>VDFB02000015.1:441380339-441415867 GCA_007258455.2 Sequoia sempervirens
TTTGTACCATTATTGTTGATGAATCCCTAGACCAAGGGGTTTAAAACCTTAGGGGCCTTAGATGAGAAAAAGAAATAATGTTTTTCTTTTCTTTTTATGTGAGGACCTAGTAGTGAGATAAAAGAGGACTGTATAGAAAAATGAAAAAAGAAGACATAAAAATTCATGGACCATACTATATAACCAACATGCTAGCTAACAAGGACATGAATGTAGTAGATTTAGGTATGATAGGGGTATTGCAAGGTATATTTGAGGAATATATAAGAATGAAGAAGAATTCAATGGATCAAATTAGTGTCAAATGTTTTCCTAAAAGATCTCCCACACCCTATTAGGGAATTTAATCATTTCTAAGCATTTTCCACGTCCTATGGGAAATTTTGAGGAGGCTCCAATAGCTGAGAGTTTAATGAGTAATTATAACTTCTTTCCATGCAATCATGATTAGTTAGAGAACATATAGGGAAACTTGATGAGCTATGCAACAAATGAAAAGAATATAGGGTATTTTGACCTTGTCTTAAGCATCTCCAAGCATCTAGGAGATATTGAAGGAGTCAAGTGGCTGATAGATAGGGTCGAGGATAGAAGTTTTATTTTTGGTTACATTGACATCATGTAGGACATCCATAGTCTTATTCTTGGTTACATTGACATCACAAAAAATTATATAGGATGGAGTAGAATGTAGCTCTACCTTTGTCAATTCCATGTTAAATTTTTATTATATATAGCTTACTAGTGTAGGAATTCCAAGACAAACAATCATAGTGTAGGATCTATTCTAAAAGTTTGAATAATAACTCTTAGCAGAAACCCTTACATACCTTATGACTATATATACAATAAACTAGATTAAACTTAAAAAAATTCATTAGTTAAGTTCTCTTTTATTCTATATTACCTCAGAATGCTCTGATTAAATATACTGCACTGGCGTGCCCCTTTTGAATCCTTCGACAGTACCCTGTTCAACATCCAAAATAACATATTAAAATACCATTCGTAAAACAATGCTATTAACACATGTGTACTAAATTTAGAATTGTTTACTAACTTTACATACCCCACTGATAGGTGTACTGCAAAAATAAGTAGGTTGATGACTAGTATATCCAAGCTCAACGCTATGACCCTGCAATTTTATTAAAATAATAAAACTAAATTAGTTAATCTTGCATTTCACAATCGAAATTTAATAAACTAAATTCAATGAACATGTTGAATTTTACCTGACTGTCAATACCATATGCATCATGCAGAATGTCAGCCGCCCTCTCCATCCCCGTAGATGCATATAGATTAGGCTATGTAGAAGGATATGGATCCTGCATAGCACCCTCCTGAGGGCCGGTAGGGTCATACGAACAAGTGGCTTCGCAAGATCGACACACATGGCCTCAAAGGCCACCACCTGAAGACTCCCCTAGATTGCGCTGTACAATGGGGCTAGTGTGGTGGATGACACTCGGGAGTCAAGGGATGTGATCGGCCTCCCTCGCAGTCTTCTACATCAGCACTCTCCTTTGCAACCGCAGTAATCAGAGGGTGCCTTAGTGAGATGTCGCCTCACGTAGGATCCAAACTGCACCGCCTATCCTATGCTGACCCCCACCCCTGAAACTCCCCCATATCGTGTAAAATAACGTGGATTTGGCCCACAAACTCACAGATAATTCCTAAGAAAATATTGTGACTTTGGCCAGCTTATTGGACGGTAAAAAATCAAAGACCACATATACCATCTGTCATAAAAACGGTTCCTAATCTCTTGGTGGTGGCACCAATGGATAGGAAACCTCTTTACATTGAGGGTGAGATTTTGATTTGTTCTAGGGTCAGTGAATAGAGAGCACAAATCGCCTTTAGTAATCTTTAAATCTTTAACTTTTTTATATGATAATTTGTCTGCATAATATGCCCTCGATGTTTTCCTCCTATTTTGCCATCCAGATATTTGTTGTGTATGTAATTACATCCACATTTTTTAACAAATCCTTCAATGAATTCTAGATGTATCCCTTTCTCAAGTGGGTTGAAGAATTTTGATCACTCAACCTACTAATAAGATCCTCAACTTCTTTTCTATTGTTTTCACTTCACTCAAATTTTCTTGAGTGCTAGGAGGGTATTGAGAGAATGGTGGGGGAGGTTGATTTTGTTGAGGTTGATTTGGTTGAGGATTTCCTACAAATTAAAAAAAATCATTCATTTCTAAACTAAAACAAACAAAATCAATTTAAAACAAAAAAATTCATAACAAATACCAAATAAAACTTACCTCTTGCATCTCTTCGTCGTCGTGGTGCCATATTTGTGAAGAAAATCCAACTGAAGTTGATGAAATGTGAAGAAATCACCTCCCCAACAACGCAAGTGCGTAATGCAGGGTTTTTGGCCATGGGCAGAGATGAAAACCAGTAAAAACCAAATGACAAATGATATTTCGATTGACTTTTTTTTTTGCTTTTAAAAAGCCATAACGCGTACGCGTTATATCGCATTTTTCACTTTTTTGGCCACAAAAGTGCGACCATCTTGGTGCACTTACCCTCAAATATCTTATCAAAATCTAAAACATTTATAAAAGTTAGAAAACTCCAAAAACAAGGTCACTCAATATAGTCAAACTACGATGTCTCTACATTCATCACGTAGGCAAGACTAATATTTGATCATCCCCTGAGGCACTAGGTTAGTCCTTGTAGGTCCCCCTATTTATCTCTAAATTTCCTAAAAACAACAAAAACAACATCAAAAAAACAAAAAATTACAAAAAGTCCTATCTCCATTATCACTTGTCCATAATAAACTTTTCATCCACAATAAACAATCATTCCCTTCAACCTTTGACAAGACAACAAACAGAGACATCAAAAGCTAAAACTTTGAAGAAAACAATCACAAAGATTTGATCGCAAACAGACTAAAACAATGACAAAGTGTTAACTACCTATCTATTGAAAATTCACCATCAACATCCTGAGATATGTCTTAACAGATAGATTGATCCTACAATAGACATCATCAATAACGGATAACAACCTTAAACCTCAAAACAAATATGGAAAGTGATTCAATAGCATTTTTTATCTTTTTGTTATTTTATCTTTCTAATTTATCTTGACTTGTTCCTAGGATCTCTTGAGGATGTCCATAAAGATTTAGAGAAGGAATGGGGGCAATTGAGTGTCATTTATGTTTGCTTTGTCTGTTGGATATTTTTGTAATACTACTGTGGCGAATACTTTTCTTGTGTGTATGGAAGTCATTTCAAGAAACTAAAGCGGCTTTGCATGTTTGGTTCCTCATACCTCTCTATGCACTAGTCCAAACGCTTTGAACTTCTAACCCATACACCCTAACAAGGTTTTCGTATGTCTAGTATGAGCAAGAATATTCTTTGTTTGCAAAGTCAAAGTCCACACATTGGATACAACCCCACATTGGTTATCAATACCATGTTGCATCATATTTGTTTACTACATCAATAAGGATTGCTAAAAATACAAAGTCTTTATGAAGCAAAAGAAAACTCATCATGTTTTACATATCATCAATCATCCAATGTCTTCTATCTTCTAAATCTTACTCATTTTCTTCTAGTTAACATTTATTTTGTTAGTCCTTGCACTTAAAACACATCACATCAGCTTGTTGAAAAATTTGGCTCATTATCCAAAATTTTCACCAAATTTCTCGAGGGGGTGCCATGTTATCCTGCCATCACATGGGCATACTGAGGTAACTCCTAAGTAGGAAGTTTTGAATTTTCTTTGACACAATGCTCGAAATCGCATTGTATCAAATAGGGGCAAAATGTAGATACCCTTAATTGTTTTGATTGTCGAACAAAACTATTTAACTAACTTTCACCCTTCTTCCCTAAATGATTAAATAATACATTATTATTTAATTATTATCAAATTTTATATTTGTCTATTAATTAAGCAATTTAACATTATTTGATTAATTTATCCTCTATCATCATTTCTGACTAATTAAATAAATCTCATTTATTTAATAAATGTCCTAATCTAACTTTATTCCTCCTAAGTAATTAAATAAACATCAATTATTTAATTATGTTGCTAATATACCCTATTCATCTAAATCAATTAAATTATTATCACTTAATAATTTAATTAAAATAATTCTCCCCCTCTAAACTTGAATAATTAAATTAATTATTCAACATCATTCAAAATAGTCAACAAACATTATTCACCTTTATTTATTAAAGTCAAACATGACTTGCACGTCCATCTCCAAATATTAATTAATTATCCTCGCCCTCCATTTTGATTGAGAAAATCATGACCACTGATTTCTCACTCTAAAAAGTTGACTAACTCATCTATTCTCCAATCCCACTAACCTCTCAATCTATTTCTTCAATCCCACTAACTACTCAACTTGATTTCCCAGTCACACAAATTATGCAATCTAAATCCACTAATATTTCCAATCTATTTCCTTTCAACGGTTTTGAGCCATTGATCAAGATCTTTTACAACGAAATCTTGATCGTTCATCTTGAAACAAGAAATCTATAAAACAAACCTCTACCCTCTTACAAATCATCTAGAATTTATATAATGAAGCGTTGCACAACCGATTCTTTAGCACACTTGAGAATTGTTATCCTCACATTCTAGTTCACCATTTATAGACATTCTTGAAGCTTTTTCCACAACAACAATGGAGGCTTTGTATTGAATTGAGCAATCCAACATCCAAATATCAATACAAACACAACTCCAACATGGGATGGTATATATTTTAGAGTTTTGAATTCAATTTGTGTTATCTTAGGATTTCATTCTTTGATTTTGTTATTTTAGAGCTTCATTTCATGAGTATGGGTATGGGATCTTAATCTTGTTTGAATTAAATTATTTGATTCATTTGCTTATTTTTCTTAATGCTTTAGTCCCCCCTTACAACAATATGATAGTTGAATTACAAATTTATTTTATTATTAATTTATTTTAAAATGGGCTAATATTATTTACTTTCAATTTGCATAAATAGGATTCTAGTGCTTCTGCAGGTGAAAGAAATTGGAGTGAATATGCCTTCATCCATTCTATGAAGTATAACCAACTAGGTAGCAAAAAGGAAAAAGATTTTGTGTATATCATTCAAATCTTCATCTTTTATCTCGAGCTTCCACTAACTATAAATTAAGGCCTCATAGGATGTGGGACTATGGTGGCTCAATGAATGATGGAGGTGATGAATTTCCAATACTTGAAGATAACGTAGATGAAATTTTACTTGAAGTTGGAATGGAGAAAGGTCAAGCAAGCAGAAGCACTCCTTCAAATCAAACATAAAGATTAAAGAATGTAACTAAAATTTGATGATATCTTTCAATATTATGTATAAATATTATTGCAAACAATTATGATAATTATATTTTTCATTTTTGAATTGAAAATTATTTAAAATTGTTTAAAGATATATAATATTCTTGGTTTATATTTTATTATGTTTTGTATTTCACAAACTTTTAACTTGCATGCATTTTTCTTTATGTGGGATAAAAAATTATAATGAATTTAAATTTTTTAAATATATATGTATATAAAAGCATTTTCTTATATTTGTAACCTCTAAATATCTCATTTCTTGTCACATTATCATTGTCATTGTGATTTTTGTTTCTCGTTTCTTATAACAGCGAATAACACTACACATACAATATGTGTAATTGCAAAAAAAGCATGAAAGGTTAGACAAGTGATTTAAAATGGGAACACATGATTTGTGGAATTGTTTGAATCATTCAAAATTGACATTTTTTTATTTTTACTACTCGCCTTCATGTAATACATAACAAGCAACTAACCCAATTTTTAATTCATAACATGAAGGCTATCTGATGACTAATTAGAGACATCTCTTGGAGATGTATGGAAATGATGATTCAACAGAATGCTCTTTCCTGTCACAAATAGTTTGTGAACGCAAGAGAGTAAGATACATATAAGCAGCTCTAGTTTGTGATTCAAATACACATTTTTTCCCCTTTTGATGGATCGTAGACTATGATCTAAAATGTTGATTTCAAAATATGTACAGTTTTTACTCGTCTTCTAATGTTCATGGACAATGAAAATATGTCTTTAAATTGTCTATATTATCTTCTAGACTAATCATCTTGCAATCTCTAAGAATATTAATTATAACCTACATGGTAAATAACTTTATACCATACAATTGTTACAAAAATTGTGCAAAAGAGAAATTATACATGAGCTTCTAATATTAAGTTTCCCCAAATTTAATGGTTTACATTCTCCTCAAGATCCTGGCCTCCCTAATCCTCCTTTTCTTCTACAATTTCAGCCCAGGGTGAACAATTCAATGGTCACTATTGCTCATAAAATACATGGAAATTTATTAAAGTGTTTGATTTGTATGAGGTAATAGAAATCTAGTGGGATCAAATTCACTCCTTGACTTCTAAGCTCATCCTAGATGTTAAATTTGGCCGGAAGAGGTCTGATGGATAAGGAATTTGGAGATTCAAGCAAAGCTTCTATTGCAGTTATAGCCATAGACTTTGGAGATTTAAAGAACACTCTAACTATGTCTAGCGCATTTTTTAGGAGTTTTTATGACATCTGTTGTAGGGGTGGAGATTTAAGCAAGCTTCTATTTCAATTTTAGCCACATAATTTGGATATTTAAAGGACATTATGACTATGTCTAGGTTGGTTTTTAAGAGTTTTTATGACATCTGTAGCAGGGGTCTACAAGCTATGGAGAAAATACATAATCTCAAGCACCAACTTTAACCCAACTTGTTTATGAAGGATCTGGTTTGTGATGAGACACCATCGCTGGCACCTAAAGCCAACAATTGAAATGCATATGATGAAAGCGAAGTAGAAATTTCTCTTCAATTGCTTGGTTAATTCTTTATTTTTTGGTGGTGTTACCCATAAACATGACCCTTCTCTTTTTCAACTATCTTACCTTATGTGTCTTAGTCATTTTATTTAAATTTGTGTTCAAACAGTGTTTTATGGTATGTCTTGAACTCAGGTGGGGTTTTTATTGGTTTCTTTAACTTCCTGCTTTACCGTTTGTATCGTTATTTTTTTTTAACTAGGTGGTGTTTTATGACTTCATTCTAACCCACCGTTTAAAGGGGCTTTATGTATGTGAATAACCTGTGTGATGAGTTGTTATATGTCAAGGAGCTACCCAATAGCTTACCGTGCAAGTTAAATTAATAGGCTATATTCTTTAAATTGTTTAGAACACAGGCGGTGTTTTATTAAGTTACACGAACTACCCGTTTTGCCGCCTAGAGAGCTTTTCAATAATTAATATAATGACTGTGAATTGATTCATAATACCAGTGTATTATGCAAAAAAAAAACCAACATTTTCAGATATGATATGAACAAGAGTAAATAAAGCCATGCATACAGAGTACAGAGATATTAAAATGATATATATATATATGTATGTACATTTTTACATTGCATCGGCACTACAAAACTGTTTGACTAGACTACAAAAGTTCATATCTATGACAAAAGAAAAAAGGAGACATTCTTGTTCAGACACATAGGGCAAACATCAGGACTCGAATGCCCTCAACTACAATTTGGAGGCGTTCAAGCTAAGCAGGGGATAGCAAGTTTTCATGTGATTGCATGAATTGGGCAAAGAGCCCCATATCATTCATCACAATTCCTGCACGAAGAAGAGCAACCGCTTCCTCCACAATCTCATTTTGAAGCATTGACACTATACAAATGGCGTCGCCAACCAGTCCACTTCAAGGATAGTGATTGAGCCCAACAATGGCTACATTGACACGATGATGCAATTCAGGCCTCACCAGGCATTCTAACGCTCTGACACCCCAATTGCGGCGACTAGAGGTCTTGATGACCATGTACACCAAACGCTTTAGCATGGTAGTATTGTGTACATGTGCCTAGCTCATAAACGCTTTTCCCGGAATAGTGCGAAGCACTTCTTCTTCCACCTCGCTCTGTATCACGAAGACCTCCTTCCATTTATTCGACAAATGTCTCAACAATGGGCTACATTCAATCTCCTCCAGGACAATGAAATCATTTGCAGAATCACCGTCACTCTGAGTGCTCGCCATGTTAGATGCTTCTGAATGACGAAGAGTGGTGACACTAGCTGAATTTATAGAAGATTGGTCGGACATTGGCACTTTCTCCTAAGATTTGATGAGATGGCAACTCAGTTTGAATTAATGGCTGATTTGAACTAGTTTTAAATTACATTTCCAATCAGGCAGTATACACGTGCTATTGGATGGTGTCTCCTTTAAGCTGCATTAATTATTCAATTGTGTGAAAGGTTATTCGACGGTCGTTGGTGAGATAAAGATCAATTTTCTTGATGATGTCCTTTCATTTGTCGAACTAATTATTTCAACCGATCCTTAGTAGTTTCCGAGAAGACAGTGGGAAAACAAGAAGACCGCCTAATTTAGTAATGGCTTTAGTAGTAGTTTACTGGGGTTGGTTTTGCTATATATTGGAAAATGGAGAAAGAGATAGGGGCTCTCCAGATATACACTTGGTAGTGTTTTCGAGAGGGATTTGATCATTTGTTTCATATTGTAATAGTTCATAATCTTTGAGTTGTGAATTTAATGGGATGCTTAGTATGTTGCTCTTTGTGTTACGTGTGCGATAGGGTTATGTCTTCTTTGTGAGATAAGCTTTATGGTGTCCATTTATTATAGTATGATCTTATTTCCTTCATGAGATAGTCATAGATCTTTTCAATCTTTGTGTTGATCGTTTATGGCTATTGATTATGCATTTGTGTTAGTCTCATATTTATCTAGTGTTTGTTATCTTTCCTACTTTCTGGTTAAAAGCATACCCATGTTTATTAGTTTAGCTATATTCATTGCATATTATTCGAGGGAGTTGTACCTCCAAAATTCAGAGAAAAGCCACAAATGCAATTGTTGTCTTTTCAGAGTGTTAGCGGATTTATACTAGTGCTAAACAGGGCTAAGAGTCATTTATTTTGAGCATATTTATCATGAGCCAATTCATTTGCTAACAGGTGGGAAGAGGGGATATACCCAATGATCATTGTTATCTGTTATGACTAATGACTTTGTTGCAGTTCACATGAAATATTCAGATATTAATATGGCAAATCTTGTTTTCTCGTCACTTTTTCTTCGTGATGATGGTTCTATCGGTTATAGTTGGCAGATTCAGTAAGTACCAACAAAGTTTTTTTCAAAATGAATGAATGCACAAAAAACCTTGCCAAATTTCTAGCAAGTAATCACCATTTTTTTTTACAAGTTTGTACAAAAAAACTTGCAAGACCCATCTAGCACACGAATAGGGTCCGAGACCCAGCAAAAATATGCCTCTCCTTTTTTCTCATAAATGCTTGAACGTCCTCACGCTTCCTCGCACAATAGTTGAGTACTAGCAAATTTGTGCTGATTGGAAGGATTCTAAGTGAATTTAAAGAGAAAATTTGAAGAAATTCAAGGACATGTTAGTAAAAATAAAACTTCTATTTTTTTGCAAGCATTTAAATTCATTTTGGTTGCTAAAATTTAGTTTGTAGGCTATAAAAAAATCATAATTTCTTAACTTAATAGTAATTAGAATTGTACTTCCAAAAAATTGAACTCATCATCATTTTTTGTTCATTTATGCTGAGTTTTTTGATGAATTCATTATTTTTCTGATTTTTACTATTTTTTTGGAATAAAATGATTAGGTTATATTGAATTTATGCTGACTTTAACTAATTTATATTGATTTATACTAATTTTAGATTAAATTTATGCTCATTTATTGTAATTTATATTTAATTTAGGTTTACTTTTTTGTATTTAAAAATTTAAATGTTGTACTTTCACTTTGTACTTGTAGGTTAGATATAATAACAAATAGAGAAGCCTTTGGATCAGGCTTAGCTTTAAGCTCAACCTCAAGATTGGGACCAGTTATAGGTCATCTTCCAAGTGGAGCTAGAGACTTTGATTGAAAATGTCATACTGGTACCGACATCTAAGTCAATTGTTTACATAAGATGTTAACAATTATATCATAAAGACATAAACCACCTCAAATACCATCTTGTAAGCATTATTCATTGTGATGCCAAGCCTTGTTCCAACACCGTGCAAGAGATAAAATGAAGGATGAATGCCAACTTTGCATTGGAAAAAGAGAAAAAACTACAAAAGAAGAAAACAAAGGCAGTCATAGCAAAAATCATAATTTCAATCAGGTTATTGGCAGGTCTAAATTAGTCATAGCTACATGCCAAGTATTATGCAGCAATAGTTTTATGCAGAAATACAAATCATAGAAGCTTCTCCATCACCTAATGCTCAAGAAAACCAGCTACACTAAAACCTTCCAGTAATGAGATTCTCATTTCACTGCTACAGGAATTACCAGCTAAAATTTGCTAGTTCTTCCATTTAGCTTTGGCCAATTGATAATCAGAGTGACAGCCATCTAAAGAGACTTGAAAAGTTCATCCTGATGCAACAGAAATTTTTAAAATGTCCTTTCTGATCATTAGTCGATGTATCCCATACAAAGAATTAGCTGCTTTAGAAACAATTTAAAGCAACTGAGCTTGCAGGTAGAACCCTCCTCAAAAAAAGCACGTGCCATTTAGAAAGACGGAGAAGACTTCCCAAAATTTCGTGAGCATCTGCTTGAACCCTGACCGGCACAAAAGGACTAAACAAAGAGCTGGAAGAATCAGCCAAACTTACAATTTAATCCAGATCTATACTTCATCAAGAGATGAGATTCTCAGTTACAGGATAATTCCCAAAAATATGCACATTTTTATCAAAATATGTATCTCTTAGTTTCAACCCCAAAGCTTATTCCCAAAATACATGGAGAGCATGATAGAATATTTTATCAAGGAAAATTCATAGCTTTCTCTGTCATGCCAATTCAGACAGAATTTTTCTATCTAGCATTTTTGTCCGAAGACAATATCATTTTATATAAGCGAGCCAAGAATATATCTTCTTTTTTAATGCCTGAGGACAAGATTTCTAAAATCTGCCACAGAAATTCCAACAATATCAACTGCAAGGGAGACTTACAATTTCAGAGCAGCAATTGCTTCAGGTTTGAAATCCACCCTTAAGCTCAAAATTCTTCGAACTTCAGCAGGTGTTAATCTCCATGTCATGGGCCCAGAGTTCTCTCCCCAGTAATCCAAAATCTCTGAGACCTTTTCCAGGTTCAATATAGTTGCCATTTGCGTAAGTCGTGCAAACTTATCCCTAACAGTTCTTTGTGTCATACTAGAGAAGTGGCCCACCAGAGTTCGTGCATCTCGATCAAGCTGTAAGCCACCCAACTGATTGAATCTCTTCTGAGTCATTATCACCTCCAATCTTTTGACAATGAAGTCAATGATCAGATGCACTAGAGAATCATAATTATTTGTTGTCATGACCGGTTGCAGCCAAGTAACATTTGTCTCTACTGCATGTAGTATTTTTTGTACCCATGGATCATTAATTTCATTTTCGGCATACTGCATTTCGGATAACTCATAGCTTATTGTGGCAACAGTATCCAAAATTGGTCGGAGACGAGGTGTTATGCTGCTAGCTAACTGCTCCAGGCCTGCATTTAGTACTTGTTTGAAGGCATTGTTTGTTTCTGCTAGCTCAGACAAGCATGACTTGACTTTTTCTCTATCAGCTGGTGCAGGAAACGCCTGTGACGGGTATAATTACCAATTATATATTATATATATATAAGTACAAATTTAAAAATCAAGCAGAATGATAAATAAAACATCAACAACAAAATTTTGAACTTTTGAAGGGAAAAGGTAATTTTCGTGTATTTATTTTCTTAAACATGTATCTTCAATGGAAGTAAAATAACTGGTTAAGGCAATGGGCACTTGCATTTTGTCTACTCTTGGATAAAATTAAAAACATCACTTTAGGATACAATGTGTTGGTATCCACCCAAAAGGAGCTCATGCATGAGATTAAAAGGAAACAAGAGATCACTCACCTCTGCACAATGCTCCTCAATTTCATGTCTGAGCTTCAGGACATACTCACTGCTAACATCCAGATTATTTAAAGCGGTTGCAATTTCTGTGCCTATTTTGGATACCCCTACACCCCCTAAAAACAGTTTGCTACCCAGGTTCGGTTCTCGTCTTCCTCTGTAAAGCCTCCGTGAATTCATTGTTCAGCAAATTAATAGCACCATTCAAAACTGCAAGTACAGACTGAACACTAGAAGTAGACATAGCCCTTCTGCAGCAACTCTGTAGGACATAAAATACATCATCCACCATTGAAGTGGTGAGACCATCAGGAATAAATTCATCAATTTTGATAGCCTTCCTCACATTCTCTACCATGAAAAACTCTTCAAGGATAATATAATACCCTGTCAATTCCTTTGCGGCTCGACTGAATGCCCCACTTCTGAATGCATTGGTAGCTCGAGGACTCAGCTGGGCATCAACAGATCCAACTTCCCTCAACTTGGTCATCATAAATTGGGTATAGTCCTCACTTAACTGGGTTAATGACAGTATTTCCTCCAGATAAATTTCAATCTCTCTGGGATCTGGCCCTTCTTGGGCTCCGACTACAGATATCAAACTGTTATTCTGTGAATTGATCTCTGATGCTAACCTTGCTAGTTTTCTATAATCCATGTACTTCTTCAAAATTACAGAACCTCTTGAATTACATTCTTCCTGCAGTTCCCAAATTGCATGTACAATTCCATCTTCACCACAAAGACTCCTCAAAATTTCATCATTCCCTTCAATTGCCAACACAATATCCTTGAAAAGATTTGTCAAACAGCCCACAAAGTCAGCCTGGGTCTGGACCCCTGCTTGCCCCATGGATTGCTCCGATATTTCCATTAAACCTTCAAACTCTAATCTGGACCTTAAAGCAACATCTTTTCGTAAATATGAAACATATAACTGCAACCCTTCTTCCTGGAGACCCAAAGCTGGGAAAAGCTTGATAAATCTCAGAATGGAAGGGTGATCCCTCTCTTCAATAGCAGAGGAGATTCTTTTCTTGACTATACCCTCAAGTTTTTTCTTAGACTCCAGAAGCTGGTTAGTCTGCTCTGTTGCAGTCTCCCTGCCTCCTGAACCCATGACATTAGAATCACCATACTTGTCATCAAGTTTCATGAATGTCTCCACATATTTGGCAGCACCCTCATAATCCTCAGATTCAAGTGCCTGTTTAGCACCGTCAATACAATTTCCCCTTTCCACAATGTCATCAATTCTTGTTAAAGTGGACTGAACTCGTGATTGTGCAAGATCTAGCTCTCTCACCTTGCCACTGACATGATCAGCAAGATCACAAGTAGAACATACGCTTAGTAGCATTTGGTCTGAATCAGCCTTCACAATCTCCAGCACCTCAGAAGACTTCTGAAGTCCACTTAGCTTCTTCTCCAGCTCATGGCGCTGTGATAGTAGAGTTTCCAACTCTGCATCAATGTCCCTTTGATATGCAATGCATTCGTGTAGGAAACGTGTCATAGCACCCACATCTGTGAGGTTTTTGATTTGCTCTACAGTGTCTGGTGCTCCAAAGTCAATTAAAGTAGCTCCTCCTTTTTCCTGATCATTATCTAATCCTGCAAATGCCATCCCCATCCCTGTTACTTCTTTCTATATTTCCACACCATAAATTGTTCAGTCTGCTTTAAAACAGCTACATACAATCCCTGCAAAAGAAATTTGAAGGAGCGTCCAATCCATAGTGTGCACATATCAGTAAGTACAGCAATGCCCAAATCCAAATCTACAAAAATCAGAATCTATGAAAATCAAACTGAAACAAGGTGTGAACACATCAAATATTGACAGATCAATTTCAAACGAGGACATTTGTAGGCCTTTTTCAACAATTTCACTTTTTTCATAGAACACGTACTAATTTTTTCAATAAAAGGTGCATGAATTTATTAAATTTTCAAAATATAAATATACTAAGTTAGTAACAATTAATCCTATGTACTTTTCCAGGCTGACAATACGCAAAACATAACTATAACAATAAGTGGCAAGACCCAGCTACATTTTTTGTATGTTTGATTAAAAAATTTTATTGCAGTATCGTTATGGCCAGCAGGAAAGTTCAAATCCCAAATAAAAAGTACTTATGGTTAACTGGGAAGATTTCGTGAAGAGGAAAAATTGCTCTGAATTTTGATTTCTGATTTCATAAAAGTTTCTTTGCTCTTTGCATTCTTTTAGTGAGCTCTACAATATATTGAGTTTAACAACTCCCTTCAAAAGTATACGGACTAAGTTAAGTTGAATTGCAAATATAAAATTGATGATTTGTAGAAATCTAACTATTTTATATGTATAGAATGGGTTACACTTTTGTTTCCTGGATGATATCAGCACATTTATTGTTGGCAATAAAACTGTTCAATGATTATATCTAGTGATCCATGTATCTTCACACAGTGTGTAGCAACACCCACTCATGAACTAGAGGAACTTAAATTATTTTCATTGAAATGAAGAAATACTGCAAGGATGCATTACAACGTGCAAATGCAGAGTCGTCAACTTCTAATGGCTTCACTTGAACACGGAGTGCAAAAATATCCAAATCCAATTCAAGTATCCAGGTCAAATGGCAACTGAGTCAAATATTTTTGACCTCGCTGTCACTAGTAGTGGAATTGTAATGTCCTGTTTTATTCCCAAATGTCTGCAGCCTATGTTTCAAAAGAAATCAATTAGGATAATTAATATTACACCAAACTGGCATCAAATAAAGATTACGTTGTTAAGAATGGTCGATCAGCATATGAAAGGTTGTGTCCCATGAGCAAGATAAGGTATATAAGGTAGATCTAGACGGAAAGAAAAGGGAAAAGAATTATTATGACTGATAACAAGTAATAGACAGCAGCACTAGCAAATTAGCTTATTTAAAATTAAATTATTATTCTCCAAATGCAGCGATGAAGAGTTGTAACTATTGAGGTGAAGAGGTGTAAATCCCTCAAACTTGAGATATAAAAAGGAGAGCATTTCATTTGAGAAAGACATCCATAACATCATTCAATGAATCAATTAAGAATAAATATGATGCGACTCCTAATGTGAAAGTTTGTGACTCTTTCAAATATGTAAGGTTGACTCCTTCAAATATGAAAGGTTGTGACCTCCCTCAATAATAAGATATAAAAGGGAGATCATTTCCTTGTGGAGAAATCATCAAGTGGATTGGATAGAAGGAAAAATAAGAAATTGGAATATAAGAGATCTATTGGATATAAATATTGTTTTTAGCAAGGATATTATTGGGAAGTTTTAAAATATTTAAGATATAAATTAGGAACACACACACACACACACACATACACACATATACATATACACATACATACACACACATACACACACAAACACACACACTCACACGTGCAGATACACACACACACATATTGCATACTGATATTTGATTATCAATTAATATAATAGATTCCTTTCGCAATCTATTTTGAATTTATAGAAGTGTTTTGCAAATAGGAAGGCTGATCAACCTTCCGAGTTCACAAGAGATGAAGTACTAGCATTTCCTTTATTAAGCATGCCACATCTACCTCAAGATGGAGTGCTTGTGGGCCGAGAGGCGTATGAGTGTATGAGTGCTCCCAGGCTTGTTAAGGAAGGCAGTCTTAATGCATTTTATCAAGCATGCCACCCTGAGATGGAGTGCTCATGGACTGGGAGGCAAATGAGTGCTCCTGGGTTTGATCAAGGAGGATGGAGCACCTTCGAGGTGGACTGAGGGATGGAGTGGACCTGAAATCCTGCCATGTTCGTGGGTCGGGAGGTGGATGAGTGCTCTTGGGCTTGAGGGACTTCTCAGGTATGCCACCCCAAGATGGAGTGCTTGTGGGCCAAGAGGCATATGAGTGCTCCTGGGCTTGAGGGTCCTCTCAAGTACGCCACCCCGAAATGGATGGACAAGGATCCACCCATGCTCTCGCAATACAAGGACAACCATACTTGAGATTGCAGTTTGCAAATATTTCTAGTGAATTCCTAATATGATTGGATATCAGAATATGCCTTGAAATAATCATTAATGATGTTAAGTTATTTTGAGTTCCCATGTTAATATGATGATATGAACTATAGATCTAACTATTATGATGTTTTAGCTATGGTGTATTGCTCTCAATATTATACTAATTTATACATTAATTTGAATATAACCATAAAGTTGATACTTGTTATTACTAATATTAGTTTTTAGTGATTATTATTGTTTTGCAGGCCTAAATTTAGGAATATCCCAAAAGGGGACATTACATCCAAGTACATTAAAAACATTTGTAAGTGAATTTTTTTAAGGAAACCCATTGTATATTCCTACTCCTAAGAAAATGAACTGTGTCCATTGATAAACGTCTGGCACAACTTACTGATTCTTACACCTGCACATGAATAAGCATTATATCTTGTGTTTCATTTAAATAAAAACTCAATTATTTTGATGTCAATCGTACTAAAGTCACTCTCTAGGTTACTTTTATAGTATATGAATGGAAGAACCTACAACGGGGTTGGAAGGAAAGCACAGAAACGTTTTTTTTATTTGGAACATGCTTTTGAGGTTTGTTAAGAATATACCTTTTCCAAAATTTCCTGTTTCCACAACTTATTCTTAGCAAAATTTAGTTAGCTAAGAATAACAACCACAAAATTTAGTTAGCTAAGAATAACAACCATAAATTTATCATTATGCTGAAGCTAGAGTGGAAGTCCTGATGACAAGTCATTTGAGAAGACATTCTTTTATTTGTTGAGTAAGGCTTTGATCTCCATTTCTCACTGCATTGTAAGATTTATATGAAAACCCTGAATTTACCTACTAGAGCACCTGAAACCTGTTTAATGATTTTGGGTTGTCAGCCAAAAAGAAAAAAAGCCTTTTGAGGGATTATGGTATATCATGAATTTTTGGTATTAAATTTCTGATTTGTCTTTGGCAGAAATGCATGGGGAAAATAATTAGCCGTTTGTAAATATCCAGCTATGACCATGGAAAACTTAAACACCATAAAAGTCAAAACAAATGTATCAGTTAAAATGCATATTGATTTCATAAAACTTAAAAGGATATTGATGACAAATATATATTTTAAATAGCACGTATTTCCTGGAACAAAACAGAATAATCAATTTAGCTTTTGCATTGCTTTAATATCAGCGCATCAGTTGTTTTATCATTATGATATTTCATACTAGTACTATTGGAAGATCTCATGCGTGTTTCACATGGATCTAACAATAGGATCAAATATGTCTAGCAGTTATACTTATGTTTAAACACTGACCTTAAGACAGGTTGCTACTGATGATATTACTGCAATGGCAAACAGAGTTCACGAAGTGATTTCAAATAAGGAGTGAGATTAGGCTGCTGCTTAGTTATTGAATCTGAAGTAATGAATAGTTCATTCAATTGGAATTATTGTTGCTATTCTTCTATTCTGCTAACAAATAATCTTATTATACTGTACAGTTCCCAAGCATTAGCTGATGACGATCTACCCATCAAACCTTGTAAATGAAAAAATACATTTTTAATATCCAGAGCTGTTCATGGATCTGGTGGCATTTTTTATGATCGAGCTCTGAAAAGATTTCATGCCAGTGTATGATAATACAGCAGAACTTGCACCCAGGATGTGGGGCACACATTATTGATGACCAGTTAAACATATGAAATGAGAGATTTGTTTTATTGGATATTTAAGCCACAAGCCTGAGGAGGAAATTATGTCTTCTTTTCCAAACATTGTTGCACAATGCAGAATGTATGAGGCATGTCCTTAACATGGCAAGAATTCCTATACTAGTAATGTCAACTTCACATTACATCTGTGGTGGAGTGCATGCTGGACTTCATCGAGAGATATGCATAGTTGGTCTGTATGTAGCAGGTGAAGTTGCCTGTACAGGGCTTCATGGTGCAAAAAGCTTTGCAATCAATACATTACTCGAAGCACTTGTGTTTACACAAAGAGATATTGAACCATCACTGCATCACTTCACTAGCTCAAAATAATCATTTAAATGGCCTTTCTCCATTGCACCTCTCACATTAGGGATTCACAGCATAGAGAAATCAGAAAGCGTTTGGGAGAATTAGAGCTTGAATGAGAAGATTATTTGTTTCAAAAAGGGTGGAGGCCATGTACATTAAGTCTCAAGTTCTCAACATATGTGAAATGCAAAATTTGTTTTCATGTACCAATCTACTTATCAATCATTCTCTAGCATGAAAATAAAGTAGGGGACTGCATCATAGTGGACTTTACGGACCTTGAGAAGAGCCAGAAACTTCCTACAATTATATTTCCCAGTTTCTCATTGAAATCTATTTGGAGTAGTAAGCTAATTCACACACTTTTGGGGGATCCTATTTGCCAATGTGAGGATTCAAAAGAAATTAAAAAGAGACCTCTAGTAGAGATCTCTTGAGAATTCATTTTCATAACTTTACAAACAAAGAAATAGTCATCTAGATGAGCAATAACACTCTAAGAACTCCTAGACTATTTAGTAATAAAGTTTTTTAAAATTCATTTCATTTCATATTGAACTTCTAAGAAAATAGCTTAAACTTTGACAGTGGATAGTTTTTGACCTCGAACTAAAAAGCACAACCAAGGATTCACTTGTGCCAACACAACCCCACAGAACTGAATGGTGGAATAAATCATAAAACTAGTCCAATATTAAAAGGCACACATATTTTACAACCTCAAACCATAAAACAACACAACCAAGGCTCACGCTCACCTTGTGCCAACCCTAAAAAAAATGAAACCTAGGGCAAAGCTACTCCATACTAAAATCCAAACAAGCTAATCTCAAAGTGGTTTTAGGATCACGTCTTTCATATAAAACCTCAAATTAAAATCCACATAAGAGATGATGAGTGTTTCTGAAATTAAGATAGTACTGATTTCAACTCGATGGATACAGCATATGAAGCAAACAAGGTCCCATGCAAAACACAAAAATAGGTGTGGCATACCCTAACAACCAACCCTTAGTGATGGCATCAAAGCATCTGTTACTCAGAAAGGAAAATTCAACCATTCAAAATAAAGTAAAGAACTTAAAACATCAAATCCTTCACGATAGAGACCCAGGTTCCAAACCGCAAGAGAGATGATAAAGTGAATTTTTTTTTAAATTGAGGCACCCACAACAGACAAACTATCCTACTAGTCTCCAATCCTAACCGATCAATTGCCTAATCATAAGTATCTATCAACATCAGTTACCCCTATCAATCCTATCAATTGTCTTATACAGATTGTTATATCCTTGAAACCAGACCAGGCGTTTTATACGAGGTGTTTCATTCTTGAAACCAGACGTTATCCTACCATTAGTCTTATATAGTATGTTGCATCATCAAAACCAGACTCGACGTCTTATAAAAGATGATTCATTTCCTGAAACCAGACTTTGTCCTTACAATCCTATCAGCAAACACTCATTGATTGGCAAGAAGATCTAAATCAATATCCTGGTTAGGGTATACCCAGTGGACCACACCATATTTAGGCCTGCAAATTGGGTAAATTGGAGGGTTGTTTGTTAGAGCACAGCATACCTTGATAATCAACCCTCGATCATGACATCCGAACCAGAGAGCTACTCCTAGAGAAACATTCCCCAAATCAAAACAAACAAATAAGTACTAAAAGAAAATGGGCCTAGGCCATCAATATGTTTAACCGATAATCAATAATGTGTGCTCCTGGGCCTAGCATTTTGTTTGTTGGCAGCAAAATTTGAGGGTGGCAATAGAGATCAAACAAAATGCTGCCAAGCGAAAAGATCAATGCAGCCAACGGGCAAAGCACAACAGAAATTCCAAGCCAACAGAAAATCCCCTGACCCTAACCCCCGATTATAGCAGCAATCAAGATAATATGATAAAGATCTTGCTTCTTCAACAAAGCCCTTCCAGCAAATCAAAGATCCATAACAAAGAGACTAAAAAGAATCAAATTATAAATCCTTCAGATACTGAATGAGTTAGAAGAAATTCGACATACCTGGAGAGAATACTATTAAAGCCGCTACAACAAACTTTTCCCATCGAGAGACCGGCTGAATGAGAAACACCATTACAGCAAAACGACGATTTATACTGGATAGTAAATTAAATAGAGATCTAATGGAGCGCAAAAGTTATTATTTATTGGGAGTTTATGCTACTGAACTATAGCAATCGTACATTTTTATTGAATCTGTCCACGACAATAAAAAACTATTTTTCTGTTAAAAAAACTCCTTTTTTTTTTAGGCGAAAAGCATTCAGCCTATATATATATTATAATAAAAATTTAAGTATATATATTAATATATGATAATAATGCATAGATATTGTAGAATTAGTATTTAATGTTCCATTATAATTTTTATTATTTGAAAATATTAAAAACAAATTTACATATAATGTTTTTTATAATGCATAAGTCTCGAAATAATCTTATTTTATTATTTCTAATTATTTTAATATATTAGTTCTTTATTTTATTTTATCAACATGCTTACGCCATTACACTCCACACTTTGTTTCATTGTAGGTTACAACTCTTTACATAAAAATTACTTCTTTTACGTTTATTGGCTTCTACATTTGAAGGTTTTATTGACTCCATCACGTTGTTTGATTATTGACTTCATCTTGTTATTTGAGAAACACCTCCAACTATGTCATGATCAAGAATAAATATTCCTCCACCAATGCTTTAAATGTATTTTGTTGATTTTCATATGGCCTTATGTGTGACAAGTTCTCCATTAATCTTCTAGATCAATTCTTATTAGTTCTTGTCAAATGCAAATATATGAATGCATTCATTAAGTTTTCTTGATTGACAACAAATAAATTAATGAGATGGTAAAATTTAAATTTTGGACTAGATTCACTAATGTATATTTATTCTCAAATTTGTTTCAAAATATTAAAATCACTTTATTTTTCATTATATTGGACGATAGATATGAACACTCTTATTGTTTTATGTAAGCTACTACTGGAGTGTCAATGTAATAGAACAAAAAAGTCTTACATTGATGGCTCTAGCAATAGTAAAACATTTTCATCCACTTGTTCTTTAATGCACCCATTCTATCTAAATGGGAGGCATTTTTCATAGGCCTCGATCAAAAAGGTATTTATGTTTTGATTACTCATTTACCTATGTAGTGTTGTGGTAGGAGCTTGCTAATAATGTGTAGTATTTTGTAGTCTCTTGTTTGTCACAAGTACGTCAATTCTTCAATGCATATATTCAATTTTAATGGGAGGTCTTTTGCATAGTTCTTTTGGATGATCCACCTTTGTAACATTATATACATTAATCGATATTTGGCCAACCCAAAATCAAATGAAATGAATATTGCTCATACCCTAAATCAAATCAAATATATTTTATTGTTTTAAAGGTATAGGTTGGAATCAAATCTAATTGATACAACATATATCCAAAATAAAATGAAGGAATAAAATAATTTTCTTAGAAATCAATGAATATTTATGCAATCTATGATAGGTTTAGCATTGTATGTTGTGGATAGACATACTATGTGAAACATAAAAATGTGGGACCCTAGAATTAATATTCATAACCTAAGGCCATTTCCATCATTTCTATAATTTTATTAGGATATAGATCAACAAGGTATATAGATTGACTATCAACCTCAATGACAAGTCAACCAAACCTAGATTTGTATCCTTTTGAGGATAAGAATGATTTGAAAATGATTGTGATTGATTACCCTAATTAAATGAAATGATCTAATGTAATAAATACAATTATCCGATAATTTATAAACAGAAACAATCAAGTTATGATAATTTTATTTTTTGCTTTTTCACCTAACATGTTTGTCTGCAGCTAACATGTTTGTGGTGAGATTATAGCTGGCTTTGTAAGATTGAAGACGCGTGTCCTCTTTGTAGTCTGGTGAAGCCCCTTTCATGTTAGGTATATCTGATTGAAGTTCTGCTTCCTCTTCATTTTTGGTATATTATTTTTAATCTCTTTCTAATTTAGTTCACACATGCTTAGATACATATGATCGCTAAAGTGGGGGCAAAATGCTATGGCATAAAATTATTCCCTTATGCAATTTCCCATAGCACCACCCTTACTTTAGCCTTATAGGTTGATAATGTAAAATTCCATTGTCCTAAACTTTCATTCCCATCCATGCCTTGTCATTTTTTGACGATGGGGGAATTTTTGTTTAGGATGATTTCGTGTCACGTAGACATCCTAACAAGATTCTTGATCTTGGGTCATTGGGATGTTACACTGTCACCTACCCACGAAGTGTAATGCCTCTGCAGTTATAAGCACACCTAGGAACGACTCTTTGGCATGCAATTTGACCATTTTCTTCATTTTATTCCCCATTCTCATAAATTCTAGTCATTCAATCTCATTCTTGCTCATTCTCACTTATTAGCAGTTTGTTCTCTTCATTCTTTCTTTCTACACCATTATTCTTGCAGGTCTCATGCTCTACACTAGACTCTAGCACGATAATTTCACATCTACAAAGCTCACTCTTCCTCTCAACTTCTCCAAGATTTTAGTAGGGAGGGTAACTTTGTTATTTCATTGCATTATCTATCTTATAGTTAGCATAGTGTTGTCTTTGTATTCTCTACATCTCATCTTAAGTACTACTTTATTTATCACTATTTCTATATTGTGGTCTATTTGTTGTCTATGGAGGTGGAAACACCAAAGTGGGGGTTTGACTAAGGCAAGCCCCAAAAAGCAACCCCAAAATTTTCTCTTTTCTGTGTATGTAGGTTTTCTATTCATGAGGAGTTTATGAGAGGCTGGACCTACCGTGAGTTGGATATCTTCTTCCCCTTACTCGTCATTTTTCTCATAGTTAGTGTGTTTACCATTTAAAGTATTTTTCTTGTTTTACTTCTTTACTTTTTATGCATTTTTAGTATTTATTTCATTTCTATTAAAACTGTTAGATTTCATCATTCAGGTTGTTAGCAAGTCCCGAGTGTTTCTGGTTATAGATTATGCTCTATGTCTGTATGAGACACCAACACGCCATAGAGATGCCAACACGCCACACTATCATCCTAGGTTCATGCTCTTGTCCTCTAGCTGAGAGTCTGTCAATCTATTTCTTGAGATCTCTAAGGTCTGTTCACTTGATTTTTGAAGTCCTCCATCCAAAAGCCCCAAAAACATAGTTTAATCTTTCCTTTGTTTTTCACCCTATCATTTGAGCTTTGTCATTGAGGTAACCTAGGGCTATTTGTCCCCTATAGACTCTTCCATGTCGCAGAGACTTGGGAGTGGTAGATCCCTTCCGTTATAATGATGTATTCATGTCCTTAAAGTGTATGATATTAAAATTTTGGGAGAATTTGTATAATGGTTTATAGATACTTATTGTGCTTGTAGAGATGGATTTTGGTGTTTTTTGTGAGGATAACACTAGCATGAAACTATATTAATGAAAATTAAAATTATCAAGATTATTTAGGAGCCTACCTTAGTTGGGCCTCTATTTGGTTTGTTTCAATCCTAGTATAGCTTACACAATCTGTGATGTGGGTTATCTTAGTGTAGGGTGCTATTGCACTAAATGTATCATGTCTCATGTTTCATACATATTATTATTTATGTTTCCTTGTTAACTTTTATTATTTCTTTCATGCATTGTTTAACTCTCATGGTTATGAATTTTCATAGATTCCTTGTTATGCACCCATGCTTCATGATTTATGAGATCCTTATTTTCCATGACTATGATGATTTTTATATGTGATGATTACCATTATCATGAACGTAATTGTTCTTATGTCTTCTTATCATTTTTTATATTTATGATCCTTAGTATGTGTAGATCCTATGATTATATTTTATGATCCTAGTCATGTCTACATATTATGATTCCATGATTTATGTTCCTTATCATGCTTACATCCTACATATTAAATGTCATTACCCTTTTCATGCCCAATTTTTTTCTTATGATCAAGGTTATCATGTACCCATATCATTTTTGTTAAATGCATATTTACAAGATCCTTATCTTACCTTTATGGTCATCAATATCTCATAATTTACCTATATTGGTGGCAAGAACCTTTATACATACCTTCCTTCTTATATCCTACTTATGTTACTACATGATCCTTACCTTGCCTTTATGGTCATTCTTCACTTGCCATTTGTCATATATTGGGGGAAATCTTAGTACATGTTCCTTGAAGTTTATTTTGTACTTATGTGTTCACATGATTATGATATATGATGATATATTTAACCATGATTTAGCATGGATTTCTCCTCCCCTTAAATTATTTTCATGCTTTTTATGTAACCAATTATAAGGGGCATGTGGAGCCTCTCTAATGTATAAGTAAACTAGTGATACAAAGTATACACATAGATTGATCAAAGGACCTAAGGATCCCTAACTAAACAATCCATTATTCATGAGAGGGATGCATTTAATTATCAACTGGGGAGTTGTAATAATTTAGATAGTGCTAGCAAAATATATACATTCACATATTCTAGACACATCCTACATCAATGAAGTATAGGCAAATACACATGCAGATATAGTAAAAACTAGAAAATAGAATAAACTGCTAATTCACAAAATAGGGGTCCTCGAAAGAATGTAAACAACTACCTTATGTTGTGGGTACTTAATACTTAATACTATAACTACTAACTATTGAAGACTGTAGTGTCCTAACCTAGCTAATTCCTCTAAAGTATGAAATCAAATATTAAGCTACAAAATCCAATTCATAAATTACAACACAGGCATTCATAACATATAACTGAAAACTACCAACTAAATTCAACAATGCATTATCTAACCTAATAATAGAAACTGAAGTGAGTTAGTAGTGCCTCAAGTGGCCCTTGCTTGAGTTGCTACTTCCATAGGATTTTTCAAACACTCACTTTCTCAACAAATCATGATGTGAAACAAAATCTCTTTATTGTATTCTAACACTGAACTATTACACAAAATCTAATGGGAATCTGTTGAAGAAATTTTATTCAATAACACACATTTTATTCTTAATACAGTTGTAACTATTGAGTAATAATGGTACAAATAGATAACTAGCTTAACTAGGTAACTAGATCTCCTCCTAGATAGAAGATCCTACTATATAGGGCATGTGAGGAGTTTCATTATTCATGGACTAAAAATAGACTCATGGAACAACTGTCAACTCTCCCTAAGAGATATGAAGAGGACTAAGTTTGAAACAAAAAAAAACCTATATAAAGCAAGAGTTGAAAACCAAATTCAGATTTTATGCCCAACAATTTAACTGCTCATAATAGAAACATGTTCACAAAACAGTCCTGTCATAAATCAGTCTCACTACAAGTAGAATTCTCCTTCTCCAAGCTATCTTATTTTGCAAGCAAGAGTGTTATGCGACGAGTCGAGCTGATCAATAATTTATCACCTTCATTTCCTTCTGAAAGTGTCACACTTTAGTTGTTTGACTCCTTTTCTACAACAATATGTGGTCCTTATGTTGCAGGTTGAGGAACCTATTGCTTTGGGTTGATAGTTCTTCTTGCTACAAGGTGTTAGTCTTGTTCCTAAGGCATCCACATTATTAACAATCATAAATTAAATATAAAATCCTATTAAATTTCATAAACATTCATGCATTCATACATACATATATCAACATAACATATTTCCATTTCCACATACTTAAGACTACTTAAAAGTATATAAAAGTATAAAAGGTATTAGTAATGTCTTGAAACTTAGTAGAAAGAGATAATGAAAAGTATGAAATAGTGAAAGGAAACTAGCTAATTATGGAGCCCATCATTTCCCCACAACTAAGCTATTGCTTATCCTCAAGCAACTTCAAGGTTGAAATATTGTAGGGCCATCTCTCTAAAATCCATGACATAGGTCACTCCTTTACCCTACTTCAGATAGAACCCTTGTTGATCCAAGAGCCTTGCTCATCTTTTGTTCTTTGTTGTAGTACCTTCCTCTCGATTCCTCCCTGTCTAGTGTGGTATGGGAAACATGAGGAGAGGATCATGAAGGTGATATGGAACCAAGTAATTTCATTTCTTAAGGCAATTGAAATATATTTATGTGACCTTCCAATTGTTTCCACAAATTTGTAAACATAATAAGGTTCCTTTTTTTTAGTTTTTGTGTGAGTTCCTTCCATCTATTTGAGCAAAGCCAACTGTCTCTATGATTTTTCCTTCTATTGGTATTCCCTCCATTCTTTTGTAATCTTTTTCTTTGCAGTCCATTATCTTTTTTGCAACTACCCTATACTCTAAGAGATCCAATCAATGGTCTACTACTGAATTTAGGTCTACCCCCTCCTCTCTTAGCTATAGAGGGAGAAATTTGTCCCTCTTGATATTCTTGCATCAATCGTCCCTTTTGATGTTAATTTCTAACATAGGAAGATAGAGCCCTTATTTGAGCATCTCCCACAAATATTAGTGGGTTACATACAGTAATATATGAAAGAACCAAATTGTGCAAGTAGAATTCATACAATTGGTCTTGCATTTCTAGTGTATACTTTAAGAAAGTGTCTAAGAACAAAAAATCTTGTATTCATAGCAACAGGGAGATCACTAATTATCTAACTAAATTGAAAACATAAAAAAAAAAATCTTGAAAAAATAGGGTATATACCCTGGCAAGAGGTCTACACCTCATCAGTTGAATTGTCTTGTCTGCTAGTTCCTCAATTTTCACCTTTAATCTTTTTACCTCTATTTCCTACTTTTCATTTATCCTGGCATGTGCAAATATCATTTCTATTTTCTCATTTTCCCAGTATTTTTATTTTTGGGAAAACTCTTGTGTTTTCTTCCACAACTCAATATCTAATGACACAATAATAAGAACAGTGGGGGTCTTCACATAACCAGTTGAGATTTTAGGGTCTTGATATTTTTCATTCTTTTCAATTATGGCAAGTTGTGCCAATAATTCTAACTTTGATCCCTGCTCAAATTTTTGGAGTTTTCCTTCCAACTCCTTTATCCTTGCATCCCTTTCACTGTCCTTTTGTTAATATGCTTCCAATAGTTCTTCTAAATGCTTGATTTTATGAAAGGCCTTTTGCAATTCTTTATTTGTGTTTCTCCCTTCTAAAAAGAATTATTTTTCAGTTTCCAAAAAGATTTCTTCCTCAACCTCCTTTGCATGCATATACCTTTCCTTTGAAATAGGGATTTTTGGAGATATATTATTTTTTCTTGCCATAAAAATATCCTCTAACTCTAAGTTAGAAGTGCTAGTTAAATACATGAGTTGTACAATTAATGTTCTTGTATCATCACCAAGTACATTTTCATCAGAATTTGTATCCCTTTTAATCATCACAACATCTTCCTTTTGCTTTTTATATTTTCCTTTTATAGGACCCTTCTTCCTCAGGCAATGTGATCACCTTCTTGATTGTGTGGCCTTTTTTTGCTTCTTTGTAGGTGCAAAAGCAGAAGCCACACTTTTTCTTTTCTTTACATTTAGGGGGCTTTTAGTGGAAGTTGGGGTTTCTGAGTCTCCTTTAGCTACACGCTACCCAACAAAAGATTTAGGTTGTGATTCTTATAGTCCTTGGTCTTCAAGTTCCTCTATGTTGTGGGCAGGTGTTGTAGCAAGGGAACCAGAGGGCATTTCTCCCTCAGTTGCAGCCATAGGAGGTTCTTTTGCTTGATGTTCTTGACCCCTTTATTCCTTATTATATAATGAAATAATGTTGTTGGTGTTGATACAATTTAAAAAATCTTCCCAAGGTACATTAGGAAACTAAACCCTAAGACTTCTCTTAACTGGTAAAGTAGCTAAACATAAATGTGACAAAGTCAACTAATTCCTTTTTCTCTTGTATTTTGATGGCATTATTTTCAACAAATTATTTAGAAATTTTTGAACATTTACCAGCCTTTGATGGTGTAAATGACTAAGCAATTTAAAATTTATTGTACATATAATAATGACTATCTCCCATCACAAGTGAGATACCTAACAATGTGTGAAGCTATAGAAGCCCAAATCCAAGGTAGAGATAAAAAATTTGTACCTTGAGAGGAGTCCAAATTATCACCAAATAAGGAGAATTCATTTCTAGTTGTGATTGCATCTTCCCCAACTCGAAATTATTCTCCAACCCTTGGAATCCTTGATACTTCTGCTATAGTTTCCTTTGATGCAACGACCCTTAATCCCCCAATAATTGCCTCATCATTTTGCAAGGTGCTAGAAAATTGTTGGGTCATAAGTTCATTGTATTATGTGAGCCTAAGGAAATAATCTAACCAGCCTGCCTACTGGAAGAAAGGCACACATTATCTGTCCTCTAGCAGTAAATTATGAATTTTGGGCTCTCTCCTTACTATGTCACCTACCACTATAACTTCACTAGTTCTATTCTAATTTTCTCTATATAATCACCCAATTCTGCTATCTCCTTGCTATGCTATATGTTTGATCACCCAATCCTGTTGTATCACCCAATTCTACTCCAGATACTGCTTCTCTCTTTTGGACTCTCATAAATTTGGTAATGGTAGAAAATTGTATAGGTAGAAAATTGAAAGTAACTAAGACAAAATAAGGCCTTTTTTCTACCCCTCCCCCAAACTAAAGTTTCTAATTATCCTTAATTAGTAGGTACAAAAAGGGC
The DNA here is from genome assembly GCA_007258455.2 of Sequoia sempervirens. NCBI lineage: Eukaryota > Viridiplantae > Streptophyta > Pinopsida > Cupressales > Cupressaceae > Sequoia > Sequoia sempervirens. The sequence goes on from VDFB02000015.1 coordinate 441,409,168, forward strand.
TTGGCAATAAGTATTAAGCAGTGGAATTTGAAACATGTTTAAATGTTTGCATGAATGATAAATATTTACAAAATTGATAAGCTTGAATGTTAATTATGAGAGTTAAACATGAAGAGTACTTGTTAACATGCTCTGAAGTGAAGTATGACACATGTGAAATTTGTTGAATATCACCATGCAACATGGGAAAATATTTGAAATGATTTGAGGTGATGGCTATGAACTACAGGTGGTTGTTGTCTTCCTCCTACAATGATTCAACAACCAGGCCTTTATAGCCATGATTTAGAGATTGGGCATCTAAATTGAATAGCTATTTCAATCATCATGAAGGTGCATTTAAGTTGTCAACCTAGGGATGTGAACTTGAAATGGGTTAGCACAATATGTGCACTAGGAACCCAAAGTAGCCATTTTCATTCTATAGCTAAGAAAGACACAATGTTGAAAGTAAATTGCTTAGAAAGGAATAACATAAGTGCTAACCATCAATCAACAATTACACCAAGCTGAGATGCATGAAAAAAATGAAAAATTGAGCAAAAAAATAGGGCACTACTCTGTCTACTTTGGCTACAGGAAGTCACCAAATGGAATTCTAGTGGTTGTAGGAATAGTCGATGCTATATTTTTAACTAAGTACTGAACAAAAAGTAATACTAAACTAATACTAAGCTAAAGGATGGATTACTCACCAAGTGGGCCCCTTGGATAAGTATCCTCTAAAACTAATGAGATCTCAAATGCTCAAACTTAGAACTTCATTTTTATTCACTGCAAATCATGAGTACAAAAGAGTAGTATATATGTATTACTAAAAACTCAAGAATGCATATACAATACCAAATCGTGCAACCTCTTGAGGAGGATCAAATCTTTATTTATACTATCAGCTAAACAAGGAAGCCAACTCCATGAACTAGGAGGATGTCATTTAGGGAAAGCAGAGAAAGTGGAGAGGCAGTTATGCATACATGGAATCCAATCAGACATGCATGTCCAACTGCAGATTTAGTGTTGCAGTAATGCACACATTTTCTCAACATCAATAATGACCACTTCAAGGCAGTTACATTTGGTTTGCATGAGGAATCTCCTACCATTGACCTCCTTTGACCTTTGAATGATTCCCTTGTTGGACCTTATGGTGCATGCCCAGTTGGTGATGTCTTCCTCAATTTAGCATCCTCAAATTAAATCTGCATAGAAATGTTAGTACACACAATAATTGCATATTTGTAACCACCTTAAGAAACATTCATTAATCACATGCAAAATTAATATAGATAGTCCATATAACATGCCATTAGCATTAAAGGTTTGTTGCAATAAGATTAAGCCCAATCTCTATAGTTTGAGGAAAATATCATAAAAGTATCAACACTTAATGTCAAATTCCATGATAACTTCATAAACTAAATCACAAATTCTACCCAAAAATGAGACCATAAACTAGACTCATCACTCCCCCCAACCTAAGATCTTGTTGGTCCTCCAGGAGGGGAAGGGTTATTATTTTGCTTGGTCAATGCTCTAAAATTTACAACTGACAACTGTCCCACATTAGAGTGTGTTGTGCATGAATCAGGATCCCAATAGAATCCTCCCAATTTGTCCAATCTGCTCCATCTCTCTCTCTCTCTCTCTCTCTCTCTCTCTGCAGCAATATCATATTGGTAGAACCTGAAGTTTGGTACAGGTTGCATTAGGATGGGTGGCTGAAAAGTCAAAGGAAGCCAAAATCACCCCTTTGTCCTTCCAATGTGAATATATCTATCAATTCTTTTAAGAGTTGTTGCATAGTTCTAGATGGAATGAGGCTCAGCTTGCTTGAGATCATCAGTTAAGTTGTTCCATCTTTGTGAGAGGTATCTCTTCACATTTTCCTCTTTTGCTTTTGCCTTTGCCTCATATTCACTATAAACTGCTTCTATCCAAGGCATAATCCTATTACCATAGCTAGTTCTAAAAATAATTCTATGCCATTCCTTGAAAATATCCCCTGGATTCCTTGATTCAGCCCTAATGGACAGGGGGATGTTGGATTCCATCTGCTTATAAGCCCCATATTGTCATCCCCAACTAATCTCATTTTGCACCCAAGACATAAATGCCCTTAATTAGACATCCCCAACATACAACAATAGATTCCAATCATGGTCTTGAGTTACAACATAATTATGCAAATAAAACTCATGCAACAAATTCTTCATTTCAGGGGAAGCAATCCGATAAGCATTGAAAAATTCAATAGGGGTCTCAATAGAAGGGTTCAAACCTGAGACAATTCTTGCCAGTCTAAAAGAGAGATATTTCTCCTTCAAATGCATAGCATAGACCCTTGGAAAGGTCCTACATTCCAAAATCTATGGTACCAAGGCTGCCATATCATCCACCTTCTTCAAGGTGGCAATTTCTACATCTTTATCTTCAATTTCCTCATCTCTCTTTTGAATTTCCTTCTTCAATATGTGTTTTTCTTCCTTCCATTCCTCTTCTCTTCTTTGCATATCTTTCCATAAATGCATGGAAACATTGTGCATTGAAAAATTAGGGGGGTTATGTATTCCTACCAGTATCTTTTCTGGCACTAGTGCTAACTGCAAGGATTCAGGCTGTCCCGTCAATTTTGGCTGCAGGGGTATTGATTGTTCTCCCAATTCAGGCTATTGCTGTAGGGAATCCTACTCATGTTCTAGCTTTTCCTGCAAGATCTCTTGTTGCAGGACCTCTTGCTACATGAAATCTTGATTTTCCTCATACTCTTGATTTTTGACTTGTTCTACAATATTGGCAAGATCAACCAATGTTATGTTTGTTGTTGTCTTAAATATATCTTCTTCCTTGACATTCTCCTGCCCCATTGGAGCTTTTATGTCCCCTTGTGATACTTCTCTAGACTTAGGGATTTCCTGTAGAGGCATACCAAAGGGTGGCCCTACTGGTCTTGCTCTCCTAGGAGGGCTCTCATGTTTTTCTTTGGCTGTAGGATGAATAGTGTTAGTCTTTCTCTTCTTAGAGCTTGGCACCTCTTTTTCTACTGACTGCCTTTTGGCCTTTCCTTTTCTTGTTTCTACTTCTCTTTTTTTTCCCTAGTTTTCATTAGAATGCCAAGTGGAACATCATCATCAGAGTCAGGGGAAGAACTTTATTTGTCTGAGTGCTCTGTCCCAGAAGAGCTAATTTCTATGGTTTCTTCTGTTGCAGGAGGGTTTACACTAGGGCCTGTGCCAGAGGTTGATACACTAAGAGTGGCTTTAGTCATTCTCAATCCTCTGTTAGACCTATGAGGTTGAGGAAAAACCCTAGGTTGCAAATTCTTAGGTCTAATTTGATCAATTTTTATGAATTCTTCCTAGGTCATTTTAGACACATCATGCATAGACTTCTCAACTAGCAATTTAATCAAACAATGGTGGGAAACAAAATTGTCCCAACCTTTTTGAGTCTTGACTGCCATGATTGAAAGAAGGTTGTATAACACGTTCGACACATTCATCCTCCTTTCGTGCCTCATATGGTTCAAAAGCTTGAAGTGCACGGAATGCAAATTCGACTAGCGACCTTCACAGGTGACTTATTTTATGACATAAAAAACTATCTACTTTCAAGGCTTGGGCAGAGACATTCTCTTCACACCTTGTTTATCTATGCTCAATGGAGGGTCGTTCAGATCTGTAAATTCGACCCTAGCTAATCTAGCATATCTGGAAGTAGGGTAATTTTCACCAACAAGTAACCATGTAACTTTTGCAATTATTTATTCAGTTGCTATGACCTCTAGCCCTTTTATTGTGGCCTTCCCTTCAGACAATGTCTGGGTGAACACTAGTGCAATGTATTCATCAAAATTATCCAGCTTCAGGAAGTAGTTTATCCACCTGTAGTTTCTAAATTCGACCAGGTAGGGGGCATCCTTTAGTAATACATTGTGCACCGTGGGTTCATTTTGAATTAACCCACCTCCCATTGCCTTTAATAAAGCAAACACTATGTGGTTTCCTTCCTGTAATTTGGTTTGAAAATCAAATTCACCTTCCTGCAACACTTGCTAACTTTCCAATGCCAATTGAATTTTCCTTTTCTAACTCACCTTTTTGTTTGCAACACAACTTGAGATATGGCAGGGTCAATAATGGCAAGGAAAGAGTAATAAGGGAAAGCTATAATGGAGAGAAATGGTGGTAGCAGTTGGTGCCACCTCACACATGCGAGCCATCCTCTCACTCAGATTTCAAATCAACTCAATTTAAATTTTGTTGACATAGACCAGCATGGACTAACACGTGGGAAAAATATTCACATCTTTTTCCTTCCCCCCCCAACCTAAATTTGGGCATGCGTCCACACATGCAAAATAATGATTTGATAGGGTAGGGAATATTGGCATGCTACGATGAACGTCTATACTAACATACAACAATTAAATGAATGCACTTAAAGAAAATTAAGATATAGCAATTAATGCGCACATACCTGAATGTGTGGAGGATTTGTTGCAAATATTGTGGAGAAAGTACCGCTTTCCTTTTAAAGAAATAAGTTGAACAATTAATGAAGATGAGGTGGAATGAGGTGGACTGAAGTGATGGAAGAAAGAGAAAAGTGGAAATGGATGGGTGGATGGGCGGATGGGTTAAGAAATGGACTCCCACAAAAGTGGAAAGTCTTTATTATGACAAGTACATATCTTAATTAGCCAGAAGGAGGGACACTAGGTCCACTTCCTTCGGTTGTAGGAAGCTCAGATGTTGCATGCTGAGTGAATTGTTGCAGGAACTCCTCCTTGGAAGTTGGCTTGTGATATAATCTGAGGCGGTGACCATTGACAAGCAACTTAAATCTAACTGGGTCAATAGTAATGAGTTGTACAACACCATTAGGAAATACTTTAGCAGCTTCATATGGTCCTAGCCACCTTGTTTGCAATTTTCCTGCATTTTCTTGATATCTTGAGTCATAGAGCAAGGCCCAATCTCTTGGTTGAAATTTCTTGTCCTTGATGAATTTTTCATTCCACTTGGTTCTCTGATTCTTCACTACCTCTGTGTGATGCAGGGATGCTCTTCTCATCTCATCCAAAGCATTTTGTTGCATGATTCTTTCTCTCTGGGCCTCAAAAATATCCATCCCCAAGTCTACTGCAATCTTAAGAGTCTTATGTTCAAATTCAATGGGCATCATGGTTGTCTTTCCATACAACAACTCAAATGGAGTGAAGCCTGTAGTTGTTTTCTAGGTAGTTCTGTAGACCCAAATAGCTTCTGGTAATCTATTTTCCCAATCCTTTCTATGGATAGCTACTATTTTGGCCAAAATAGCTTCAATTTCTCTATTGGTTACCTCAACTTGGCCATTAGCCTGGGGGTGATAGGGAGTAGACTTTTTATGTCTTATGTTGTACTCATTGACTACTATTGCAACAAGGGTTGATGTGAATTGAGCCCCTTGATCAGTCACTATCTCTTGTGGAACTCCATACCTTGTGAAAATCTCCTCGTAAAGAAATCCCACAACCTTGTTATCTCTTGCATGCTTCATGGCCTTAACTTCTACCCACTTTGTTACATAATCAGTGCATACCAAGATATAAGACTTACCATTTGATGGAGGGTCAATGGGTCCTATAAAATCCAATCCCCACTTGTCAAAGGGAGTGATTACTACCTAAGTGTAAAGTGGCAACTCATCAGTTTTGGTTGGCCTTCCCATTCTTTGGCATCTATCACATTTTCTTGTATACCTTCTTACATCTTTATGGAGTGTTGGCCAGTAGTATCCTGTGCTCAAAATCTTCATTGTTGTCCTCTTGGCTGTAAAATTTCCTCCACATGGCTCATTGTGGCATGCATGCAAAATGTCATATGTCTCATCTTCTCTCACACATCTCATGACATGGTCTAGTCCAATATAAAAAAACATCTTGCAATCCATGAGAAAGGAAAATATTTTTCAATGAGTGCCCTTCTCTCTTTTGGAGAGAAGTGAGGAGGAACTCTATCTGTGACCAAATAATTAGTTATGTCAACATACCAGGGTGTTTGTACACTGATAGAGAATAGATGTTCATCAGGAAAAGAGTCATCTATGGATTGATTATCCCCTGATGTAGTCAACCTTGAAAGAAAATTTTCAACAACATTGGCCTTCCCTGGCTTATCCACAATGGTTATGTCAAACTCCTGCATCAACAATAACCATCTTGCCAACCTACCAGAGATTAGAGTTTTATTCATGAGATACCTAATGGCTGCATGATCAATGTGCACAAAGATTTGGTAACCCATTATGTAATCCCTAAATTTTTTCAAGGCATAGATTACTACCAACATTTCTTTCTCTGTCACTGTATAATTGAATTCAGCTCCCCGTAAATTCTTGCCGACAAAATAAATGGCATTTTCACTAGCTCCTTTCTATCCTAAGACTGCTCCTATGGCATAATCTAATGCATCAGTATGGTTGTGGAAAGGAAGCTCCCAATTAGGTCCTTTGAGTACAGGATCATGAGTCAAAGCTACCTTCAAGTTAGAAAATGCCTTGTCACAAGCTTCAGTCCATTGGAATTTTATATCTTTAGTGAGAAGAGTATACAATGGTGCTACTATTTTGCTGAAATCCTTGATGAAACACCTACAATATCCTATGTGGCCCAAAAAACTTCTAACATCCTTCTATTTTGTAGGTGTGGGCAGATTTG
>VDFB02000015.1:441415967-441436339 GCA_007258455.2 Sequoia sempervirens
TTGGGTCAAGGAACTAATAGACTGTAGTGTCTCAACCTCAACACTCTCCTTCACAATGAAAGGGATAGCCATGTCCCGATAAGATGGTCTAGAAAGTGCTCGTCTTGCTGGCCGTTGAGGATCAAGATGTGCCCCCAGTCTATCCTGTGATGACACACCGCCTCTACCCTAGAAGTCTCACATATCAAAATAGTTGGGGGTTTTTTTGAGGACAAACTCATAGTAGAGTTTCCTCAAGAAATATTGTGGGACCTTGTTATTTTTGCATGGAGGATGGTAAGAAACCATCCATCACCTCTACCAAAAATGGTCCTTTATCCCTTGGTGGTTGCACCAATGGTTAGGAAACCTCTTGCCTGTAAGGTGTGGAGGTCGATTTGTTTGTGGGTTTCTGAAAAGGGAACACAAGTCAAATTTTGTATTTTTTTCATTTTTGGCTTGTGTGTAGGATAGTTTATTTGCATAATATTCTTTGTATTCTCGTCTCTTCTCCACCCAACCATTTAATTGCTTGCTAATTGAATCTACATATGTTAACATAGCTACAAGTGATTGTCCAAGCATGGTTCTTTGAGAGGTTGAACTTGTAGGATCTTTCAACCTCACAATTAAATCCTCAATTTGTTTTTTATTATTTTCAATTTCATCCATTAAATTTTTTTGAGTTCCAAGAGGATGTTGAGGAATTGTTGGAGGATTTTCTTGGGGTAGTTGTTCATCAAGTATTTGGTCATGAGGTGAAGAAGGATTTTGAGGAGGAAAAGTAGGCGAATTATCAACTCCTAAAAATTAAAGAAAATAACATCAAAAACATATTAAATCCACCTATCTAACAACAAATTCACAAAAAAAAAGCTTACTCCTTTGAGCTCCCTGTCGACGTGGCGACATTCTGACAAAGAATTAGTGAAGAATCGATGAAGAAATGATGGAATTTGAGCTCTCAATAATGTGAGAGCGCTTGGGAAGGGTTTAGAGGCCATAGATGGAGGAAATAGAACAGTGACAGAATGAATTGAATTTTTTTTTCTTATAATATGACATAATGCACTTGCATTATGGATTTTCAATTTTTTTTTAAAAAGTTGGCCACTTTTTGGCTCCCCATCTTTTTGCACCTACCCAATATGAGGAATATTTTGTGACCCAATAGGTCATTGTATTGTATACAATTAATGAAATATCATTGTGTTATTTTGGCCTTGTCAGTATGACTATATTCTTTACTATCTATTGGCCTTGTCACTATTAAATGATTTTTTATTCAATATTGTCTTTGAGAAATGATTTTGTTGTTATTGACCTCGTGTTATTGTATCCTTATACCATACAGTCTAGTCATTGTTAAATGACTATGTTTTTAGGCATTGATAATAATATGTTTGTGATTATATGTCTAGGCCTCATTAATGAGGTATATTTATGTTTAAACCTATGTATTTTTTTATGTCTCGACCATGCCAATGAGGAATATATACATGCATAACCTATGAATGGTTTTATTTATGTAATATGTAATGTATTTTAAGGTGACTGAGATTAAACCATGTTTTGGTTTTAAATAGTATCGACACTATCATTCAGGAAGGTTTATGATAAACCCTACATTTTATTTAATTGATTTCGAGTCATATATTTCTAATATTTTTTTAGTGAATGAGTTGTGATTGAAATCTTGGATTAGATTTAAATTTTGTAAAGGATAGTATAGGTAAAAAAAACTAAGCATCTTGAGTGGCATGTCAATGGTAATGCCTTAGGTGGATTTACAAATCAAGTTCAATATCATTAGAAATCATAAAATATGTGAATAAAAATTAGTATCAATTTTAATTTTGTTTTTTGGCATGTTATTCATATGTTTGTAGATATGTAGAATACTCAAGTATCAATTAAATTCTTATGGAATGATAAATCATATGTATACAAAAGTTTACGTATGAGTGGATATTATTTTAATAAAATTTAATCTTCTTAGATATTCTTTTTCTTTTATAAAAATGGAACTGGATACATATCTATATGGGTACATGCATATGTGACATGCATACATATGTATAGATGCAAATACATATACAAATAATATTGTTCATAATGAATGATAGTGATATAGAAGCATCCACGGTCAATGGAAATCTTGCATCAACCAAAAAGGGTATTTTAAATTTTTTAGTTTGAGTAATAATGTTGTTGGATAAATAAGTTACAATATTAGGCCAAAAATATTGTATTGAATAATTGGTCTTATTTTAATGTTGTAAATTTTGGTGTGGGAGCTAGTCTAGTTGATAGTTTTAGAATTTGAATCCAATAAGACCAATCTTGGTGTGGGATTTTGGGGAAGTTGCAAGTTATGACAGCCCATTAAATTCTCCTAAACTTGGCCATGAATAATTTGGGTGCCCATGTTGAGTTGACCATTTCATTTGTTAAGTTGGGTCCCTATGCATGAAGAGTGGGAATCCAAGTTGTCATATATTTTTGGAAAAATATTGGAAGTGGTTATGAAGATGTTTTTTGATAATTTAATATTTGTTTTTAATTCATTTCATGCATTATTCCAAGGAGGATTTGGTATTTTCCTAGGTGGGTTTGGCAGGTTGTTTTGGGAAACCAAGTGATTTCCTCATTCATTAAACTCTATATATTCTCATCCCTTGTTTTGGTATCGGGGACTTTTTGGCATAGATCTTGGAGAAGGAGACCAAGACTCATGTTTTTTCAAGTTTTAAGGTGTTTGGAAAGCAATATATAGACTTGAAGGTTGCAGGTTTATTGAAACAATGATTTCCCTTGAAGATTGTATATTGAAGGAGCTAGAAGCTACAATAAGAGGATAGATTGAAGAAATCAATTTGCGATTGATATTTTATATTTGTAACAAACTTATAACATATTTTAATTATATTTTTGATGATCTCCATTAGCCCATATGGCTACAAAAATAATTCATTTTATATATGCCATATATTCCATAAAATTTGAGGAGTTTAGAATAAGAAACCAAAGTTACTTCTTGCAGATTTTTGGTGCCATCATTAAAAAAATATTGAGTTATGTTTTGTGTTGTTATATTTTGTGGTTGAGGGTTTGGAATCCCTTACATCAGTGGTATCATAGCAAGAGTTCTTGAGTTTTCAAGCAAAGCACTGAAGTGAGGTAGTTTGCAGCAAGACCTATGAGTTGTGGGTTGTGAGAAGATTCCTCCAAGAGTAGCCCCACGAGGTAGGGGTAGAGGTGGAGGTAGCAACCCTCTTGGAATTGATGATTTAAGAACCCTAATAAGGCAACTTGAAACAATGCAAGAAGTTCTACACAAAGGTCTTGAACAAAGAAGAGGAGAAGTTGTGAGTGAAGATGAATCTGACACTTCTAGTTATTCAAGTGGTGGAAAAAATGCAGCATCAACTGTTGTAAATGACCCTTTAATTGTTGCACTTTCAATAATTAGAAGAACAAAAAAATTTGATGTTCTTTTAGTGGAAATTTTAATGTTGAAGAGTTAATCAATAGATTGGATCAATGATATGAAATAATAATTTGAGTTTGAGGAGATTGAATATCCTAACAAAGTAAAATATGCTAAGACAAAGCTAAAGGGCAATGTAAATACATGGTGGAGAGAAGTTCAACTTGAAAAACTAAGAAGAGGAAAGGAAAAGATTACAAAGTTGGATAGAATGGTTGAGAAACTTAAGAGATAATTTATTCCAATGGATTATGAGTTGGAATTATTAAATAAGATGCGTGGATTGAGACAACAAGGAAAATTAGTTAAGGAATACATTGAGGAGTTTCACACTCTTTTGATTAGAATGGGGAATTCAAAAACCAACAATGGGAAGGTAGCAAGATACATAAATAGAATGAGGCCAAGCATTCAAGAAGAACTAAGTTTGGTAAGAATTTTTAATTTAGAAGTTTATCGATTTGTTTTGAAAGTTGAGGAAAAATTGAATAGAAAATTTGAGAATAAACAAAAAGGAAATGGTAGAGCTTATGTACAAAAAAATGAGGATAAAAATCATATTGAAGACAATAAGGACAACAAGATGAAAGAAGGGAGAGTTCAAACAAGTCTCGTGATCATAATTTTACAGGAAGAGGAAGATTGGGTAGAGGATTCAGAAGAGGAGGCTTTTATGGAACATGTTATCAATGTGGAGAAGATGGGAATAGATCATATGATTTCCCTCATAATCAAGAAGGAACAAATAGAAGGATTGAAAATAATGAAAATGAAGCAAATGCAAATGAAGAAGATGTAGAATCATCACATTTGGAAGATGAAAAAAGTGGAGAAGTACTTGTTACAAGAAGAGCCTTGATGAATGAAGGAAAGGAAATAGATCAAAGGAAAAGACTGCTTTGAACAGGATGTAAGTGTGAACATGCAAAATATACTGATTGACATTGTGCACTTGATCCGATTAACTAACATTGTTTCGTCCTGAATCACCTCTTCAGCTTATCATCACTATTCATCCCTTAATTAAATAAATAAGTATTTATCTAATTAAGTCATCATCTCTTGTTAATTAAATAAATCAATTTTATTTAATTAATTTTGTAATCCCCCTTTTAATTAAATAATACATTTTATTTAATTAAATCTCTAAGTCATTCTATTAAATTAAATCAATATTTATCCAACATCATCCCTCTTTAGTTAAATAAATCAAAATATTTATTTAATTAAATCTAAATCATTATTCCTCTCTTTTTTATTTAAATTAATCCAAAAATCTAAGTCAAAAGTCAAAATCAGCTAATCTCCTTTTAATTAATCAAATCCTGATTAATTTAATCCTAATTTAATCCTAATCACTCAAATAATTGCACATGAAAATCAATTTAATTGATTTATAAATCATCTATTTTCATTCAAAAAGGCATCCAAGATGGAATATTCCTCAAATTTGAAATCTCCCCCCAAAAGGACTTGTCCCTTTCAACAAAGCAATAATTTTATATTACATGTCCTTTGCCTTGAGCCAAGTGACATTTATTATATTCCCTTCCCTCTCACATGTCATCTCATCAAATTCAAATTTCAAATTGATCAAAATGTGCTCAAGCTTCCTCCATTCACATGTTGACAAGTGGCATCATGCCATTGGATGAAAATTAATCCCACATTGCTCTATTTTGAACATTCATCCATCTTAGCATTCTATAAATGAAGAGCTCATCCTTCATTTTATTCATCCACAATTTGAGTAAACTTACTCTACTCAAATCCATAGCAATTTATCATCAATTTCATCCAAGCATAGTTAGGTTTTATGCAGGTTTTCATCTTGGAGCATACATCAAGCATCAACAAAGTGGATCACTCTTCATCACATATCAACTTTGCATCATTGGAGTTGGCAAAGGGCCAATTTTCACATCAAATTGGCACCAATTCCCTCAAGAGATTAGGAGTTTATTGGCTTTAGAATAGATTTTGATATGCTTTCAAGTTTCATTGTGTTCTTCCTTTCATTTTCTATCTCTTTTGCTATTCAAATTAATTTCTTGAGGAATCCTTATTCTTGCTTGCATTTGATCTCTTAATGTATTCATTTGTTGTGTTTTGAGGTATTTGGATTAGGATTCGCAGTAAGTGTGAAGGTAAAGTATGTAATGTGATTATTGATGGTGTTAGTACTGGAAATCTTGTTTCTGAAGAACTATTTAATAAACTACAATTGGAAAGGAGTGTTGGAAATATTGATGAAAAATGAACCCAATTGAAGTTGTGCACTCTTCAAAGGATCAACCATGAAAAATGCCATCCACAAGAAAGTGTTGCAACATGAGCATTAAGATGGATTATTGATCAAATGATTATCTATGATGATATTGAATTGATCTAGAATAATTTACAAATGTACAAGCACCTTGCATATATAGGAAAGGTGTGTGAGGTAGGATAACTACCCTTGATACAAACATTAAATTTCTAATGAAAATAATAAATGCAAGAGATAATGCATAGGAAAACTATTAAATGCCTCAATGACTAAAATAAAATAATGAGACATGGCCCCATTATAACTAAATTTTAGAAATGACAACTAGGATAGCTTATCTGCTAAGTAAAATTATAATGTGAATAGGTCCTCACTAATGAATAGTTAGGAAATAACCCCATTCACACCAACACCCCCAATAAGTGCAACTAGGGAGTGCAATTATTATGCAACTGATGTATGAAAATGCAATATGGATCTTGGCAATGAGGAAATGTTATGTACCCATGTACAAATAATCATGCAACTAATCTTTGACAAACAGAGAAAAGGATAAAACCCAGTAGGCCAAAACTCCTCTCCAAAATGGAGATGTGATGTAAATCATGTACAAGTGATAGAAGTGATGTATGGAGGTCTCAACATCAATACCCCTAAGAGATACATCCATCACAAGAATACAATACAATGACCCCTCCAATGAAGAGAAAGATGGAGACTAGATTTCCCCCCCATAATGAAGTATCATCAAAACTATTGAAGAAAGACTAAAGCCAAAAGACAACCCAATAAAAAAAAACCACATGTCTCCCTTTAGGAAGAAAGAGATCCAATGTTAGATGTGGAAGATAGTCCAACTCCATAATGAAATGAGAAGGAATAAGTCTCACCAATGAAATCTCTAAAGAATAATCAAGTGCCTCCAAAGATGTTCCATCAAAATAAAGAACCCCAATCAAGGTGAAAATAATGGAATGAGGAGACTCGAGAATATCCTCCAAAGAAGAATCTGCAAAGAGGAGATTTACCCCCTCAAGTATGCCCTCCAAACTTGTAGAAGAAGAATGACAAACCAAATCTGCAATACTAGAAATAAAGCCATCCTGTAACCACAAATCTAAAAAAATGAATATATCCTGCTCTACTTAAGTCCTAGAATCTACTATCAACTCTGATGAAGCAGGTGATGATGGAGCCACACTAAGAAGATCCAAATTCAACCAACCACCATATTCATCAACTAAATTACTACCCACACTAGAATAAGTATTTTGAGGAATGTAAGAATCATCATCATGACAAATGTGGGAGATGGTATACACCTTAGACTGATGATCAACCTAACCCATAACAATGAGTTATCTTGTCTCCTTACAAATGAAAACTACATTAGATGTGAACTCAATAGAGTTTCCTATTTGTGTAATCTGATAAATAGAAAGAATATTATGTGCCATCTTAGGAATATAAAGAGCACCATGCATTGACCGTGTACCCAAGTCAACATCACACATACTATCAACATGAACAAACTCATTTTTTGCAGTCAAGATCATACAAAATCTGATGCTCTAAGTGACCATTGAATAATGTGATCATAAGAGAAAGAAATATGTTCTAAATCACCCAAATCAATAATCCATACATTATTTCCATCAACATGAGTGGTAATTAATGCACAAACCTTGCCTCTGAAATATTTAGAAGTAGCTCCTTTATCCTCTTTGTGTGAAGTATCCTTATTTGTGGTAGAAGAAGAAAGTAAACTAGAAGATGAAGGAACTAAAATATTGTGATCCTTAAGAAGTTGCTTCAACTCATGTGGATTTCCTTCTTATAGCAAACTTGTTCACTATGCACAATCCCTTTGCAAAAGGTACATGTGGGTTTCTCCTTCTTGTATTTATCCTCTTTAGAAGACATGGTGGAAGTCTCACTAGATTTTGTCTTAGGGTTGTTCTTTTTCTTCCCTTTCCTCTTAGGTGGAGTGGTTATCAATGCATGAGAATTTTAAGTGACATCATGTTGGCTAAGTTTTGTTTGTTCCCTAGTCAGTCTCTCACAAAAGGTCTCAAATGAAGGCATGACAAATATATCACCTAACCTATCCATAGTGGAATAAAAGGAAGTGGAAAAATATGCAAACACACCTTTCAATTTAGATAAAACTATAAATATGCATACCTTATCAGTTTTCTCTTTCCCACAACTCATTAATTGAGATCGCAAAGACTTTAACTTCACTAAATAATCCTCAATAGTAGGAAACATATCAGGAGGAAGAGATGCCAATTCTGCTTCTAGTTGCAAAGCTCTTACATCACTAACAAAACCAAAGAGATCCTTATATCGTTGGAAATATCTCGAAGAGATCTATAATGCCGCAATTATCTGAAGATGATTTCATCCATTTTTTGGGATTTTTTGGGGCTTCTAAGGTTTTAAGATTTTAATTTGAAGCTACATTGGAGAAATTTCTCAGGACAAAAATTTAATATCTTCCAAACAGTACATGGTATTGAGATGATTCTTCTACCACCAAATTTTTTTTTTAGTTTTTCTCCTTGGGGTAAATTTCTAGGTCCATATGAGCCCATTTAGGTTGAATTACTGAAAATAGTAAGTGATCATTTTTCACCTTTTCTAACTTTTGATTGTCTTACACCCCTTAAGTGCCATAATGGGACTCAAAACAGCTAAAGAAAATAAGGAAAAACATTTATTTTGGGTGATGCAAGATTTCCCCTATACCACTGGATGCCCCTACATCAATATTTTACCTTATCTCTTCCATGAATGGATACCTTCCTCTTCATCTCTTCAAAAATAAAATAATTCACAACATCAACTTTGAAGACAACATAAAGTAATCTTAATAGCCATAAAAATAAAATTTCACAAATTAGGTAAAGAATAAAGAATGATTTAACATCTCTCCTTCTCATCCATTTCCACACCAACTAATACCAAGTGAGACACTAACATATTGAATGCTTCTATGTGGTCTACAATTCATCTACCCTCTTTAATTCTCAAGGATTTTAATTTCTTCCTCAAGAAAATCTTTTTAAGTAAAGACATGGCTTGATATATTTCACCACGTTTCTTCCATAGTTTTTTATAGAGGACTATTTATGGATATTGATTAAAATAGATTATATATCAAGAAAATTTTGATTATACCATTAGCTTTATGATCCATAAAATAATCTTGAGAAGCCAAAGAAGCATCTTTAGGCCTTGAAATTTTCTCATCAACAACATCCCATAGATCTTTATAAATTAAAAAATCCTTTATCTTTAACTTTAACATTTCAAAATAACATCTTTACACCACCTTGTTGAAGCTACTGCCACCTATCATAGTATCAAGATGGCTAGGGACTTGAGGGTATCTAAACTATGGATTGAAGGTGATTCCTTAAATATAGTGAATTTCCTTAAGCAAAGGTCTCCTCCTTTATGGTCTATCAACAATTTTATATCTGATGCCATTTCTTTATGTGAGGAATTTGAAGAAATTTACATTTCCCATGCCTATAGGGAGGCTAATGTTGTAGTTGATTGGTTGGCTAATTATGGGGTGTCATTAGCTAGTTCATGGAGGGAGGGTGATGTCCTTCCTACTAATTTGAAGAGCCTCATTATTAATGAGATCCATTAATTTTTTATTATTACGCACCTCCTTGATCTTGGGGTTGCGTGGGTATTATGAAGCTTGCTATTTGATGGGACTTCTCACACAGTGGGTGATCATTGAAAATTGTTGCCTCCTGTTGGAAAGTTATCTTAGTACTCTATTTATTACCTCCTTTCAGACTACTTTCAAGTGCCTCACATGCTTTCTAGGTGGTTTTTTTGCTTGTGCTTCGGCTATGCTCTGTTTGTGCTCTGCTAGTAACTCAATGATGGGAGGGGATAGGTGTCACAATGAGCCTCTATCTTGTGAAGAAATGAGAGCTAATTCTTGGGTTTGGAAATTCTGCAGAATGGTGACCAGTGTTACTCCTTACCTGGAGTGTCTAAAGGGTTTCAAACCCTCAGTGTCTAAGTATTTTGTTGACACCTGACATGGTTGTGTGGTTAGTATGTTTGGCAGAGATACTACCATTAATGAAGATTTTATTGCTGAGGTTATAGGTTTGTCCATGGCTGGGAGAAAATTCTACAAGGACAAGAACATTTCTCAAAATGCAAGGTAGAATTTCCTTCATGACAGGGAAAGGGCTAGGATTGTTCATTTGGATTGTGGAGATTATGAAAAAATTCAGATTAAACTTATTTGGCAGGAGGTAGTGGTGGCTTTGATGCACTACTTTACGCTTGATGGAATATTCACGACACTCTATGGCCATCACTTTGTCCTTCTGAACCACTTTCACCATGGTAAGTGGTTTTGTTTCCCTTTTATCTGTTGAGTTCCTTGGAAGAGGGTATTTCAAATTTTAGAAGAAACCCCAAGAATCCTTACTTGCATGAAGGTTTAATGCTTCTCATTGTGGATTTTTTGAAAGCTAATTGCATTGTTAGAACCCATGTTTCCAAAAAGAAGGGGAAAGGTAGTGGGAATTGTAGGATTCAAGAGATTGAAGATTCTGAAGCTTTGGAGTTTGAAGTTGATTATGAAGGGTGGTCAGATGGCTATGATACTGACCTAGACTATACCCCTTCGATGGGTGATGTGAAGCATCTTCCTCTAGAACTCCATGTGCTAAGTGTAAGTTGAAGGATTTTGAGGGTGGTTCTACTAGTAAGAAGCCAAAGGCCCGTGCCAAGGTGAAGGATGCTAATCAAAAGAAGGTGGCAAGAAATATTCAAGCGAAGAACTTAGGTATTGGTGGGTCCCCTGTGGACGACAAGGAGTATTCAGTGGTTAATTTTGATGTTTCTATTGGGGAACTTGTTTCTAAAGGGAAGGCTAAAATGATTTCTGAGGATGTGTCGTTTGAGGAGCCCTCGGTGGGGTCGCATCAGGGAAAGGGTGTTTTTTGGGGTGCAATGGACTTCTCTCAATCGTCAGGCCTTGTCAAAGAAGGGGCTGATATCTCCTTCAATTTGCTTATGTGGTTGGTTCAAGAAATTCAAGATATTCATAATAAGCATGATACTATGGCCAGGTGTAACATCTATACTCTTCGTAGCCTTAAGGAGCAAGAAGCTATTTTTGGGCTTTCTAGATCCCTGAATACCAATGTGGGTGGTCTAGTGGATGAGCTTGCTTCCCTGAAGAATGACCTGAACCTGAGAGTAGCAGTGTTGGAATGAGAAAATAGGCAACTTAGAAGGGACTTAAACATGCTCATTAATATAAGCAAGGAGAAGCTGGATGCATCTGTTGAGGGTATGGTTTTCCTTAATCAAAATGCCATGGAGTTGACTAGGAAGGGTCTGTTTGATGCTCATACTAACTTGGTTCATGAGGAGGGTACTGGTTTGGAGGTGAATTCGGCTGATCTGGCTATTGGTCTGAGTGTTCGTACTAGGAGAAAAACTAAGAAAGGTAAGAAGGATCCTACTCAGGATGTTGAAGAAATCATGGACATGCATGACAAGTTGGCATCCAAGGATATTGCGGCTGCTAAAGAGCTCAAGGACTTACTGTAGTGGCCTTGCAGCCTTGCTGTTTTTTATTTTTTGGTTATGTTGGTTGTCTGATGGTTTTTTGATGGTTGGTTAATCAACTGGTTGTTTTTTTGTTGTTGTTGGGTGGGCAGCCTCTTGTTCTATCTTTGCTGCCACTTTATTTTTTGTAAAAGGGTTTCAGGCACCCTTCAAAACCTGTTTATCGTTAATCAAAAACATTTCAAAATTGTTACCAAAAAATTTATCTACCTCTATTATCTCTCATTTGCTTTCCATTTGAAAAATGCTACAATAAGATCACAAACTATATTTTGTATAAGCTCCCATGCAAAATTGAATTACTTCAAAAATCCTAACAAATCACAACTAAAACCAAAGATGATCAAGTCAGATACCACACGTAAAGAAGCTAAGGTAGTGGAACAACTTCCTATACTAATCTTGAGAGTAGGATTATGCAATTTGTTACATTTTTAAAAAAAATTATAGGAACTAAATGTTGAACACCCGAAATACTGAGAGCGGGGGTTGAATCAGTATTCCATTAAACCATTTAATCATAATCCATACAATCATCAAAAAATATC
This sequence comes from Sequoia sempervirens, assembly GCA_007258455.2. Lineage (NCBI taxonomy): Eukaryota > Viridiplantae > Streptophyta > Pinopsida > Cupressales > Cupressaceae > Sequoia > Sequoia sempervirens. Next base: position 441,427,876 of record VDFB02000015.1, read on the forward strand.
TAGCAACAACAATGAATGAAAGCATGAAACAATCAAAAGATCACATGACACATGAACACCAATATTTTTACATGGAAAAGCCAAAAAGGGAAAAAACCATGGTGAGGATTAGCTCACAATATATTATAACCAATTATAAGATATTACAAAGCCTCACTACCAGGACACACTATCCAATAGGGCTCATTGCCACAAAAAGATAGATACAAAACAAAAATGGCTACATAGTTAGGATGTGAACTGATAAAAGATGCACCTTCCTTGTGCTAGATTCAATTCATTTGAAGCTCACTATAATATCTCTATGCACTATACCAGATACAAAACACAAAACACTGCTCTGCTTCACAATCACTCAACATTCACAATATATTTGCTATACATCTAATCATGTACATATAAAATCACATATTCACATCATAAAATCACATCATATAGCTCCTACAATCTCAAAAATTTCTTACATATATACCTAATACATTTGCATACATTAATTAGGTTGGCCTAATTAGATGTAGCCCCATATTAAATCAAAATTGTCTTGTTAGCTCCACACGGAAAAAAAACATCTTTGTGCTCAAACCAAACATGCAACACTTGATTTAGATCAACATGGACCTAAAATAGATCTCACTAATATCTTCAATACATATTTAATCACCAAAACACATGTCAAGTATTAGGTCAACCAGGAATTAGACCTAACCACAAAATGTGCTAACTGATCAACAACAACAATCTATCTGATCACATAATCATGCGCCATCTGGAATATACGATGTATTAACACTTGGAAGCCATCTCCAAAAATTTTAAAGCATGACTCCTATCACTGGAGGAGCACAAACCAAATTACTCATACCCAAATGCATTGTTCAAAGCCAAAACTATATGCCGAACTACTATCACTTATATCTTTCAAACTATACATCCAAAATAGCTAAAATATTGAACATAGATGGACATAATAGCCAGAATCAACATACTATCATTGAATAAGATCTTATAAAATGAGAAAATGCAGACCAAAATACCATATTAGGATATCTTCATTTTGTTCACTGAATTAGTGAAAATATCAACAACCAATGTTGACATCAATGATAACACATTAAAGGGTTCCTTTTTTTTTTCAATAATCTCCCCCTTCGTCACTGATGGAAACATGTGCCAAAAATGAATCTCCAAGAACTCAAACATACACCATTTCCCCACTTCATATCCAAAATCCCAGACACCAAACTTCTCAAAAATCTTCAGACATACACCATCTCCCCCTTTGACATCAAGGAAAAAGGGTGTGTCGATAACACACATGTAGACTCCAAACTTTGATGCATATGTATAGGTAAATAAGTGAATGAAATGTATTGACTCCCCCTCAGGGAGTTATCCTAAAAATTTGATCCATCTGCATGTACAATGAAAAACTAGAAAACAACTGAAATAGTGAAAGAATATATAGGTGAAAAATATTTAACTGGAGGAGGAGGAACCTTCAAGATCCTTAAGAATGGCTTGCCAAGAAGATTTCCCTTCATTCCAAGTTTTCTTGGCTATTGCAAGTGATTTTTACATTGCTTCCAATTCTATTATGCTCTCCTCTCCCTCATCCAGAGTGCTTGGATTTTGGTTTATCTTTGTAAGCTTCTCTACATCAGCTAGGGAACTTAGCACATATATATGCTTGGCCTTCACCATATCCCCAAGATTTCCAAACTACCTTATGATGTCTTCTTATTTCCTTTGTAAAGTGAAGAATCTATTCTACAAATCTGTGATGGTAGTCCAAGTGGTATGATCTCTATCGTGTGTTGGGTTAGAGGCACCAAAGTCATTAGTTATTTGTGACTCAATTGAGTCCATTAAGTCCTTAATGCCTTGAGTGGTAACCAAAAACCTCATGCAGTACAAAAATAAATAAAATTCTTCATCTTCACAATATTTAACATCATTTAGGCATTGCTTTACTTTATCATGTGAAAATGCACATCTCTCTTGTAGTTCTAGTAGCCTCTTTTTTGCAAACCTTGTTTCAGCTTCTTTCAGTCTGTTCTTTCAAACCAGAGGCATACTCCTTAAGAGAATCAACCAAAAACTTGAGGTTTTCCACAAAAGTTATAGAATTTTCAATTGAAGTGTCGAGAGTAGCGTTTTGCAGAGTATTTATAGCTTCATTTATCAATTCAATTCCTTTCTAATGAGTCTCAATTATCTCTTTTCTTCTGAAAGCATGGAAGACATCTCCAAGCTCCAACTTTTGAATTGGTGAGATCTTCTCTAGATCCACACTTCCTTGATACATCAATATTTGTAGTAACTGAGGAGGGAATGTTGATTGGAACCTTAGTTGTCTAGACAAAAGACCCTTAAGAGAATTACTAGATGATTCTCCGAAAGACTTGGGTAGCTCCATGGTCTTTTGCAAATATTCTTCATTCTTTCCAACCCCAAACTCTTTCATTTTCTTCTTTCTCCTCTTCACCAGAGGCATTTTTCCTTTTGCTTATCTTTATCTTCATCCTCCTTCTTGTCATCATCATCTTTCTTATTGTTCTCTTCTTTTTCTCCTTGTTATTATTCTCTATTATCATTTTGGTTATCTTCATTTCATTTTCCTAGATCTTCATTTTGTTTATCAAATTGGTCCTTAGTACCATTTGCATCATCCTTTTCTTTTTCTTGCTCCACGTTCTAGTTTTCATCATTGTCAGTGGGCTTGTCAGCATCTTTTGGAGGAGCAAAAGTCTCTGGGGAAGCATGTGTTTCATCTACCAATGGTGATGAGGACACCACATTCTTTATATCAAAGAATGGTGTTTCCTCTACAGTATAATCATCTACTTCCAACTCTTTCATGACCTCTTTGAATATAGGAAAATTTGTATTAGGGGGAAGATTTTTCTCTGCATCAATAACCTTTTCTTAAGCTATAGTGGGTTTGGAAGAAGCAATCATCCCAAACTTCTTTGCAATATCCTTGACAGTTTTGACTATTTCCTACTTCACTTTATCCACTTGATCTTTTTCTCTCCCCATAAGAATAGTAACCCTTTGTTTGACTCTGAATTCTTTAGTGTAGACTTCTATCAAGGTAGCCTTTTCATCCTTAGATAAGGAGGATCCAATTTCCTCCAAGGCATTTGATTTAATTTTATCCTCAGCTTCAATAGCTTCATGCCTTCTTTCCACCAAGGCATCCCACACAACTCTAGCAAATTTCTTCTTGATGTTACCCATGTCAGCCTCTAAAACAATAATATTTTGAATAATTATGAGGGCCACACTGCTTGAAACCCACACAAATCACAAAAATAGATGCCAACAAAAAAGAAGCGAGAAAAAAATACTCACTTTCAATTATTTTCAGAAACTGAAATTATAGATTCAAAACTTATAATGCTACACCCTCATGGGCTTGATTCATTACAACAAAATCAACTTTGAAAAAAAAAATTATTATTTGGAGCCACAATCTTCACTGGTGGAGCCACCTCCTACAACCCACCACTTATCCCTTTTTATGTTACCCAATAATTTCCCTAGAATGTTCTAGAAAGTGTGACTTTCCCTTTTTTTTTGGCGCAAAAATTCTCGTCGTTTGATTTCTTGCCTAGGAAGATATTTTGATGAAATTCACTTTTAGTGGGGCTTCTTCATGGGGCCATAACTTTTGATTTATGTGTCTAATTGTCTATTATAACATATTGTTGGAAAGCTCTTGGAGAGATCTACAATGTTGAATCCATTAGAGATTGGTTTGTCCACCTTTCGAGCTACTTTGGGGCCTCTAAGGTTTTCATATTTGAATTTGAAGCTACATTGGAGAAATTTCTCGAGACGAAAACTTTAGCATCTCCCAAACCATGTAGGGTATTGAGATGATTCTTTCATGACCAAAAATGTTTTTTAGTTCCACTCCTTGGGGTAAATTTTTAGGTCCATACAAGCTCATTTAGGCTAACTTACTAAAAATAGTAAGTGATAGTTTTTTTCCTTTTCTAAATTCTAATTGTCTTACACCTCTTAAGTGTCATCATGGGACTCAAGAAAACTAAAGAAAATAAGGAAAAAACATTTTTTTGGGTGATGCAAGATTTCCCTACACCACTGGATGCTCCTGCATCAGACACCCAGGGCAATTTGAAAAGTGACATGTCACTTCTCGGATGTTAGAGGGAAACCAAGATGGTTAACCTCGGCCTCAAAAAATGACAATGAATCTTCAATAGGCCTTCATCTTCATTTCACCAAGTATTTTGCATATTTCTTATTTCCTGTGCTTCTACCCACACGGCTATCCAAAATTTATTCTATCTCCTTTTTTGAAGTAGATGCTGGAATATTCCACTATGATTCTATTATTTCTTCATCAATTCCTCCTTCATGATATCCTATTAAATATGAAATGTTAAACACAGGTGAAATATGAATTTCATTAGGAAACTCTACCTCATATGCATTTCCTAAATCATGCTTCTTTTAGGATCTTGCATGGTCCAAACTTCTTCATCTTTAACTTGTATGTACCAACTAGAAACCTCTCCTTTCGCAAATGAACCATGACTTCATCTCCTACCTAGAACTCCTTATACCTAATTTTTTGATATTCCTTAGCCTTACATTGTGATTTCATCTTATTGATATGTTTCTTCACCTCTTCATGAAAATTCTTTAGGTGCTCAGCAAAATATTCAACCTCAACACTACTCTTACTCGCCTTATCCATCTATCTCAATTCAGAAGCAGTTCTTGGAATACTCCCATACACAATCTAGAATGGTGATTTACCAGTGCTCTTGTTGACATAATTTTTGTAAGAAAATTCTGCCAGTGGTATAATCAAATCCCATCTCTTGGGCTTATCTCCTTCTAAGCATCTTAATAGGTTAGCCAAACTCCTATTCACCACCTTCATTTTTCCATTAGTCTGTGGATGGTGTGTAGCACTAAACTTCAAATATGTCTTCACCTTCTTCCATAATGTCCTCTAGAAGTAACCAACAAATTTGGTATCTCTGTCTGAAACTATACTCTTCGGTAGACAATGTAGTCTCCCCACCTCTCTGAAAAATAACTTTGCAATATGAACATCACTGGTCTTATGACATGGAATGAAATGTTCCATCTTTGAAAATATACCCACCACCACAAATATGGAATCATGTCCTCTATGTGTCCTTGGAAATCCAAGAACAAAATCCATGCTAATATCATCCCATGGCCTCTCAGGTACAGGTAATGGTTGATACAATCTAGTATTTTGAATTGTTTTTTTCATCATTTGACATTGCAACTTTGTATAAACTTCTTCACATCCTATTGCAACTGTGACCAGTAATAATTCTCACTAACAAGACAATGGTCTTATCTCAATTGAAATGTCCAATCAATCCTCCACTATGCTTCTCCTTGATTATATTCTCTCTCATAGAACTCCTGGGTAAGTGCAAGAAGTTGAGTCCACTTCTAGTGGAAGTGTCATTTTTCAGCTTTAAAATAGGTACCCATTCATTTTTTAGAATAGGTACCCATTTTAAAGTGGGTACTCATTCCAAAAGGTTTGCAAATCACAATCCATGTTTCTTATTTGGATTTAGGCTTAGAAAAGGCATGGTAACCGAATCCTTAGCCTTGGAACTACAAGTACAAGGTCATGACAATATCGAGAGAAAAAATTGACTATGTCAATATGGCTGACAGGTTTTTTTTTTATATTATTTTTTGAAATTAAAACCCATTTTAGATGAGATTGTGTAGATTCTAAATATGTAATTTTTTTACCATGTGGATTGTTTTTTCTACTTTTCAAATATTTTTTGATGAAATTGGTCCATGAACCTGAAAAATCTAGTTTTTTTATTATTTTAATAACTTGTTATTAAAATATATTAAAAAAAATTATATGCGAACAATGCTCAGACAATTCTTTTCAATTTGAAAAAAAATCAAGAAATGATAAGTTTAGGTCACATTATGCATGACATACACATGGGATTTTCAAAACAATAATTGTGACCAATACAAAATTAAGAAAAAATATATTAAAAAAAAATTACAAAAAAATATCATGAACATTCTTCAATGTGTTAGAGATCATTTCCCAAAAGGATTTAGAAAAATACAATTATTTAGGTCAAAATATGGATGATGTCCACGTGCATGGTATGGTAAAAAAAGTCATTTAAATAGTGGTTTTTAAACATGCCTATTGAAAATAAATTTGTATCATCTGGGTATTAAAATAAATTACATATTTGGAAACTAAACTCTGAGTACTACGTTTCATATTAGTAAATTTTTTTAAGATTTAGTCTTTAAGTGCTTCAAATTTTTAGGTCAATTTTGAAAAATTTTTAAAAATCAAGGAAAACACTTCCACTTTTTGGCCAAAAAGTGGACTCAACTTCTTGCACATACCCTCCTTGAAATGCACAATTGGGTTCCTATAAACAACATCCCATCTTGGATTAAGAAATCTAACCATCTTGTCCTATCCAATGTAACATGTTCCAAATAAGCCTTCCAAGCTTCTACAAAGTCTAGATCTTCAAGATACAAAATCTTGAGTTCTTTAAACCCAACAACCTCTATATTCATCTCTATCAACAAATTTTTCCTTCTATTTAAGGCATCTCACCTCTGTTTGACCTTCACTCTTGTCCTTAAAAAAAAAGTATAAGTTGGCAAAAAATCAACCCATTTTAATTTCCTTTGATTTAACCTTCCTTGACTATTAAGATACTGCAAAGATTGGTGATTAATATATAAAACAAATTCTTTTGGCAATAAATAGTGTCTCCATTTCTTCAAAGCCTGAACTATAGCATAAAACTCCTGATCATAGAAAAAATATTTCTTCTTAGCATCATTCAAATTCTCATTAAAATAGGCAACAGGCTTACCTTCTTGACTCAAAACATCTCCTACGACAGTGCCACTAGCATCACAACCTACCTAAAAGACCTTATTGAAATCTAGAAGTGTCAAAACAGGTTGCTCTGTGACTTTATTCTTCAACATATCAAAATTATTTTTTGCTCCTACAATCCATTTAAAATCATTTATATCCCCTCTCCTTGCTTTAGTTAGAGGTGCAAAAATACTATTGAAATTCGTAATAAATTTTTTGTAAAAGCTTGCTAGACCATGAAATGATCTTACCTTTGTAACACTCCTTGAGGTAGGCCATTCAATGATAGCTCACCTTCTCTGGATCCATTTTAAGACCCTCTGCTGAGACAAAATATTCAAGATACACCAATTCCCTCTTCACAAAACTATATTTCTTCAAATTAATCAACAACTTATCCTCCCTTAGCTTCTCAAAAACTCTTTGAATATGCATCAGGTGCTCCTCCAACATCTTACTAAAAATCAGAATATCTTCCAAATAAACAATAACAAATTTTCCTATAAATTATTTCAATACCTCATTCATAAGCCACATAAATGTGTTCAGTGCATTGGTTAGCCCAAAGTCATGACTAACCACTCGTACAAGCCCTCCTTGGTTTTGAAGGTTGTCTTCCATTCATCTCCTTCTCTAATCCAGATCTAGTGATATTCACTCTTCTATCTTCGCGAAGTACTCAGCTCCACTCAAACAATCCATAATGTCATCCATCCTTGCTAAGGGGAATTTGTACTTGATGGTGATTTTTTTTATGTCTTGGGAGTCTATACATATCCTCCATTCTCTATCCTTCTTTGGTGCTAGTACTGCATGTACCGAACATGGGCTCAAACTCTCTCGAATCAATCCCTTCCACAACAGCTCTTGTACTTTTCTATTCAACTCTTCATTCTTTATTGGAGTCATTCAATGGGCTTCCTTATTTGGAAAACTAGCTCCAGGATTCAAATCCATCTTATGGCTAATCTTCCTTATTGGAGGAAAACCTTGAAGTACATTATTAGAAACAATTTCTTGAAACTCATTCAAAAAAATTGAAACCTCTACCGGTACCTCATTAGTATCTTCTTTATCAACTCTAGGGATCAATGTAAAACACATATGCTCATGCCTCATACCTTCTAGGAACTTTATTCCATCAACCAAACAAATTCTTGCATTACTACATACCTTTTCCTCTGCATTTTTCAAGGCTTTCAACTTATGGCCAGGCTCATCTTTGTGTCAAAGAATAGGTTTTGGCATTATCTATCATGTACTACTTGCTTATCAAAATGTGTGATGGTATTCCTAACAAGATATGACAAACATCCATAGGCATAATACCACACAATACCTCATCATGGTAATTTCCAATCTTGAACTTTAACAAACATTGTTCATTTACCAAGGCTTTATGGTCCTTCTACAACTAAGCAATCTGGTATGGATTCAGATGTCTTCTCTCCAAATGCAACTTACTAACCATCTCTTCTAAAACAAGGTTATTAGTACTACCTCCATCAATAATAACATTACAAAATTTACCTTCACACTTACATCTAGTGT
>VDFB02000015.1:441436439-441506864 GCA_007258455.2 Sequoia sempervirens
TCTGCTTCTTTTAGCCACCAAATGGACTGGTGAAGACCCCTGATTCTTGCCAAGCCTTTGTAAGGCCTCCTTCAACTTCCACACACCCTGAGTTGCTAGAAGGTGAACACCCCTGCAAAGTTAGTGACTGTTTTGCACTGTCTTTCCTAACCGGGCATAGCCAGCTCGCCTAGGAATAGACCTTTTGCATACTTCTTGGACTTCTACAGACCCCTACTCCTAATATATGTATATTCATGGAGTTTAGCTTCATTCCCAACAAGTCGTACCCAAAGTACAGTGGCAATGCAAGCTAAAACCCCATTATTCTACAATTTACCAGTCAAAACTGCAAATGAAGGAAGAACACAGTATTTACAAGAACCCTTGAAAATAAATAACTAGTTAGCTACTATTCCAAACAATGATTCAAAGACAATCACACTACATGCTAAACCTTCCAAGATCCTTGATTAATTCATTATTTTGTTGAATCAAAAACAAGAACAAGAAACAAAAATTGTGCACAAAATTGTCCCTGTTCTCTTGATCACAAGCTAATTACAACTTCAACATTCATTCCAACCCCACTTCCAACTTGAGGTTCACCTTTTAAAAGCTTCCAAGGTAGTTAACAATCCTAGGTTAGCCTTCTAATGAGCAAAGAACAAGAGTTGAAAAACCGTTGTGTTTTCCAACTTTTCCCAAACGTTGCCAACCTAGACCAAATGAGGAACTACTCTCAACTATCCTTTCACTTCTCATTACACTAATCACAATAGATCAAGTTTTATTCAAAATCCATAAATGCTAAAAAAATGGTCCACATGACCTTCACAAAAACATACCCAAACAAAAATCAACCTAGAATGTTTCCTAGGGGTGTTTCCTAGGTGCTCCTGCACCAACCTTGAACAAAAGTTTTGGGCTGAAGTGATAGTCACTGCATGTTATTTGATCAATAGATCTCTACATCAATGCTTGTTGGAAATAAACCCATGGAGGTGTGGTCTGGTAAAAATCCTTTGATGATACATCTCATAGTATTTGGTTGCGAAGCTTACACTCATGTTCCGATTGCGAAGAGGTATAAGTTCAAGAACAAGGTTGTTAAGTGTATCTTTATCAACTATGGTGTCAGTGTGAAAGAGTACAAGCTTTAGGATCCAAAAGCTCAGAAGGTTCTCTATAGCAGAAGTGTGATCTTTAGAGAGATGAAACCTTCTATTGTTAAGATGTATCCAGGAAAAGAGGAGAAACATAATAAGGAGGTAGTTCAAATTACACCTACTCTGAAGAAAGAAGAACTACGTACTCCTATTGGACCTGATGATGAGGAGAGCTCAAGTAGCTTTGAAATTTTTGAAGAAGGAGAACCTCAACCTCAACCTTTGAGGAGGTCTACTTGAATTAGGTGGCAAGCAAAAAGGTTTGGTTATTCATTATTGGATTCCGGTTGCATTTTTTCCTTGATTACTAACATCGATGAGCCTAGGATGGTTAGAGAGGCAATGGGTATGAGTTATTTAGATTCTTGGATACAAGCCATGGACGAGGAGATGGATTCATTAAAGAAAACAAGACTTGGGATCTGGTACCTTTTCCTGTTGGATGTAAACCTGATGGTTGTAAATGGGTTTTCAAGAAAAAGTATAGTCTGGATGGTAGTATTGAGAAGTATAAGGCACAATTAGTCACTAAGAGGTTTTCCTAGGTGGAAGGAATTGATTATGGGGAGATATTCTCTCTTGTAGTAAAGTTGACATCTATCCGACTTCTGTTGTCACTTGTAGCAACATATGATTTAGAAGTGGAATAGATGGATGTGAAGACAACATTCCTTCATGGTGATTTGAAGGAAGAGATATACATGTCACAACCAAAGCATTTCATTGAAAAAGGTAAAGAAAGTTAGGTTTGCAAGCTAAAGAAGTCTCTTTATGGTTTGAAACAGTCACCTAGAATGTGGTATCAGAAGTTCAATACCTATGTGTTGTCATTAGGATTTTAGAGATCTAAATCTGACCATTGTGTATACTTTAAAATTGATAATGGTCACATTCTCATTATTGTCTTATATGTAGATGATATGTTGTTTATTGGGAATGGTAAAAGTATGATTTCAAATTTGAACTTTTAGTTGTCAACACAGTTTGAGATGAAAGACCTAGGTGTAGCTAGGTAATTCTAGGAATGGAAATCATGAGAGATAGAGCTAACTAAAAGATTTAGTTAAGATAGAGCAAGTATGTGAACTTGGTGTTGGGAAAATTCAATATGGTAGATTGCAAATAGTTAGTTGTTCCTGTGATGCAAGGGATGAAGCTTTCTATGAATGATTTTCCAAAATATCCTACTAAAATGGAGGACATGACTAGAGTACCATATGTGAGTGTAGTTGGCAGCCTGATGTATATGATGGTTTATATGAGACCAAACATTGTCCAAGCAATGGGAGTCCTTAGGGCCGTTTTATGGCTAATCCTAGATGGGTGTATTGGGATGCAGTTAAAAGAGTGTTCAGATATTTACGGGGTACTTTCAAGTATGCTTGGTGTTTTCATGGTTATCCTACTTGACCTTAGCATTTTGTGAGAATTTGGGGATATGTGGATTCAGATTGGGTAGATGACACTGATAGCAGAAGATCCACCAGTGGTTATGTGTTTATGTTGTTTGGTGGTGCTGTTAGTTGGATGAGTAAGTGACAAGTTGTAGTCGTATTGTCCATGATAGAGGCAGAGTATATGGAAGCCACTCATGCTTGTAAAGAAGCCATTTGGCTTAAGATATTGTGTTCTGATATTGGTTTAGATGCAGGAAAAATTACTATTTGTTGTGACAGTCAAAGTGTGATTTGTATAGAAAAGAATCCTACCTTCCATGCTAGAATAAAGCACATCGATGTATAGTATCATTTTGTTCGTGATATGGTAGAGGATGGAAAGGTGAACTTGGAGAATTTCAACACTTTGGTGAATGTTACAGATGCACTGAAAAAACCAATGAGCATGAAGAAGTTCAGATGGTGTTCTAATTACATGGGCCTTTTGGCCTTGAGAAGATGATTCTGTATGACTCTTGGCAGGTCTACGAAAAGTGGGATAATTTTGGGATTAAGATGTCTCAACCTTAGAGTCCTAATATTAATTTAATTGATGTATTATTGTATTAATTTGTATTATTTAATTACCTATGGTGTCATATCATTAAATGGGACCCACTGGCTAGGTGGCATCCCTGTTAGAGGTGACTAGATGATACATAATCATCCCAAGTGGACAAAGGTGTCCCACTTTGGAATCTTTGACCTATGAAAGATTTTATGACGTGTCATAAGGCATCTTGTTGCATGGAGAAAGTTGGTGCCCAAGTTGGGTTATGATAGGTTGTAAGAGAATTGGGTATTCTTGGCTAGTTATGATAGATTCTCTTACAGTTGTAAGTGTTGTCAGCTAGGACATATTCTATGATAGTTGTAAGATGTGTAAGGCATCTGCCATAAGCTATTTTTTTGTATATTCTAGATGCCCAAGCTTGAGGAAGGAATATTTGCATGTTTGAAAATTGTAAGGGGTGTAAGGGAATATGTTACATGTTTCTAAATGCATGTCTATAGCGTGGGATATTGTGCCATGTGGATTTGGATGCCCCTCTCCTTCTAGATGTTTCTTGAATCTTGTATCACTCTATATATTGAGTGCCTTGCATTGTATAATGCATGGTTTTTTTTTGTAGGTAATGAAGTGTTGTCAATATCACTCCAGAACAGATGTCCATTTTGAAGCACTTGTGTAGAAGCTTTGTACTTGGAGATATGTTGTAACTCTTATTTGATATAATAGAGAAGTATCATTCTTTTGGAGGGTGGGGTTTTTTACCCGAAAGGGTTTTCCCCACATATATTTGGTGTCACTTTTTTATGCTTTCTTATTGTTCTATCTATTATTCTATGTATGTGTTTCTCTTATTGTAACAGAATAAGGTGTTAAAGAAATTTTTTGTAACTCTCCCCTACTTAGATTAGTGTAGGAAGTCATTTTTGCTCACATGACTTCCTTTTAAGTTGCATTATGTTGTCATTAGTAAGCTACTGGTGTCAACCTCTAGTGTTGCTTTGATAATATTTTGTCTATGGATATATGGTTGAGTTGCTATGTTGCAGTTGGCTTGGTGGTGTTGATGAAGTGTTGAAGATGTGTCTCTAGTGCTTGGTTTCCAAGTGATTTTGAGAAAATTTGAATAAAGAGAGGAAACAATGTGTTGTAGTGGTGTTTTGTGTTGTAGAGTAGTATTTTGGTTTGGCTTCATATTTCTTCTATGTTGAAGATATGCTTGTGTGGTTTGGATATGTTGATTATAGGTGTTCAGAGGTGTTGCATCCAGAATTTAGTGTGTTGGATCGTTGTGTAGAGGAAGTTGTGTTCACTAGTGTGTGAGCTGTGTATTGTAGAGCTGTTTGGGAGAAATGTTTTTTCTCTGCATTTCTCCACAGAGTGGTTTCAGGTCTTACGGATTTGGAAGGGTGTTGATAGTGTTTATATATTTCTTCAATTGAAGTTGTTTAAGGTTTGGTGCTTCAGAAGTTGGTTTCTTGAGTTACAGTGTATGACAAAATTATTTGAGTGTATTGGGTGTGTATATTCAAGTGAAACTTGTTGTGAAGGAATTTTTTGGTTTCCAGGATGTTTGTGGAATATTCTAGATCATGTTGAAGCATGGTGTGTGGTCTGTGCTCCTTGTCCTTGGATTTGAGGAGGCATGTACTTAAATGCTAATGGTGTTAACATAGGTTCGGTCGATCTTCGGTGTTTACACTAATTGTGAAGTTGCTTTAATATTTGTGGAAGCATGGTGTGACATGTATGAGTGGATTTAAGTCCTAACTAAGCTGTGTTGTGGTTTTCCTTCATTCTTTTCCACCATAGGAATGTTTTGGTACCGACCTAATTTGAATTTGCATGGTTGAGGTGCATAGATGATCTTGGAAAATGTTTTCAAGGATGAATATGGTATAAATATGAGTTGATTTGTTGAGGGATGAAGAGATAGAAGTGTGTGACGTGAATGATGCAAATTATAGAGTTGTGAGGTGTGAATTTTTGCAGTGTAGTGCATGCTTTCATGTGTTAGATTACTAGATGCAATGAGCAAAAGGTGTCTACAATCTTCAATAAGACTGCGAAAGTGTTGGTGATGTTGTGGTGGAATTTTATGTTGCATTGAGATGAATTTCTCATTCTAACACTCTTTTCTATTTTGGAAGTAAGCCTTTGGAAATGAGCCTTTCTTTTGGGTAGTGAGCCCTTTGTAATCGGTGTTGATATTACTTTATATTGTGAGCTAATCCTCACTGTGGTTTTTCCCTTCTTGGGTTTTCCATGTAAATTTTTTGTTTCATTATGCATGGTGTTGTTTTGGTTCTATTTTTGTTATCTTCTTTCATGATAGATCATTCTACAGATTAAGGGTTAATTGAATTAATGTGGATTTGAATGTTTGTGAGGGTTTTAAAGTTTTAAGGTATAACTGATTCACCCCCCTCTCAGGTGTCTTATGCATTCAACACTAATTTCATCATTCTTTTGACATTAGTGAGCACCTTTGACATCAATGACAACATATGTTCAACATAGCCTCATAGACTAAAACAACATAAGGCTTAACTCTACATAGCTTAAATCTAACTTATAACATAAAGTTCACTAAATTTGAACTTTATAATCTTGTGATCTTTACTTTATAACTTATATTTTCAATATAAAGGAATTACTAAAGTCGCATAAATAATAAACATGAAATTACATTATCAAGTTGATGAGATATCCATGGGAATAAACCCCTACTATACGCTTTTAGACAAAAGTTAAAGGTGAGAGTAGTAAACAATTCCCCTTGTGAAGCCAAGATCATCGTCATTCATGACACTAGGTACTCCAAGAAAATCTAAAGCATGGAAACTATTACCAACCACATATTGAAATAAAAAATCATCATAATGATAAATATTTTTAGTAGCATTCCCTACCATCATTCAAAAAATCATATATAGATAAACTGCAACCACCTTAGTAGCAAATTTATAATCAAATTATCATAATCAATTTCATGAAAATCATCAAAATATCCAAAAATATTAATGACAATAAAAAATTTATAGAAATAAAAATTTAATCCATCACAATTTTCCATAAAAGTTATATTTTTTAAGTTTTAATTCTTAGAAGTAAGATTAAAATAAGCCAAATCACAATTATCAAAGTTTGTAACCCCTTTCCCTTTTTCACTTTCTAGATCTAAATAGGTCAAATCAACAAGAGTAATAACTTAATTCATTAAACATTTGATGTACTCATAAGAGTCCTTTTCAATTTATGTCATGATCACTTTACCACTCTCTTCAAGTTTAACCTTTATCCTCTTCATGATTTGTATGATTATAAGTAGGGAAAAAGAGGTCCTATAACTTTTAGAATTGAAAGTGTGAGGACTTGGTTCACTAGATGCAACATGAAGAGAAGATTTAGGGTTAAGTTTCAAAGGAATTCAATTACTAGGAATTTGTGGAACAAAGAAAACCACTTCTTTATTAAATATATAGGTTACTTTAATTCCACATGCCACATCCTAGGCAACAAGTAAATTACAAGGAATGACTGTTTTGGATAGGAGAAATGTGTTAAGGGTTATGACTCATTCTCTCAATAGTTCTAAACTAAAATAAGACAAATTTTCGGTAAATAAAATATCTCAAGATGGATATCTCTCAATTTTTTTTAGATAATTGTATTTAAATGACATATACTAGTAGAATATCTTCATGAACTTGTAACCTAAGATTCAATGAATTATTTAACAAAGCCAAAACATAAATCTATTGGTAGGTAACTATATAAGCCAAATACTTCAATTGATTACAACTTGCATCAACTTTAAAACTACATCATAACAAGTTTTATTTTATTAGTCTTTATTAATATTTTCCTTTGTGCACGTAATCATCTCATTTCAACATAGATTCACATTTGTGCTCCTAGGAGTAATTTTTACTTTAGAACTATTAATTTTATTGTGATGATAAATAACATTTTTACAATGTAAAAAAAAAAAATTAACATTTTTCAAAACTTCATTGAAATTGATTTTTTTTTTGACATTTTCTAATTCTATATAAGAATTACAACCATAACCTCTATTTTCATTCATACTTACAACACATTTCCTAACGACTAACTCTTAAAATCTTTCAATTTCTTATTTATTCTTTTAAACTTTTTAATTTCTTTTTTTTTAATAAATATAAATAACTTCCAGCAATATTATTTATTATAATAAATTAACTATCAATATTGTAAAATCCAAAATGTTATAAGCAAATGTTTGCCAAAATATTATTTATAGTATGAACCAAAGCATATATACCTCACAATATTTAAACGTACATAGAACAAGCCTTATCCACTTCTACCATACATATTCACCAAAGTTAGTGCCAATTCAATACATGGAGTTTATTCAAAGTGCATGTACGTCATCCAAAAATTAAGCAACTTAATTAATTTTAATTTACATTTATTACTATATTATAATTCCCACTCTAAATTCAAAAGTTTTATTCATTATATAATTATTTATTCCAAATAAATTATAGCTAAAATTATTTATTCTCAGTCAAACATGATATTGGAATATCCAAAATAATTTTAGAATATCTTTATAAAAGAGAATTGAATCACAATAATGTTAGAATATTTTTTCAAAAAGAGTTGAATCAAGAGAATTTTGGAATGGAATGAAATGAAGTATTTTTTTATCCATATCTTTATATCTTTACGAGATGAGAATTGAATCACAATAATGTTAGAATATTTTTTCAAAAAGAGTTGAATCAAGAGAATTTTGGAATGGAATGGAATGAAGTATTTTTTTATCCATATCTTTATATCTTTACGAGATAAAATTGAATTGATAAAAAAAGGAATTTGAATCAAAGAATTTTTATTATTGTAGGGTATCTTTATAGAAAAAGAATTGAACCAAAACAAATTTAATCCTTTTAGAACATCTTTATACAAGAAAATTGAATCGCACACTCTACCATCATTATCCTTATCTATCACCTTGATTCTTCATAGCCTTTTCTATAAATAAAGGCTATGATATTGTGTGTTTTTTATTATTAAATATTACATAGATGATCTTTATTTAAAAAGATTTAACTTTTAAAATATGCAATATTAAATGCCTTAATAATTATTTTTTTAAAAATAAACTATATATTTAAAATATATTAATATTTAATATATGGTGTTCATATAACAATTAATCATGTTTATAATCATTTAATTTATTTCAATATGTTATGTCAAATATAATTTATATAATATCATTGAAAAGGAAAAATAAGTGATATTTTTATGGATAATTTGGGAGAATCAATTAATCAAATAATTATGCATTAATCAATATAAATTAAATTCATAATTTGTTGAGATATAATATGACTGGATCACTTAATATTAGATAGTAAGTATGATCACGTCATAAATAGTATTTAATGAAGAGAGAGACTAATTAACTTCATTACCAAATTTTGTGTACAAATTGATAAAGAAATTGAGATATATGTTCCTCAAAATTTGAATTTGTCATAAATAGTTGTGTGTGGATAAAAATTCAAATATTCTTATACTTTGTGTTGAGTCACCTTAATAGATTTGGATCTAGTTCACTCCTGCAAACTTGCTCCATTTTTTAATATGTCCCAAATAGTAGTGTTGTTTGATTCGAACAGATTTCCAATAGTTCAAATGGTTCACCATTTGGTCTATTAGTTATGGCTTCCAAAAATTAGGTCTCCTAAATTGGAAACTGTAAAAATGTGTTGGACATAGAAAACAACTGTAAGAGTGAATTGCATGTGTTGGTGTGTGTTTTTTAGCTCATGGCTTTGTAAATACCATTCAATGGTTTCATCTATCATATCTCATATATAATATGTGTTTTAAATGGAGGTTGTGTGTGAGAGTCTTATAGATTTTGAGTTGTTTTTGAATCTCTATTTGTTGATACTCTTGTGAATTCTTGTTCTACAAGTATATTGTACTCTTGTTGATTTTTGAA
Organism: Sequoia sempervirens; assembly: GCA_007258455.2. Taxonomy (NCBI): domain Eukaryota; kingdom Viridiplantae; phylum Streptophyta; class Pinopsida; order Cupressales; family Cupressaceae; genus Sequoia; species Sequoia sempervirens. The sequence continues at coordinate 441,445,542 of VDFB02000015.1, forward strand.
AAATATATTGGAAAAATTTTATACTGGTGTTTTTCTCTTGAAAGGGTATTTTTCATGTAAATCATTATGTTATGGTACATGAATGATATTTATTTTTAGTGTTGAAATAATGAAGAAGAAACCATTTAATGTGTTGTCATTGATGTCAACATTGGTTCTTGATATTTTCACTAATCCAGTGAATAGAATTAAGATATGCTAATCTAGTATTTTGGTCCACATTCGCTCCTATGATAAGATCTTCTTATGCAGTGATAATATGTTGATCCTGACTATTATGCACATCTATGTTCAATATTTCAACTATTTTGGGTGTACAATTTGAAAGATATAAGTAACAGTAGTTCGATATATAGTTTTGGCTTTGAACAGTGCATTTAGGTATGAGTAATCTAGTTTGTGTTCCTTTGGTGATAGGAATCAGACTTTACAATTTTGGGAGATGGATTATAAGTTTCAGTACATCATATATTCCAGATGACACATGATTATGTGATTAGATGGATCGTTGGTGTTGATCAGTTAACACATTTTGTGATTAGGTCTAATTCTTGGCCGACCTAATGCTTGGTGTGTGTTATGGTGATTAAATATGTATTGTGGATATTAGTGAGATCTATTTTAGGTACATGTTGACCTAAATCAAGTGTCACACTTTTGGTTTGACTACAAAGATGTTTTTGAGTCAAGTGTGGAGCCAACAAAACAATTTTGATTTAATATGGGGTTGCATCTAATTAGGCCGACCTAGTTGATGTATGTAGATGTATTGGGTATATATGTAAGACATTTTTGAGATTGTAGGAGTGATATGATGTGAATATGTGATTTTTTGTGTACATGATTAGATCTATATCAAAGATATTGTGAATGTTGAACAATTGTGAAGTAGAGCAATGTTTTTTGTTTTGTATCTAGTGTAGTGCATAGAGACTGAATCCAACACAAGAAAGGTGCATTTTGTATTAGTTCACATCCTAGCTATGTAGCCATTTTTGTTTTGTATCTATCTTTTTGTGGCAGTGAGCCCTACTGGACAGTGTGTCTTGGCAGTGAGCCTTTGTAATATATTATAATTGATTATAATATATTGTGAGCTAATCCTCACCATGGTTTTTCCCTTTTTTGGTTTCCACATAAAAATATTGGTGTTCATGTGTCATGTGATCTTGTGATTCTTTCACACTTTCATTCATTGTTTCTGCTAGATGTGTTTTGATAATTGTATGGATTATGATTAAACAGTTTAATGGAATACTAGTTCATCCCCCCTCTTAGTATTCTGGGTATTCAACAATTGGTATTAGAGCTTGGTTCCTTCTAAGAAGGATAACAACTTGAGGAAGATCTTAAAGGTTGAACATGTATGGTTGACAAAAAGTACCCTATCCCTTTGGAATAAATTTATGCAATTGAATACATAGAAGATGGCTGCATGTTTGACAAAGAAGGACTTAAAGCTACTCTTGAAGATCTTGAAAAGGTTGAAGGTGAGAAAAAAAATCTAAAGGAAAACCCAGAGGAAGCCAATGAATGTATCAAAAAATAGAGAGAACAAATCAAGAAATTTAGAGAAAGACAGAGAAGTCAATGAATAGTTGAACCAAGCAAATGAAGATATCACTAGACTGAAAGTACAAGTGGAAGAAAAGAAAAGAATTGAGTAATTTCTAAATGCAATGGTGAAAGGTAAGACTGATGAATGCACAAGACTTGAACAAGAAGTGGTAACTGTTGAACACCCAAAATACTAAGAGGCAAGTGAATCAGTATTCTACTAAACCATTTAGCTGCTAATCATTCAATGATTAAAACATATCTAACTGCAACTATAAACAAAGACATGAAAGGAATCATAAAACCACATGACACATGAACACCAAGATTTTTATGTGGAAAACCCAAAATGGGAAAAACCACGGTGAGGATTAGCTCACAATATGTTATAACTAGTTATAAGATATTACAAGGGCACACTACCAGGACACATTGTCCTTAAAAGGCTCATAGCCTAAAATGAATACCAAAAGAAGTGTGGCTCACTGCCAAAAATTGAACTGATAGAATACATCTTTTATGTGTTGAGTTCAGTTCTAGGTAAGCTCTAGAATACAAAATATTGCACTAGTTTGTAGGTTCACAACAAATACATATAATCTCGTACAATATCACACTATCTCTCATCACTGCTTATCACATATCACATTCCTCTCTATTCCCTTCAATACAAAAATGTTTCATATATATATATGCTATTACATCTACATACATCAATTAGGTTGACCTAATTAGATGTAGACATACTTGATTCAAAAATAGTTTTTTAGTTCAAGTAAACAAAACTTCTTTCATGCTCAAACCAAAACATTCACAATATAAATTAGGTCGGCTTGGACCCAAGAAATATCTCTTTAACATCCATGAAGCATACACCACTTATCTATGTCGGCCATGACCAGAAAAATGTATGTTGATCTTCTATCATTTATATCTTTCAATCCATTTAACCAAAATCATTGAAAATTGGTTCATATATGCATTTGATAGTCCTAAAAAACATATGAAAGCCACATAGGTCGATCTTCTAACATGAAAATTCTTGACCAAATTACCGGATTAAAGTAACATAAGCATTGCTTATCAGGTAGATAAAAACTTGTCACCAAACCATGTTGGCATCAATGACAACACTCTAGAGTGTTTCTTCTTCATTCTTTCAACAATCTCCCTCTTTTTCATTGATGGCAACATGTGCCAAAAATAAATCTTCAAAATTTTCTTCACTCAGACTATGCGAACTCCCCCTTTCAAATATATGCAAAACTTCTCCAAAACAAAAAATTTCGTCACACATTATCTTCTCCCTTCACAAAACCTTCTCCCCCTTTCACATCAAGGAAAAAGGGTGTGCAAGAAACAAAAGAGTGTAAAAAAAACATTAAACTGGAACTGGAGGCACCTTCTAATTCATTGAGAATAGCATCCTAGGAAGGTTTTCCATCATTCCAAATCCCCTTCACTCTAACAAGTGCTTTATACAATGATTCCAATTCTACTAAGCATTCTTCTCCTTCTTCCGGAGTGGATGGATTAAGATTCATCTTTTCAATTTTACCTGTATCCACCAAGGCACTTGATGCTAGAATGTGTTTGGACATTACTAGATCTCCAAGTTATCCAAACCATCTTATTGCAAGTTCTTTTTACCTCCGTGAAAAACTTTCTCCGCAAGTCTACAATAGAAGTCCAAGCACTATAATATTTGTCATCTACAATTTTGTAGGTTCCAGAGGCATTGGAAAGTTGTGACTCTATTGATTTCATTAAATTTTAATCCCTCAAGTGGCATCTGACCACCACATGCAGTATACAAACAGTATTTGGGTTTCCTCTTCACAATCTTTTACCTCTTTCAGACATTGCAACACCTTGTTGTGTGTGACTGCACATTTATCCTATAGCACTAGCAACCTTTTCTCCAAAAGTCTTGAATCTTCCTCCTTTTCAATCTTCTCCTTTAGGCTAGAGGTATATTCTTTGAGTGAATCAACCAAGAACTTTAAGTTTTCAATAGTAGCTAAGGAGTCATAAATTGTGGCACAAGGGGATATATCCTTCAAATCCTTAATGGCATCATTTACCAATTCAGACCCTTTCTGATAGGTTTCAACAATTTCCCTTGTACCAGGGCCAAGAAAAGTACCACAAAGCTTTGTGCTTTCAACTAGTGAGATCTTACTCAAATCCACGTAGCCTGGATGTGATGGAAGCTGAATCAACTGAGGTGGTAGAACAGGTTGAATCCTTGTTTTCCTTGTCAACATATCCTTAAGATAATTTTTAGATGATTCTATCGATGGATTTGATGGCTCAGTTATCCTTGAAGATTCTTTTTTACTTCTTCCAACCTCTGTTTCTTCCTTAATTTCTTCTTTCTTTTCCTCTTCTTCCTTTCTAGAGGGATTTTCTAATGGTTTGCCTTTATTTTCTTCCTCCTTGTCCTCATCATCTTTTCCATCATTACTCTTTTCATATTTGTTTCCTCCATCTTCATTCTTGTCTTCTTCTCCACTATTTTTTCTATTCTCATTGTGTTCTTTTGGATTATTATCGCTATCATTTTTATGTTGATCTTCAATATGTTTTCTAGTTGTATCCTATATATCTTCCAAAGGAGCAGATGTCTCCAAAGTAGGATGTATATCATAAACCTTATCTAAAATAGAATGATCCTTTAATTCTGTGTCAATTCCCTTGAATTTAGTAGTCTCCTGCACCTGAGCTGTAAGAGATGAAGAACCAGTTCTCATCTTATAATTCTTTTCCATTTCCCTTACTATATCAAGAGTCTCTTGCCTCAACCTTTCTGTACTATCTTTTTCTTTAGTTATTAGAAGAGTGACTCTCTTTTTAACCCTAAACATATGAGAACATTCTTTTAACAAGGTAGTCGCATCTTCCTTAGATAAGGAGGATCCATATGTGTTCAAGGCATCAGATTTGATTTTTTCATTAGAAGTTACAACTTCTTCCTTCTTTGTACTAGAGCTTCCCATATATTACTAGTCACCTTCTTCCTTATACTTTCCATATTCTCATAAAAAATAACCATTTAAAGAATAAAAGCATTTATAATTGTTTCTCTATCCTCTTCATTAGCCTCATCAAACAAATTAGTAGTAGCTAGAAAATTATTAGATTTTATCATATTATTTACTAGACGCTCCAACTTCAGAGGTGAATGTTCTCTTACCGAAGGGGAGCGGTACATTTCCTTCATAGGCTTTGATGTTCCTTCTTCACCCTTCTTATCATGCACATGAATTGTGAAAGCATTATTTTCATCCTTTGTCTCATCTTCATCATATGGTATTTCAACATTATCTTTGGTTTTAGCTTCTTGTGAAGTACCTTCACTTCTTCTTCTATTCCTTTTCAATTGACTTTCCTTTTTCTACTTACCTTTTTCTTTATTCTTCTTCCAGAGGTGGTAGGGGGTACAACATGGGGTATGTTTCTCTTCTTAGAAGCTCTGGTGTTGGGTCCAAAGGAATTAGTTACATTAACTATTGTTGGAGTACAACGCTCTACCTTCTTCCCTTTTATTGTTGCAGTGGCACCGGGTGTTGTAGGTAATGTAGAGGTAGTGGTGGAAGGTGCTCTTCCTGATCTTCTAGGTCTAGAGGGTACTTCAATTGATCTATCCTTCTTCACATCTGCAACTTCCCTTAACCTTTCAACATCATTCTTAGTAAGTGTATGCATTTTAAGGAATTCCTCAACATTTTTATTTACCCTTTTAGTTCTTTGAGGTGCTGAAGTTTCCAAATGCACTTTAGCTAACTTCTCTTCATATGTACCATGTTGGGGCTGAGTGGGATCCTTAGGGATATTTAACAACATTTCAATGAGACTCTCAACAACTTGCTCATCAATCTCATATCCTAGAGGCTCTATCCATAGAGTTATAGGTTCTAGTGCCTCTATAATGCACTCATCAATGGATACCAAGAAAATTATCCCCTTTACATATTTTCTTATTAAGCTCTTTGGAACTCTTTCTCTTTCATGCATATTATTCTAAAAAACTACGAAGAATGCAATTAGTGCATAACCCTATGCCTTGAAGTCTCCAATTTTATGTAAATGTTCAAAGATTTGATGTGTCACCAGTCTATTTGTATTCCATATAATATTTTTCTTTCCAGGTAGCTCTCTTAGAAAGTAAAATTCAAACACACTACCAATGTTTCAAACTCTAATGGATATTTCTTTGACTTGGTCTGGCTCAAGTTATCCATAAGTTGCTATCGGAGCAACTCACACAAATCAATAGTCTCTTCCATTTACCACCATGTCATGTGCAACATAAATTGTAGTTGTAGACATCAAATTTCTTTTGTTGGTGAAGTAGATTTTTTGACCTATCATGATTGCAGCATACCTCACAACAGGGTTTGTAATACGTCTGGTTTTCAGTGCTTACCCATCATATGCGACACCAGTTAATTTCATAACCACATCATTTTTTATAGCCTTTAGCACTGGTACAAGTCCAATGTCACAGAGACCGGTCACAACTTTGATCACTTCCTTGGTAATTAATCTAGGCACGCTTGTCCATAAAAATTTATCATGCACTCTACTAAGTGCCATCCTTACAAAATTCACATCCATTCCACTGCAAAAATTTGGGAACCAATTCCATACATCTAGCTTCTTCTGTACAAGATTTTCATATTTTGGCTTCACCGAGTAATTATCTCCAGTTAACTCCTTTAACCATTGATCCTTGAGTTATTGATGATCAAATTCTTCCAATTTACCATGTAGGTTCTAGTATCCTTGAGGGTAAGACATTATTTGGAATTTGTGAAAACACACCCATGGGTTCAATTTCATAAACCTTCTATGAAAACCTTTTGAATCTTGGTCTAGGTCTCTCAAAACTTTCAACCACAGTGGGAGTGGCCATTTTTCTCTCAATTCTTTTGTATATGCTTATGGAAATTACATCTAATTCAAACCCACAAAGTATGGATAGCTATAAATACCATTTTCACACTTCGACAAAAACTAGGGTTTGATGCCAAATGCTTTGAATCGCCTTCAAATTGCTTCAACTCTCACTACTTTCTTCCAAATGTGCAAAAGTGATTTAACTCGACTTAGATTTTCACTTTATATCTTACTGATCTACCCTAATTTCACATTTAATGCATTCCATCCTCAAAAAGTTGATAAACACCTTATGAATACACTATAAACCCTAAAATGCTCAATAATTCTCTAGATTTGCATCTTTTCTGTCGAAAAATTTTTCAACACCTTCATAATGTCATTTTACATCACATATCTTCATGTCACTGCTTAATGCCTCTTATATTAGGGGTTTATTATTTTTCTCTGTAATTGCTCCCCCTAAACCTAGTATTGGATTTAGTTTTTAAAAGAAATTGTAGACACCTAAATTTGGACACTTACATTTGTCCAAATTTATCCCTTTCATCTAAATATCCTCTTACTTACATTAATTAAGTAATATTACTATTATTTAATTAATAGCCCTAAAGTCCTATAAATCCCTAAGGTATCTAGTTAAATAATTAAATACCTTACCCTTTATTCCTCTTTTCTTCAAAATAATTAAATAAATAATACACTTATTTATTTCCTCACATGTCACATCCTCCATCACTTTTTCTTAATCCTAATCCACATCCTAATCCCATCATTAGGGATGTGCACATGTATAATCCATGATTAGGATGTGTCACATCCTCCAACTTTTGCAAGTTGGCTCATAATCTTCATTAGCCACTAACTGTCTTCTCATCATTGATCAGTTAGTCCAATTAACATCTTAGTCAACTCTATCATCTCCTAAGGAATATTAAATTTCATTTATTATCTCCATGTCCTTCCTAATAGAATTTTAAATTCCATTTTATCTCTCCAAGACTCTCCTATTCCCCATGCAAGTTGTTAGGAGTTCTAAAACTCCTCACTTGCCACATCAGTCACATGGGACAAGTACTTACCTTTTTAAGGACCTTGTCTTATCCACAAGGTACTTTTCAGCTTCCTTTATAAGAACTTTCTCTTATCCACAAGGTACTCCCAATCATGTGAATTTAAAATTCACATTTATTTCTCCAACAACTTCTCTCATTCCCATGGTCCTCTCACTTGTCACCATAACCCTCATCCCAAGGTACTTGCAAGTACCTCCACCTCACATGTCCTTTTCCACATCACATGTCCTCTTGACATCTTATCTTCCACATGGAAAGATGTGAGGGATTGTGAGTCATCAACTCACTACAACCCTTCATCTTGCCCATGTTGGCAAAATCTTGACCATCGAATTCTCTAGAGAGTCTTCCCTTAAAATAGAAGATTTTCTCTCATTCAAGGGATCACATTTTCATTCAACAACATTCAAGCAACTTCAACACTCTTGCATTCTCCTTCAAGATTATCCACCATTATTGCATCTTCAAGCTCATATTGCATCCCTTCCATACACTTATCAAAATTCCCACTTGAATAATTTGAATCCCCATCAAATCCTCATCATTTTTCATATCATTTTAGATTGTTTTCCATCAAGGAGCACACATTATCAAAAATAAAAGGGCCAACCAAGGTACCAACTTGAACAAAGGTATATCTCTTGTTTATCTTTTATTTTGTTTGAGTTCAACGTAGCCTAATATTGAGGTGTTTTAGTGTTTTTTTCCTTTCTTTTGCATTCTATTTTGCATCTTTAGGATAGGTAAATTGCACTGATCACATTTCTGGCACACCTGGTGGGACCCACAAATGGGTCCATTGCTTTTGCGTTTTCTGTTGTTTGACATTTTACAGGTTCAGGTTGTAGAGAGGTGACTTTGTAGCTGACAGAGGTGACCCTACCCACTTTTGGGTGACCCTACCCTACACAGGGGTGAACCTACCCCAACTTGGGAAAACCTTCCCTTAATAGAGGTGATTTTTCCTTGTAGAATTGCCCATCTATGTAAAAAATAGAATCTGCCTTTAGTTTGTTGAATGGAAGAATTTGCCCCATCGAGGGGCAAACCTTCCCTATAGAGGGGTGAACCAGCCCTACAGAGGGGTGAACCTACCCCAGATAGAGGTGACCCTACCCAAACAAAAGTGTCTGTGAGGTAAAACAATGATCTAAACTTCATTTTTAGCATCCATTTCTTATTGTTTTGAGATACTACCCCCCTAACAACATCTATTGGTGAGTGTGTATATGTTTTTACTAACATTGGTGTAGCTATTTCACACTTGTTGAAGAACGAAGATCAAACTATTAGCACTTCTCTTACAAAACGATCGTTTCAGCATTGTTAGTTTAGTTTTGTTATCATTTTTGCTTATTAATCTAGGCACATAGATCTAATTAGGGGGAGTCAACATACTGTTTTTCATGTTTTCAAGTCTTTTGTGTCACCCAAAGGGGCACTACATTGTTCAAGCTTTCCCCTTGCACTTCGTGTGAGCCTGGGGAGTAACCGAAAATGATTAGTGTTCTCCTTTTAGTGGGACCTGCTTGGGGATTTCATCACCCCAAGGGACGATCCCAACCACGTGTACCAGCGGGGTATATAAAAGGGGGAGAGCGAAAGGTGTACCTCAATCCAGTCACGTCGTGTCTAGAGAAGCGTCAAAGCTAGGGTGATACCTAGATAAGATGTGAAGAGTTGGTCTAAGCCTTCAGTATCTCACTGGGGTTCCCGACTCATGCTTGTAGATGGGTTGGTGTTCATGGTTGTTCCTCACGTACCGTGTGTATATCGAGAATTCCCTATTTTCCTTGTTCATCCTAGCTAGAGGACCGTGTTGGCCATACCCTTTTCACTAATCTTAGGATTGTGTTGTTTGAACTATCTTTTTTGTGCAAAACTAGTGCATATCTATTTAGTCAAGTTATCCTTTTCCTTTTGCTTGTTGTTTGATGTATTTTTTGTCCTTCACCATAGTTGTTTTCATCCAAGTCAAGTCCAAGTATGTTGATAGGGGAAACCTTTCCCTTAACAGGGGCAAACTTGCCCTCTATCTCAGTCATTTCCCAACTTGTTTCTGTCAAAATCACCCATCTTTCTCTAAATAGGAGACCCTACCCCAGAGAGGGGAAACTCTACCCTCTATCAGTCAAACAACCATCAAAACAACCAGTTTCTCCAGTTGGGTGAACCTACCCTTTACTTGGGTGACCCTGCCCCTACTTGGGCGAACCTTCCCCAATTTGGACAAACCTTCCCCCCAAACAGCCAATTTCACCTTCCATTCAGTCATTTTGAGCATCTGTTTCATTATTTCAAGCTTCTGTTTCTCTGTTCTGAACATCTGTTTGCCCATTTTGAGCATCCATCTCCTCGTTCTGAGCATCTATCCCCTCGTTCTGAGCATCTGTCTCTTCATTCTGAGCATTCGTTTCCTCATTTTGAGCATTCGTTTCCTCATTCTAAGCATCTGTTTCCTCATTCTAAGCATTTGTTTCTCTATTCTGAGCATCCGTTTTCCCATTATGAGCATCCATCTCCCCATTCTACACATTCATCTTCTTGTTCTGAGCATCCATTTACCCATTCTGATAGTTCATTGGCTTGTTCCCAAGATTTTTTTTCCTGTTTCATCAATCTATTTACCATTTTTCTGATTTAGACAAGTCTGAAAACTAACTTGGGCAACCCTGACCTGAACTTGGGTGACCCTGACCTGAACTTGGGTGACCCTGACCCTAACTTGGGTGACCCTAACCTGAACTTGGGTGACCTTGACCTTAACTTGGGTGACCCTGACCTGAACTTTGGAAACCTTGACCTTGCCCAATAGATAGGCACCCTTTCCCAGTGGATAGGCAAACCTGCCCAACAGATAGGCAACCTTTCCCAGTGGATAGGTGACCTTGCCCAATGGATAGGCGAATCTGCCCAACAGATAGGAAACCTTACCCAGCAGATAGGTGACCTAGCCCATTATATAGGTGAACCTACCCAACAGATAGGTGAACCTACCCAATAGATAGGAAAACCTGCCCAACAAATAGGCGAACTTAACCCATAGATAGGAAAACCTGACCTTCATCCAGTCATTTGCATCTTCCATTCATTCGTAATCTGCATTTCAATCCATTTTCATTCTCCCAAAGTCATCATTTCATCATCCAAATCACATAGGTACATCTTAGAACATCATTAGATTCCATATCCATCATTGGTTCATCCATCCCAATCACCCAGACTTCGTTTCAGGGGTTTTGATTTTGATGCAGAAACTTCCAGAGGCCACAAATTTTGACTTGGGTGTTCGTTTGGGCTGAAATTTTATGGGTGGTTGCATTATGAGGTGGCATGTGGATCCCCAATCAACTCTCAATTAGCTGACCCCCATTTCAGCACATTTACGGGGCTTCAAACTTTCATCTTGACCCTCAAAATTGCAATTTAGTGTTTTTTTCCAATTTTTGAAAAATTGTTTTCGTTAATAACTCAGAATGCATGTCTCAGATTTCAGATGTTAGTTGGCAATTCATCCTACCTTAGTTTTAGGAATTTTTTGGGAAAAAAATGGACTCTCAAAGGTATGCCTATGAAATTTCCTAAAATGGCAAAATTTAACAATTTTTGAAAACTGTCAAATCTAGAAAAATCTGATTGTCAGCACCTTACGTGATCTAGTTAAACCCTTTAAATTGGTTTAAAATTAATACCATCACATCCTCCAATCATCCTAATATGAGCTTCAATCCAATCCTAATATGAGCTTTAATCCAATCCTAATCTGAGCTTAACCTAAATCCCAATTTGGGCTTTAGTCCACTACTATCCAAGATCTTCAGATATCAAAATAAATCTTAAGATCCCCTTCTTCCATATTCTTCAAATTCATCATATTTATCCTTTCATCACCTTTTCTTTCCTTCTAATTATCTATTCCCTATTTTTTTCAATCCATATCCATCTAATCCAACATCATGAATCCTTATCCTCCATCGATGCAACAAAAAATAGTAGTCAATGGAAACCCTAATTATGTTGATGATGATAACGAGAGTCTTGTTGATCAAGAGATATATGACATAGATCCCCTTGATGCTATCATTTCAAGTAAGATTTCCCCAATTGCTTTCCAAAATTCAATCATCCCTCAGAGCTATCTTGTTACATCTTCATCCACACCTAATAACGCTCCTTATGCTACCTCTGACAAGGGATATCCATTATTTTCCCCATCCACATATTCATCATATACTTCATCTACATATTTCTCTTATCCAACACCCACATTCTCTTATCCCAATCTATCATCTCAATCTTCCCATCCCAATCAATTATCTCAATACTCCTACTATAATCCACCATCCACGTCCCCTTATCCTAGCCTTTCATACCAATCTATCCATCATAATCCAACATCCACCCCTACTTATCTTAATCCTACATCCCCATCAACTTATCCTAATCCTACATCCACACCTTATCTTGATCCAACATCCACATCTGCCTATCGTAATCCACCATCCATGTCCTCCTATCTTAATCCACCATCTCAATCTTCCTATCATAATATGCTATCCCAATACCTCTATTACAATCCACCACCTATATCCTCTTGTCCTAATCCATTGTCCATGTCTTCCCATCCTAATTCACCATACCAATATCCCTACCTTAACCCTCCATCTAATATTAATCCCCCTCCAATCCTAATCCTCCATCTTCTCCTAGTCCTCCGTCCAATCCTGTTCCTCAACCTAATTCTAGTCCACCAATCCATAATCCTAATCCATCACCAATCCCTAATCCTTCATCCACTCCTACCATCCCAACTACACCTAGAATATGCACGATTCTCACTCCAGAAGTTCTCCAAGGACTCATGATAAGGAATACATCCCCAACTCCACCTCTTGAAGTCATGGAACCATGCCATCCCAATCTATCATCTACGATCATTAGTGATGATACCTTTCTCCATCCCACACCTATCATTGCTGCTACCACCCCTAGCACCACTCAAACCAATGAAACCATCAAATCCACTGCATCCATTGAGCCCCCATCTCCTACTCCAAGAGCCGCTGAGCCCATCAAAGATAACCAAATCCAATCCACTCCTCCTACTCCTAGATCCACCCAATCCATCGAAGACACACAAATCCAATCCACTCCTCCCAATCCTAGTATCACTGAAATCCATCCCCATGAGCTTTATGAATCTCCCATCCTTTCATCTCCCCCACTTGAGGATTCCCTCCAACACTCTGTTGCCATACCATCCACAAACAATGAGTCATGCCAAGATTTTGATCTAAAGCATACTGACATATCCTCTTCTCCTGATCAAGATCCTGCCCTCCTATCCAGTCCATCTCAAGATCATAGTCCTTCATCTGTTCCATCCTATGATTCCCTTGATACTCAACATCTGATCACTCCATCGCATGAGCCCTTATCACCCACTGCCATAAATAAAGATCATATCATATCACCTAATCCCCCTCTTGCTCCCTTACCACTCACTCCTCATGATCATGATGCTGCTACCCCATCATCTCCATCTCATGATCCTCCATTGCTACCTAACTATATTATCCCCCCACCACTTTTATATTCCCTCAGTACTCTCATATTCATCCATGGTGATTTCCTTGCAAACAAGGAACTGAGCATATACACCACCCATCCTCCTCCATCTAATAATGGACTCACATCGTTCTTCCAAAATAACAAGCATCCTACCATAGATTGAATGCTCAAGAGCATGAACTATCAAGGAAAAGGTTTAGGCCTTCATGAACAAGGTATTCTAGAGCCCATCCATGTCAAATAAAATCTACGTATGCAAGGTCTTGGATACATCTCTCAAGACTCATGATCCAAAAATGTTGGTACAACCCCTATACGTCCTCAATGATCCTTGTCCAAAAGCATAATAGGCTCTTCCCATCACTCCACAAAACCATTGGTCACCATCCCTCCTCCATCGTATCACCTCAAATCAACCATCCATTTTCCTCCTTCATCTTCCAAATCCATTTTGGGTCCCTACGTTCCTTCATCCACCATCTCTCATCCTTCATCTACTCCATCTATTTTGGGCCCTTATGCCCTTCCATCCACCATCACACATCCTCCAGCTACTAAGTCCATTTTGGGCCCTTATATCCCAAAATCACCTCCTCCATCTCATCCTATTCATCCTTTTATCCACCAATCACCTATCCATGTCACCCATCATAAACATCCCACTCTCATGTTCCCTAATCAGGATCAACAAAAACACATACCTACACATCCTCCATCCACATATCATCCCCAAAATCCTACCTCCATAACTCCATTTGTATTTCCTCCACATCATCCATCTGCTCGCACCCATGCCATTGCTATTGAAAGCACTTTGGATGCTAAAGTAACAATGCATAAATCTAAACATCCACATGGATCTAAAGCTCCTCATTTCCCCTTAAAAAGACATGTTGAAGAAAAGAAAATTCAAATCCAAAATCCAAATCAAACCCATAGACCACAAAGGCCCACCAAAGCAAAGATCAAAACCATGTGGATCCCAAAGAAAAAAGATGCAATGCCTTTAAATCAAAAATCTATAACATCTAAAGTTGCTAATCCAAAATCTAATCATACACATCCTCCATCTCCTAAATCTATTTTGGGTCCTTATGACCCAAAATTCACTATCCCATCTCCTCCATTATCCCCACATCATCCATCCATTAATACTCCTATCATTTCACATCCACCACCATATGTGCCAATGTTGGTCCTGAACTCATCACCCTATCACACACCTACCCTATCATTCCATCCATACAATTTCCAACATCCCATCCATTATCTCACATATCTCCCCCATCAAATCCCTTTAATCCATTCTCTTGCATAATCCATTTTTCCTAATAAGGTTGTACCAACATCAAATAGTCACCTCACACATGGGCTCTTAATACCTCACATGGAACTTGTTTCTTAATTCCTTCATCCATATCCTTATCGCATGTCTTCTAAATCCACTTATCCACATCTCTATCCTTATCCATCTCCATCCACATTCTATCCAAAAATCTAGAAAAATCCAAAAAATCCAAAAAAGTCAAAAAAATAAAATAAATAAAATAAAATAAAAAAGTAAAGAGAAAAATTAGTCCAATAGTGAAAACTTGGAAAACAAGTTCCTTGGATAAGTACCATGATGAAAACTTGGAAAATAGGCATCATGTGTAAATCCCCCATCTCGTTACTACCACACTTGGGGGCAGCTTCCTGTTAAATGTCCCCTTCATCCATTTCCTCCATCCCACCTATCTTCCACATCCTACCATCATATCCCATTTATCTCCAACCCCACCATCCTCCTTGTGATCTTGATATAGATAGGGGCACCTATCTATGCATGCTTTGGACACCTCTTGGTAGAAATTCCCTTCATCCATACACTATCCTAACCTGTATCTATATCCATCTACCTTCTTTTTCCACCTATCATGCTACCATCAGTCTCCCTTTCTTATCCTGACATCCTACCTTCATCCATCAAACTCCCTCAGCCACCCATCCTATCCTCCTCCAGTTACCTCCTTTATCTTCCCATCCACTCATCTTTTGTCCCTCCTGCCTCATCACACATGAAATATCTAGAGTGGGGACATCTGCTTCCTTTGTGACATTGTCCTTGGAGATATCATTCATCCATCATGTCATCCCCTCCATCTCCTCATCCTTATATTCCTATCCTTCACAACAATCCATCCTATCCCTCCTCCTTATCCCTCTATCCATCCATCATAGCATCCCTTCCATCTCCCCATCCTTATCTTCCTATCCATCCAAATCCTTCTTCCTCTATCCATACATCCTAGTATCTTTCCATCTCCTTATCTTTATCTATCCATCTCTTCATCTCTATCCTCATCCCTTCTCATAATCCCTTGTTATTGGTATCTAGCTATAGGCCTCTCTCCATGCAACCCAATGCCATCTATCTAATTGTCATCACTCCTTTCACACATATTTCCAATTTCCTATCACTTTTCATCACTCATCTTTCCATCATATCATCACCCCCATTCTTCTTTTATTAATTTGGATAACTATCCCCTCCCCGAGCTTCATGTAATCACCATCATCCTATCTTATCCAGTAGGTCTATCTTGTCTCATAATATTGGTCCAATATTTTTATCCACTTATCATGGTTATCTCATCATCCCTTGTCCATTGTTTGTTGAACTACATTTCCCCTACGCTTTCATGTAGGAAAGGTCAATCATTTGATCTGCCCCCGAGGATTTTTTTCGTTTGGTCTTTGTCCTCCATCATCTCCATTGTCCTCTTTCCACTTTTATCCATGGTATTTTATCGAACTACGAGGGCTCTATAATTTCATGTAGGTAAGGCTAATCTTTGATCAGCCCCCGAGCCCCTAGTTCATTAGGGTGTGTCAGTCTTGTGCCTTATGTCTCATGTCTCGTGTCCTGTCATCAAGTATGTCCTTATCTAGCTAGTTCTTCACAAATGAGATCCACTTGTATCATGAGATTCAATTAGCTTTGAGTACCCTACGTCATAATGATCTTTTAGTTTAGTATCCATCTTTAGTCTCAATAAGATGCATCCTTCCTAACATACCTCATCAACCCCATCCATCCCCTTGATCCTATGGCAAAGGATGTTTTGAAATTGATTGCAATCTTTTGATACTTTTGTCTTTTGTTTATCATTTGAGTTCCCTATCATCACTTGTCAAGGCTGCCATGATCTATCATATTATGGTGTGTTTTGAATGGTAAACATAGGGGCATATCTTGATATTTTTACTTTGTTGTTGTCTTCTTGGTTATCCCACATAGAACCCACCAAGATCCTTGAGGTCTTGTGTTACGCTGGGGAATCCTTTTGTGCTTGTGGTTATCCCAATGCCTAGCCCGACCAAGGTCTTTGCGACTTTGGGGTGTTGGGATAGCCTTCTTATCAATTGTGTTTGTTTTATGCATTAGACACTATTCTGCCTTGGTTACATTTACCTTGGCGCTTGGTGTCTTATGCTATAGCAAAAATCAGTGCTCCAAAAATGGAAAATCACTTCAGGATTGCATTTCATGATCAATTCCTCCATCATTTTCATTTTTTTCATTCATCTTGCATCTCAATCCAATCCTTATCCATCATATCTAACACAAGTCATCTACTCACATTCTTGGTCTTGTTTCCAACCTTGATCCAATCATCATCATCATCATCATCATAATCAGGATGTATCCTTCCCTATCCTTTTGGTGTTGTTTTGGGATGTATCCTTCCCTCATCAAAAACACTTTCATCATCATAATCAAGATGTATCCTTCCCTCATCAACAACACTTTCATCATCATCAATAGGATGTATCCTTCCTTATCCTTTTGTGTTGTCTTGGGATATATCATTCCCTCATCGACAACACTCCATCCATCATCAACCCATTTTGACTTGCAGCTTGATTAGGGAAACATAACCTTTGTCCTTAAATCCATTTGTGCTTCCCAATCTCCTATCACTTATAATCCTCTCTTATCCATCACTTTGCATCATTTTCCTCATCTACTCTCGCATCACCTCATCCATTTCGAGAGCACATCCTTGTTCTCTTGAACCTGCATGTCCTCTCGAGGGTGCATCCTCAATCCCTAATCTTCATCTTCACCCCTATCATTTTTCTTCCTAGTCACTCATTTGAATGACTGAGGCATCTTTTCCAATCAAACCATATTCTTCTTGGTGCTATCTTTTAATCTTCTTTGAAATGATGCTACTTCGTAGCACCATCTCAAAGAGGGGAAAAATGTAGACACCTAAATTTGGACACTTAAATTTGTCCAAATTTATCCTTTTTTGTCTAAAACTCCTCTTACTTGCATTAATTAAGTAATATTACAATTATTTAATTAATACCCCTAATGTCCTCTAAATCCTTAAGGTATCTAGTTAAATAATTAAATACCTTACCCTTTATTCCCCTTTTACTCAAAAGAATTAAATAAATAATACATTTATTTAATTCCTCACATGTCACATCCTCCATCACTTTTTCTTAATCCTAATCCACCTCCTCATCCCATAATTAGGGATGTGCACATGTCTAATCCATGATTAGGATGTGTCACATCCTTCAACTTTTGCAAGTTGGCTCACAATCTTCATTAGCCACTAACTGTCTTCTAATCATTGATCAGTTAGTTCAATCAGCATCTTAGTCAACTCTCTCATCTCCCAAGGAATATTAAATTTTTTTTATTATCCCCATGTCCTTCCTAATGTAATTTTAAATTCTATTTTATCCCTCCAAGATTCTCCTCTTCCCCATGCAAGTTGTTAGGAGTTCTATAACTCCTCACTTGTCACATCAGTCACATGGAACAAGTACTTACCTTTTTAAGGACCTTGTCTTATCCACAAGGTACTTTTTAGCTTCCTTTACAAGAACCTTGTCTTATCCACAAAGTACTCCCAATCATGTGAATTTAAAATTCACATTTATTTCTCCAACAACTTTTCTCATTCCCATGGTCCTCTCACTTGTTACCATCACCCTCATCCCAAGGTACTTGGAAGTACCTCCACCTCACATGTCCCTTTCCACATCACATGTCCTCTTGACATCTCATCTTCCACATGGCAATATGTGAGGGTTTGTGAGCCCTCAACTCACTACAACCCTTCATCTTGCCCATGTTGGCAAAATCTTGACCATCGAATTCTCTAGAGAGTCTTCCCTTAAAATGGAATATTTTCTCTCATTCAAGGGATCACATTTTCATTCAACAACATTCAAGCAACTTCAACACTCTTGCATTCTCCTTCAAGATTATCCACCATTATTGCATCTTCAAGCTCATATTGCATCCCTTCCATACACTTATCAAAATTCCCACTTGAATAATTTGAATCCCCATCAAATCCTCATCATTTTTCATATCATTTTAGATTGTTTTCCATCAAGGAGCACACATTATCAAAAATAAAAGGGCCAACCAAGGTACCAACTTGAACAAAGGTATATCTCTTGTTTATATTTTCTTTTGTTTGAGTTCAATGTATCCTAATCTTGAGGTGTTTTAGTGTTTTTTTCCTTCTTTTGCATTTTGTTTTGCATCTTTAGGATAGGTAAATTGCATTGATCACAAAAATATCTGCACTAGATGTAGGTACATATGCATTTGATTCATCCTTATTCTCAGGTTCTTCCTTTTTCTTCCAAACTTTTTCAATTTCCTTTTTGACTTCAGTAGGATCCAATTTATTCATAGGTTTATTCCTTTGTTTTGGATTAGATCTCTTCCCATTTTTACTTCAAAAAAATCTTGAAATATGTCCTAGTTTGTTGTAGGTGTAGCACACAACATTTTTCTAACCAAACTAATTTTCATTTAACCTTTATCTGCACTAGTTAGCCTTATGCCCAAATGCATAACATGTGTAGTAATAACCTTGAAAATATTGAATTATTCTACCAGTATTGAATCTATTCATCATTATTTGGCTTCTGCACTCAGTAGCTCTATGTCTAAATTTATTTCAAGCAAAACATTGTCGAGAAAAGAATCCAATATTCTAATTCAATATACTTCTACATTCTATTTCCCTATGACCAAAATTATTGCATGGAAAAAAACACCATTAAAGGATGGATACCTTTGAGCATTTGGTTGTTTGATAGGAGTTCTTTCAGTATTGCTTCTTTGGTTCTTGATCTTTCTACTATTGCCTTGGGTCTTCCTTTGATTGTCACCTTGTTAGGAGTCTAATTTTCATTCGAGCTTTGTCCTTCTTCAAGTTCTAGACCACCTTTATCCTTAGAAGGTTTTTGAAATGGAATCAAATCATCAAGCATTGTAGTACTTATTTTGAATTTATCCTCATTAGCTCTTGCTTTCTCTAAGTCAGACCTTAGGGTTACCACTTCTTGTTCAAGCTTTGTACATTCATCAACCTCGCTTTGAATTTTAGCTTTCTAATAGTCCTCAATTCTCTTCTTTTCTTCTACTTGCACTTTTAGTCTTGTGATGTCTTCATTTGCTTTCTTCAACTAATCACTAAATTATATTTGCCTTTCTTTGAACTTCTTGATTTGTTCTCTTAATTTTTTGATGCATTCATTTGCTTCTTTGATGTTCTCCTTCATAATTTCTTTCACTTGGAATTTTTTCAAGATCTTTAAGAGCAACATGAAGTTCTTCAGTTATAGAGATCTCTTTCGGAGGAACATGGCACCTTTTGTCAACCATGTGTTCAAACTCCAAGATCTTCCTCAAGATTTTAAAATTTTCCAAAGGAACCAAGCTCTGATACCTATTGTTGAACACCTAGAATATTGAGAGGGGGGGCGAATCAGTATTCTAATAAACTATTTAGCTGCTAATCATTCAATGATTAAGACATATCTAACTGCAACTATAAAAAAAGACATGAAAGGAATCATAACAACAGATGACACATGAACACCAAGATTTTTATGTGGAAAACCAAAAATGGGAAAAACCATGGTGAGGATTAGCTCAAATATATTATAACCAGTTATAAGATATTATAGGGGCAAAGTGCCAGGACACACTATCCTTAAAAGGTCCACAACCTAAAATGAGTACAAAAGAAGTGTGGCTCACTACCAAAAATTGAACTAATAGAATACACCTTTTATGTTTTGAGTTCAGTTCCAATTAAGCTCTGGAATACAAAATCTTGCACTGGTTTGTAGGTTCATAGCAAATAAATATAAGCTCACACAATATCACACTATCTCACATCACTACTTATCACTTCTCGCATATCACATTCCTCTATATTACCTCCAGTACAAAAAAGTTTCATATATATATGGTATTACATCTACATATATCAATTAGGCCAACCTAATTAGATGTATACATACTTGATTCAAAATAGATTATCGGCTCAAGTGAAAAAAATTCTTTTGCACTCAAACCAAAATGTGCACGACATAAATTAGGTTGGTTCAGACGCAAGAAAGATCTCTTTAACATCCATGAAGTGCACACCACTTATCTATGTCAAACATGACCAAAAAATTGTATGTCAATCTTTTGTCATTTATATCTTTCATCCCATTTAACCAAAATCACTAAAAAATGGTTCACATATGCATTTGATAGTCCTAAAAAACATATTAAAGCCACATAGGTCGATATTCTAACATGAAAAATTCTAGACCAAATTACCAGATTAAAGTAACACAAGCATTGTTTATCGAATAGACAAAAAATTGTGACCAAACAATTTTGGCATTAATAACAAAACTATAGAGGGTTTCTTCTTCATTCTTTCAATAGTAATTCTGAGATCAGATCTAGAAAAAGAAAGGATTCATGAGGAAAATTTTAAGAAAATCTCTACAATGCTTGATGAACTAATTGCAGGACAAAAACCATCTAAAGATAAAGGAGGTTTGGGGCTTGAAGAAGGAGAAAGCTCAAAGGAAAATTAGACCCTTAACAAGGTTGAAAATAAAAAGAAGACTCAAGGCAATGGAAAAAAAATTAGAAATCAAAGAAGCAATGCCAGAAGACCCCCTATTAGACAACCAAATGCTCAAAGGTACCCATCTTTTAATGGTATTTGTTTTTCATGCAAAAAATTTGGACATAAGGCAATAGAATGTAGAAGTAGAATGAATCAGAATGTTGGATCCTTCCTTGGACAATGTTTTTCATGCAATAAATTTGGACATAGAGCTATTGTATGCAAAAATCAGATGATGAATAGATATAATGCTACTAGAATGGTTCAATCTTTCAATGGATACTATTATAAATGCAATTTATTTGGACATAAGGCTAACTAGTGCAGATCAAGATTGAATAGAGGTCAGTTTAGTTAGAGAAATGTTGTATTCTATAGTTGCAACAAACCTAGACACATTTCAAATTTTTGTAGAAGTGAGAATGGAAGACAAACTAATCCAGGAAAGAGAAATGAACTTGTGAAGAAAATTGATCTTTCTAAAGTCAAGAAGGAAATGGAGAAGATTTAGAGAAAGAAAGAGGAATCTGAGAACAAGGATGAATCAAGAACTACAAATGTATCTTTTCCTCCCTTTGATGCATATAATTCTCTTGACAATTAAACCTAGGCACAGGCTTAGGGGGAAATAATATAAAAATAAAAAAACCCCCTTGAAATATGAGTTGCCAAGGAGTGAGACAAAGATTTATTGTATAAAATGACAAGATTAAGCTTTTGGAAAAGAAACCGATAGAAAATATGCAAATATGAAGAAATGTATAGAATTTTAGGTTTTACAGTGTATTAGTGAAGGGTTTATTAGCTTTATGGAATTTGAAGCATTTAATGCAGAATTAGGGAAAATTGGAAAGGTTTAAAGTGAGTTTCTAAGTTGATTTTAATCACATTTTCACATTTGAAGAAAGCATAGTGAGTTGAAGGAGATTTGAAGGTGATTCAAAGCATATTTGGTGTAGAGTATTCAAACCCTAAATCTTATTGAGTGCATAAAAGGTATTTATGACTTATTGTGCTTTGTGGATTTGAAATAGAATTGGTTTCATAAGCATTTGAGTTTGAATGAAGATTAAAATGGCTACCCCAACCGTTGTCAACATTACTGAGAAGCCTAGACCAAAATTCAAGAGGTATCCAATGAAAGTATTTGATAATGACCCCAACAGTGCTTTCTCAAAGATTCCATATACCTACAGAAGATACTAGAGCTTATATACATGGGAAATTGGGTGAATATAACCACTTGAAAATCACTAAGATTTGGACCAATGAGCTTACTAGAGATAAGCACCTAGTGAAATTTGAATACATTAACCTAGTAAGGAAAAAGATAGATGTTTGGAACTAGTTTCCTAAATATAGTATTGATGTTGATTCCAAATATGTGAGACTAGCATTGAGTAGGATACATGGAAATTTTCTATGGACCGACATGTCTAAACTAATAACCAAAGAAGTGATCAAGGCTATTACAAGGTTATGTGATACTATACATGTACTGGTACTTAAATATGTGAAGAATGAAGTTGTTATTGAACTAATTGATGCCACCTATGATAAGAGGGATTTGGAAACTAAACCTATCTGAAATCTTGATGTGAAATATGCTTCAATGGTGATAGGTCATAATATCTACTTTACAAACAAGGAAAATTCTACTTCCGCCACTACTATCTATGTTGCACATGAAATGGTGGTGAATGGAAAAGAATATGATTTGTGTGAGTTACTCTAGTAACAATTTCTTAAGAATCTAAAGTTGAAAAGAGAAAAGAAATATGGATTCAAGTTTGGAACTTCGATAACCTGTTTATTATTTTACTTTTTGAGAGAGCTTCCTAGAAGAAAATATATTGTATGAGATAGGAGCATACCTATAGCACATCAAATTCTGGATTACATGCATAGCTTAGGAAACTTGAAAGCTCAAGATGATGCTTTGACTGCATTCTTTTTAGCTTTTCAAAAGAACATGCATGAAAGCAAAAGAATTCTCTACAAACTTATAGAAAAATATGCTAAGGAAATTACTTTTCTTGTTATAACTAATGAGTGCATTATTGAGGCTATTGAACCAAGAATGGTATGGATTGAGCCTCTTGGCTATGAAGTTTCAAATAATGAGGTAAAGGGATATGTATATTTGTTGCTTAAAAGTCCTAAGGACCCCTCTTAAGCAAGACATTGGACATATGAAGAAAAATATGCAGAAGTACATTTGGAATTGAAGAAACTAGAAATCAAGACAAATACAAGGAAAATAGTAGAAGAATGGGCTAGAAGAGAAGGTTATACAGAAGAAGGGATCGAGGAGGCCAGAGAAAGAGAAGCTAGCATGGCAAGTGAGACCTCTAGACCAAGAAGATCAAGAAGAACAACTTCCACCCCTACCTCTACATTACCTAAGTACTCTGGTATAGCTGCTACTATCAATGGTAAGGCAAAGAAGGTGGATCCTAGTGCTTTGGTAATTCAAGAATTCATTGCCCCCTCTGGATCTATCAAAAGGACAAGTAAGAGAAAGAATGTGACTCTGGTAGCAACCCCTGCTACCTCCATAAGAAGAAAGAAACAAAATGTGTTTAGGGAAAATAATTTAAGTGTTGTTGTTGAAGAAGAAATTGAGCTTGGGCTAGAACATGAAGAACAACTAACAAGAAGAGAAGAAGCAATGCTACTACAAGTCGTGAAGGTGCTTCACAAGAGCCAAACACCAGAGTTAAAAAGAAAAAGGTTGATATTGTTGAAACTTATGAAGAAGAAGAAAAAAAAGAGAAAAAGAAGAACTCACTGTACATATCCATAAGAAGCCTACGAAGAAGACAGAGAAAAGGAAGGAGAAAAAGACTCCTCCGGTATGAGCTCATACTCCTATGAAGTTATATTTTTTTATTAGTAATATGTTACAATATGATGATATGTTAGAAGCTACTACAAACTTGTATGAAGAAGTGGATGAAGTTGATAGAAATATAATTATTGAAGTAATTATTTGATGCAGGAGCATCCAGTGGTGTAGGGAAATCTTGCATCACCCAAAAAATATTTTTCCTTATTTTCTTTATTTTTTGAGTCCCATGATGGCACTTAAGGGGTGTAACACATTCAGAAGTCATAAAATGAAAAAAATGATCACTTACTATTTTTAGTAAGTCAGCCTAAACAAGCTCGTATGGACCTCAAGATTTACCCCAAGGAGTAGAACTAAAAAACATTTTCGGTCACAAAAGAATCATCTCAATACCCTGCACGGTTTGGGAGATATTAAATTTTTCATCTTGAGAAAATTATCCAATGTAGCTTCAAATTCAAATATGAAAACCTTAGAGGCCCCGAAATAGATCAAAAAGTGGATGAACCGATCTTCAATGGGTTTAGCATTGTAGATCTCTTTGAGAGCTTTCCAATGATATGTTTTAATAGAAAATATAACACTCAGATCAAAAGTTATGGCCCCACGTAGCTGCCCCACTAAAAAGTGAATTTCATCAAAATATCTTCCTAGGAAAGAAATCAAATGGCAAGACTTTTGGCACCAAAATAAAAGGGAAAGTGACACTTTTTAGAACATTCTAGGGAGGTTATTGGGTAACATAAATGGGGATAAGTAAGGGGTTATAGGATGTGGCTCCATTAGTGCATATTGTGGCTTCGAATAATATATTTTGTTTTCAAAGTTGATTTTGTTGTAATGAATCAAGCCCATGAGGTTGTAGCATTGTAAGTTTTGAACCTATTATTTCATTTTCTAAAAATAATTGAAAGTGATTATTTTTTTTCTTGCATCTTCTGTGTTGGTATCTATTGTTGTGATTTGTGTAGTTTTTCGAGCGGTGTGGCCCTCATCAAGTGGTATTAGAATGGGTTTTCCTAAGTGTGTAAACAAATCACCGAACGTGAGACAATCTGCACCAGGACTTGTGGTTGTGGGTTTCTGAGAAAAGTGATTAGAATGCCTCCGCGAAGAAACCGTGGTGGTGGAAGAAATGTTATTGTACTAGAAGAGGATTTCAGAGCCCTGTAGAGACAAGTTCAAGCACTGCAAGAGGAGCTACGTCAAGGGTTTGAGCCAAGAAGAGGAGATGAAAGTGAAGATAAAGTTGAAAATGAGGAACAGTTTTAAGAAGAACAAGATGCAGTAGATCTAGAGCAAGTCAGATTATTTAAGGCCATCTCTAAGATTGGGAAAAGGCCAAATATTGATGTTTCTCCATTTTCTAGAAATCTTAACCCAAAAGAGTTGATTTATTGGATCAACGATATGGAGTACTTTGAGTATGAGGAGGTGGAAGATCCTGAGTGGGTAAAATTTACAAAGAGCAAGCTAAAGGGTCATGCAAATATTTGGTGGAAAGAGGTACAACTAGAAATAAATAGAAGAGGAAAAGAGAAAATAACTAGATGGGATCGTATGGTAGAAAAATTAAAAAGAGAGTTCATTCTTGTGGATTATGGGCTAGATTTGCTGAAGAAGATGCAAGGGTTGAAACAAGCGAGAAAATCTGTCAAGGAGTATATGGAAGAATTATATTGTGTCTTTATTAGAACAAGCCATTCTAAGGCCAATAAGGATAAATTCACCCATTACATAAATGGGTTGAAGCTGAGTATTCAAGAAGATTTGGGTCTGGTAAGAATGTCTACCATTGAAGATGCATATCAGTTTGCTCTAAAGGTAGAAGAAAAGTTGAATAGAAGATTTGAACGTAAGCAAAGAGGTGGGGGTCATGGTGGAAAGAAAAGTGGATGGTCATATGGAGACTGAAATGAAGATCAAAAGAAGGGTGAAGGATCTAGTAGCAACTAGAACCAAAAAGGAGATAACACCTACCATCCTCATGATTAGAATAATGGAGACCAAAGAGGAAGAGGAAGATCTGGACGAGGACTAGGAAGAGGAGGCTTTCATGGAACCTGTTTCTAGTGTGGAGAAGAAGGAAATAGAGCCTATGAGTGTCCTCAACATCAAGGAAGGACAAATAGAATACTTGAGGGTAATGCATGAGTTGCACATGTAGATGAAGATGTCGAGTCTTCATATTATGAGGATGTAGAAAGAGGAGAGGTTCTTGTTACTAGAAGAGCCTTGCTAAATGAGGAGGAATAACCAACTCAAAGGAAGAATTTTTTTCACACCAGATGTAAGTGTGAAGGTAAAGTTTGTAATGTTATTATTGATGGAGGTAGTACTAATAACCTTGTTTTAGAAGAGATGGTTAGTAAGTTGCATATGGAGAGAAGACATCTAAATCCATACCGAATTGCTTAGTTGTAGAAGGACCATAAAGCCTTGGTAAATGAACAATGTCTGGTAAAGTTCAAGATTGGAAATTACCATGATGAGGTATTGTGTGATATTATGCCCATGGATGTTTGTCATATGTTGTTAGGAAGACCATCACATTTTGATCAGCAAGCAGTACATGATAGACATGCCAACACGTATTCTTTGACAAAGGATAGAGTTCGTCATAATTTGAAAGCCTTGAAAGATGTAGAGGAAAAGGTATGTAGTAATGCAAGAAAGTTCCTAGAAGGCATGAGGCATGAGCATATGTGCTTTGCATTGATCCCTAGAGTTGATAAAGAAGATACTAATGAGGTACCAGTAGAGGTTTCAATTTTTTTGAATGAGTTTCAAGAAATTGTTTCTAATAACGTACTTGAAGGTTTGCCTCCAATAAGGAAGATTAGCCATCAGATGGATTTGATTCCTGGAGCTAGTTTTCCAAATAAGGCAGCCCATCAAATGACTCCAATAAAAAATGAAGAGTTGAATAGAAAAGTGCAAGAGCTGTTGTGGAAGGGATTGATTTAGGAGAGTTTGAGCCCATGTTCGGTACATGTGGTACTAGCACCAAAGAAGGATGGAGAATGGAGGATATGTATAGACTCCCAAGACATAAAAAAGATCACCATCAAGTACAAATTCCCCTTAGCAAGGATGGATGACATTATGGATTGTTTGAGTGGAGGTGAGTACTTCACGAAGATAGAAGAGTGAATATCACTAGATCTGGATTAGAGAAGGAGATGAATGGAAGACAACCTTCAAAACCAAGGAGGGCTTGTATGAGTAGTTAGTCATGACTTTGGGCTAACCAATGCACCGAGCACATTTATGCGGCTTATGAATGAGGTATTGAAAGAATTTTTAGGAAAATTTGTTATTGTTTATTTGGAAGATATTCTAATTTTTAGTAATATGTTGGAGGAGCACCTGATGCATATTCAAAGAGTTTTTGAGAAGCTAAGGGAGGATAAGTTGTTGATTAATCTTAAGAAATATAGTTTTGTGAAGAGGGAATTGGTGTATCTTGAATTTTTTGTCTCAGAAGAGGGTCTTAAAATGGATCTAGAGAAGGTGAGCTATCATTGAATGGCCCACCTCGAGGAGTGTTACAAAGGTAAGATCATTTCATGGTCTAGCAATCTTTTACAAAAAATTTATTATGAATTTCAATAGTATTTTTGCACCTCTAATTGAAGCAAGGAGAAGGGATAGAAATGATTTTAAATGGACTATAGGAGCAACAAATATTTTTGATATGTTGAAGAATAAAGTCACAGAGTAGCCTGTTTTGACACTTCTAGATTTCAATAAGGTCTTTTAGGTAGGTTGTGATGCTAGTGGCACTATCGTAGATGTTTTGAGTCAAGAAGGTAAGCCTATTGCCTATTTTAATGAGAAGTTGAATGATGCTAAGAAGAAATATTTTGTCTATGATTAGGAGTTTTATGCTATAGTTCAGGCTTTGAAGAAATGGAGACACTATTTGTTGCCAAAAGAATTTGTTTTATATATTAATCACCAATCTTTGCAGTAGCTTAATAGTCAAGGAAAGTTAAATCAAAGGAACTTAAAATGGGTTGAGTTTTTGCAAAGTTATACTTTTTTTTTAAGGACAAGAGTGGAAGGTCAAACAGAGGTGCAGATGCCTTAAGTAGAAGGAAAAATTTGTTGATAGAGATGAATATAGAGGTTGTTGGGTTTAAAGAACTCAAGATTTTGTATCTTGAAGATCTAGACTTTGCAGAAGCTTGGAAGGCTTATTTGGAACCTGTTACATTGGATAGGACAAGATGGTTAGATTTCTTAATCCAAGATGGTATGTTGTTTAGAGGAACACAATTGTGCATTCCAAGGAGGGTATGTGCAAGAAGTTGAGTCCACTTTTTGGCCAAAAAGTGGAAGTGTTTTCCTTGATTTTTCACAATTTTTCAAAATTGACCTAAAAATTTGAAGCACTTAAAGACTAAATCTTAAAAAAAATTACTAATATGAAATGTAGTACTTGGAGTCTGGTTTCCAAATATGTAATTTATTTTAATACCCAGATGACACAAATTTATTTTCAATAGGCATGTTTAAAAACCACTATTTAAAAGACTTTTTTTACCATACCATGCATGTGGACATCATCCATATTTTGACCTAAATAATTGTATTTTTCTAAATCCTTTTGGGAAATGATCTCTAACACATTGAAGAATGTTCATGATATTTTTTTGTAATTTTTTTCTGAATATATTTTTTCTTAATTTTGTATTGGTCACAATTATTGTTTTGAAAATCCCATGTGTACGTCATGCATAATGTGACCTAAACTTATCATTTCTTGATTTTTTTTCAAATTGAAAAGAATTGTCTGAGCATTATTCGCATACAATTTTTTTTTAATATATTTTAATAACAAGTTATTAAAATAATAAAAAAAACTAGATTTTTCATGTTCATGGACCAATTTCATCAAAAAATATTTGAAAAGTAGAAAAAATAATCCAATTGGTAAAAAAATTACATATTTAGAATCTACACAATCTCATCTAAAATGAGTTTTAATTTCAAAAAAAACCTGTCAGCCATATTGACATAGTTAGTTTTTTCTCTTGATGTTGTCATGACCTTGTACTTGTAGTTCCAAGGCTAAGGATTTGGTTACCATGCCTTTTCTAAGTCTAAATCCAAATAAGAAACATGGATTGTGATTTTCAAACCTTTTGGAATGAGTACCCACTTTAAAATGGGTACCTATTCTAAAAAATGAATGGGTACCTATTTTAAAGCTGAAAAATGACACTTCCACTAGAAGTGGACTCAACTTCTTGCACTTACCCAGGAGTTCTATGAGAGAGAATATAATCAAGGAGAAACATAGTGGAGGATTGGGTGGACATTTAAATTGAGATAATACCATTGCTCTTGTTAGTGAGAATTATTACTGGTCACAGTTGCAATAGGATGTGAAGAAGTTTATACAAAGTTGTAGAGTATGTCAGATGATGAAAAAAACAAGTCAAAATACTGGATTGTATCAGACATTACCTGTATCTGAGAGGCCATGGGAGGATATTAGCATGGATTTTGTTCTTGGCTTGCCAAGGACACAAAGAGGGCATGATTCCATATTTGTGGTGGTGGGTATATTTCCAAAGATGGCACATTTCATTCCATGTCATAAGACCAGTGATGTTTATAGTGCAAAGTTATTTTTTAGAGAGGTGGTGAGACTACATGGTCTACCGAAGAGTATAGTTTCAAACAGAGATACCAAATTTGTTGGTTATTTCTAGAGGACATTATGGAAGAAGTTGAAGACATATTTGAAGTTTAGTGCTACACACCATCCACAAACTGATGGAAAAATGAAGGTGGTGAATAGGAGTTTGGCTAACCTATTAAGATGCTTAGTAGGAGATAAGCCCAAGAGATGGGATTTGATTATACCACTGGCAGAATTTTCTTACAAAAATTTTGTCAACAAGAGCACTAGTAAATTACCATTCTAGATTATGTATGGGAGTATTCCAAGAACTCCTTCTGAATTGAGATAGATGGATAAGGGGAAGAAGAGTAGTGTTGAGGTTGAATATTTTGCTGAGCACCTAAAGAATTTGCATGAAGAGGTGAAGAAACCTATCAATAAGATGAAATCACAATGTAAGGCTAAGGCATATCAAAAAATGAGGTATAAGGAGTTCTAGGTAGGAGATGAAGTCATGGTTCATTTGTGAAATGAGAGGTTTCTAGTTGGTACATACAACAAGTTAAAGATGAAGAAGTGTGGACCATACAAGATCCTGAAGAAGCATGATTTGGGAAATTCATATGAGGTAGAGTTTCCTAATGAAATTCATATTTCACTTGTGTTTAACATTTCATATTTAATAGGATATCATGAAGGAGGAATTGATGAAGAAATAATAGAATCATAGTGGAATATTCCAGCATCTACTTCAAAAAAGGAGATAGAATAAATTTTGGACAGTCATGTGGGTAGAAGCATAGGAAATAGGAAATATGCAAAATAATTGGTGAAATGGAGATGAAGGCCTATTGAAGATTCATCATGGTTTTCTGAGACTGAGGTTAACCATCTTGGTTTCCCTCTAACACCCGAGAAGTAATAGGTCACTTTTCAAATTACCCTGGGTGTCTGATGCAGGAGCATCCAGTGGTGAAAGGAAATCTTGCATCACCCAAAAAACTGTGTTTTCCTTATTTTATTTAGTTTTCTTGAGTCCCATGATGACACTTAAGGGGTGTAAGACAATCAAAAGTCAGAAAAGGAAAAAAATATCACTTACTATTTTTAGTAAGTCAGCCTAAACAAGCTTGTATGGACCTAAAATTTTACCCCAAGGAGTGGAACTAAAAAAAAATTTTGGTCATGAAATAATTGTATCAATACCCTACATGGTTTGGGAGATGTTAAAGTTTTTGTCTCAAGAAATTTCTCCAATGTAGCTTCAAATTCAAATATGAAAACCTTAGAGGCCCCAAAGTAGCTCGAAAGGTGGATGAACCAATCTCTGATGGATTCGGCATTGTAGATCTCTCTAAGAGCTTTCCAACGATATGTTATAATAGAAAATCGAATACCTAAATCAAAAGTTATGGCCCCATGAAGAAGCCCCACTAAAAAGTGAATTTCATCAAAATATCTTCCTAGGCAAGAAATCAAACGACAAGACTTTTTGCTTCAAAAAAAAAGGGAAAGTCACACTTTCTAGAACATTCTAGGGAAATTATTGGGTAACATAAAAAGGGATAAGTGGGGGGTTGTAGGAGGTGGTTGCACTAGTGCAGATTGTGGCTCTAAATAATTTTTTTTTTTTCAAAGTTGATTTTGTTGTAATGAATCAAGCCCATGAGGGTGTAGCATTATAATTTTTGAATCTATAATTTCAGTTTTTGAAAATAATTGAAAGTGAGTATTTTTTGTCTCACTTCTTCTATGTTGGCATCTATTGTTGTGATTTGTGTGGGTTTCAAGCAGTGTGGCCCTCATAATTATTTAGTATATTATTGTTTTAGGCTGACATGGGTAACATCAAGAAAAAAGTTGCTAGAGTTGTGTGGGATGCCTTGGCGGAAAGAAGGCATGAAGCTATTGAAGCTGAGGATAAAATTAAATCAGATGCCTTGTAGGAAATTGGATCCTCCTTATCTGAGGATGACAAAGCTACCTTGATAGAAGTGTACACTAAAGAATTCAGAGTCAAACAAAGGGTTACTATTCTTATGGGGAGAGAAAAAGATCAAGTGGATAAAGTGAAGTAGGAAATAGTCAAAACTGTCAAGGATATTGCAAAGAAGTTTGGGATGATTGCTTCTTCCAAACCCACTATAGCTTAAGAAAAGGTTATTGATGCAGAGAAAAATCTTCCCCCTAATACAAATTTTCCTATATTCAAAGAGGTCATGAAAGAGTTGGAAGTAGATGATTATACTGTAGAGGAAACACCATTCTTTGATATAAAGAATGTGGTGTCCTCATCACCATTGGTAGATGAAACACATGCTTCCCCAGAGACTTTTGCTCCTCCAAAAGATGCTGACAAGCCCACTGACAATGATGAAAACTAGAACGTGGAGCAAGAAAAAGAAAAGGATGATGCAAATGGTACTAAGGACCAATTTGATAAACAAAATGAAGATCTAGGAAAATGAAATGAAGATAACCAAAATGATAATAGAGAATAATAACAAGGAGAAAAAGAAGAGAACAATAAGAAAGATGATGATGACAAGAAGGAGGATGAAGATAAAGATAAGCAAAAGGAAAAATGCCTCTGGTGAAGAGGAGAAAGAAGAAAATGAAAGAGTTTGGGGTTGGAAAGAATGAAGAATATTTGCAAAAGACCATGGAGCTACCCAAGTCTTTCGGAGAATCATCTAGTAATTCTCTTAAGGGTCTTTTGTCTAGACAACTAAGGTTCCAATCAACATTCCCTCCTCAGTTACTACAAATATTGATGTATCAAGGAAGTGTGGATCTAGAGAAGATCTCACCAATTCAAAAGTTGGAGCTTGGAGATGTCTTCCATGCTTTCAGAAGAAAAGAGATAATTGAGACTCATTAGAAAGGAATTGAATTGATAAATGAAGCTATAAATACTCTGCAAAACGCTACTCTCGACACTTCAATTGAAAATTCTATAACTTTTGTGGAAAACCTCAAGTTTTTGGTTGATTCTCTTAAGGAGTATGCCTCTGGTTTGAAAGAACAGACTGAAAGAAGCTGAAACAAGGTTTGCAAAAAAGAGGCTACTAGAACTACAAGAGAGATGTGCATTTTCACATGATAAAGTAAAGCAATGCCTAAATGATGTTAAATATTGTGAAGATGAAGAATTTTATTTATTTTTGTACTGCATGAGGTTTTTGGTTACCACTCAAGGCATTAAGGACTTAATGGACTCAATTGAGTCACAAATAACTAATGACTTTGGTGCCTCTAACCCAACACACGATAGAGATCATACCACTTGGACTACCATCACAGATTTGTAGAATAGATTCTTCACTTTACAAAGGAAATAAGAAGACATCATAAGGTAGTTTGGAAATCTTGGGGATATGGTGAAGGCCAAGCATATATATGTGCTAAGTTCCCTAGCTGATGTAGAGAAGCTTACAAAGATAAACCAAAATCCAAGCACTCTGGATGAGGGAGAGGAGAGCATAATAGAATTGGAAGCAATGTAAAAATCACTTGCAATAGCCAAGAAAACTTGGAATGAAGGGAAATCTTCTTGGCAAGCCATTCTTAAGGATCTTGAAGGTTCCTCCTCCTCCAGTTAAATATTTTTCACCTATATATTCTTTCACTATTTCAGTTGTTTTCTAGTTTTTCATTGTACATGCAGATGGATCAAATTTTTAGGATAACTCCCTGAGGGGGAGTCAATACATTTCATTCACTTATTTACCTATACATATGCATCAAAGTTTGGAGTCTACATGTGTGTTATCGACACACCCTTTTTCCTTGATGTCAAAGGGGGAGATGGTGTATGTCTGAAGATTTTTGAGAAGTTTGGTGTCTGGGATTTTGGATATGAAGTGGGGAAATGGTGTATGTTTGAGTTCTTGGAGATTCATTTTTGGCACATGTTTCCATCAGTGACGAAGGGGGAGATTATTGAAAAAAAAAAGGAACCCTTTAATGTGTTATCATTGATGTCAACATTGGTTGTTGATATTTTCACTAATTCAGTGAACAAAATGAAGATATCCTAATATGGTATTTTGGTCTGCATTTTCTCATTTTATAAGATCTTATTCAATGATAGTATGTTGATTCTGGCTATTATGTCCATCTATGTTCAATATTTTAGCTATTTTGGATGTATAGTTTGAAAGATATAAGTGATAGTAGTTCGGCATATAGTTTTGGCTTTGAACAATGCATTTGGGTATGAGTAATTTGGTTTGTGCTCCTCCAGTGATAGGAGTCATGCTTTAAAATTTTTGGAGATGGCTTCCAAGTGTTAATACATCGTATATTCCAGATGGCGCATGATTATGTGATCAGATAGATTGTTGTTGTTGATCAGTTAGCACATTTTGTGGTTAGGTCTAATTCCTGGTTGACCTAATACTTGACATGTGTTTTGGTGATTAAATATGTATTGAAGATATTAGTGAGATCTATTTTAGGTCCATGTTGATCTAAATCAAGTGTTGCATGTTTGGTTTGAGCACAAAGATGTTTTTTTTCCGTGTGGAGCTAACAAGACAATTTTGATTTAATATGGGGCTACATCTAATTAGGCCAACCTAATTAATGTATGCAAATGTATTAGGTATATATGTAAGAAATTTTTGAGATTGTAGGAGCTATATGATGTGATTTTATGATGTGAATATGTGATTTTATATGTACATGATTAGATGTATAGCAAATATATTGTGAATGTTGAGTGATTGTGAAGCAGAGCAGTGTTTTGTGTTTTGTATCTGGTATAGTGCATAGAGATATTATAGTGAGCTTCAAATGAATTGAATCTAGCACAAGGAAGGTGCATCTTTTATCAGTTCACATCCTAACTATGTAGCCATTTTTGTTTTGTATCTATCTTTTTGTGGCAATGAGCCCTATTGGATAGTGTGTCCTGGTAGTGAGGCTTTGTAATATCTTATAATTGGTTATAATATATTGTGAGCTTTCTATTTTTGGATTTTCCATGTAAAAATACTAGTGTTCATGTGTCATGTGATCTTTTGATTGTTTCATGCTTTCATTCATTGTTGTTGCTAGATATTTTTTGATGATTGTATGGATTATGATTAAATGGTTTAATGGAATACCGATTCAACTCCCGCTTTTAGTATTTTGGGTGTTCAACATTTAGTTCCTATAAATATTTTTAAAAATGTAAAAAATTGCATAATCCTACTCTCAAGATTAGTATAGGAAGTTGTTCCACTACCTTAGCTTCTTTACATGTGGTATCCGACTTGATCTTTGGTTTCAGTTGTGATTTGTTAGGATTTTTTAACTAATTCAATTTTGTGTGGGAGCTTATAAGCAAAATATAGCTCCAGATCTCTGTTGCAGAATTTTCAAACGGAAAGAAAACGAGAGATGGTATAGGAGGTAGATAAATTTTGGTAACAATTTTGTTTTCGATTAACAATAAATAGGGTTTTGGAAGGGTGCCTAAAACCATTTCGGTATAAAAATAAAGTGGCAGCAAAGATAGAACAAGAGGCTGCCCACCCAACAACAACAAAAAAACAACCAGTTGATTAACCAACCATCAAAAAACCATCAGACAACCAACATAACCAAAAAATAAAAAACAGCAAGGCTGCAAGGCCACTACAGTAAGTCCTTGAGCTCTTTAGCAGCCGCAATATCCTTGGATGCCAACTTGTCATGCATGTCCATGATTTCTTCAACATCCTGAGTAGGATCCTTCTTACCTTTCTTAGTTTTTCTCCTAGTACGAACACTCAGACCAATAGCCAGATCAGCCGAATTCACCTCCAAACCAGTACCCTCCTCATGAACCAAGTTAGTATGAGCATCAAACAGACCCTTCCTAGTCAACTCCATGGCATTTTGATTAAGGAAAACCATACCCTCAACAGATGCATCCAGCTTCTCCTTGCTTATATTAATGAGCATGTTTAAGTCCCTTCTAAGTTGCCTATTTTCTCATTCCAACACTGCTACTCTCAGGTTCAGGTCATTCTTCAGGGAAGCAAGCTCATCCACTAGACCACCCACATTGGTATTCAGGGATCTAGAAAGCCCAAAAATAGCTTCTTGCTCCTTAAGGCTACGAAGAGTATAGATGTTACACCTGGCCATAGTATCATGCTTATTATGAATATCTTGAATTTCTTGAACCAACCACATAAGCAAATTGAAGGAGATATCAGCCCCTTCTTTGACAAGGCCTGACGATTGAGAGAAGTCCATTGCACCCCAAAAAACACCCTTTCCCTGATGCGACCCCACCGAGGGCTCCTCAAACGACACATCCTCAGAAATCATTTTAGCCTTCCCTTTAGAAACAAGTTCCCCAATAGAAACATCAAAATTAACCACTGAATACTCCTTGTCGTCCACAGGGGACCCACCAATACCTAAGTTCTTCGCTTGAATATTTCTTGCCACCTTCTTTTGATTAGCATCCTTCACCTTGGCACGGGCCTTTGGCTTCTTACTAGTAGAACCACCCTCAAAATCCTTCAACTTACACTTAGCACATGGAGTTCTAGAGGAAGATGCTTCACATCACCCATCGAAGGGGTATAGTCTAGGTCAGTATCATAGCCATCTGACCACCCTTCATAATCAACTTCAAACTCCAAAGCTTCAGAATCTTCAATCTCTTGAATCCTACAATTCCCACTACCTTTCCCCTTCTTTTTGGAAACATGGGTTCTAACAATGCAATTAGCTTTCAAAAAATCCACAATGAGAAGCATTAAACCTTCATGCAAGTAAGGATTCTTGGGGTTTCTTCTAAAATTTGAAATACCCTCTTCCAAGGAACTCAACAGATAAAAGGGAAACAAAACCACTTACCATGGTGAAAGTGGTTCAGAAGGACAAAGTGATGGCCATAGAGTGTCGTGAATATTCCATCAAGCGTAAAGTAGTGCATCAAAGCCACCACTACCTCCTGCCAAATAAGTTTAATCTGAATTTTTTCATAATCTCCACAATCCAAATGAACAATCCTAGCCCTTTCCCTGTCATGAAGGAAATTCTACCTTGCATTTTGAGAAATGTTCTTGTCCTTGTAGAATTTTCTCCCAGCCATGGACAAACCTATAACCTCAGCAATAAAATCTTCATTAATGGTAGTATCTCTGCCAAACATACTAACCACACAACCATGTCAGGTGTCAACAAAATACTTAGACACTGAGGGTTTGAAACCCTTTAGACACTCCAGGTAAGGAGTAACACTGGTCACCATTCTGCAGAATTTCCAAACCCAAGAATTAGCTCTCATTTCTTCACAAGATAGAGGCTCATTGTGACACCTATCCCCTCCCATCATTGAGTTACTAGCAGAGCACAAACAGAGCATAGCCGAAGCACAAGCAAAAAAACCACCTAGAAAGCATGTGAGGCACTTGAAAGTAGTCTGAAAGGAGGTAATAAATAGAGTACTAAGATAACTTTCCAACAGGAGGCAACAATTTTCAATGATCACCCACTGTGTGAGAAGTCCCATCAAATAGCAAGCTTCATAATACCCACGCAACCCCAAGATCAAGGAGGTGCGTAATAATAAAAAATTAATGGATCTCATTAATAATGAGGCTCTTCAAATTAGTAGGAAGGACATCACCCTCCCTCCATGAACTAGCTAATGACACCCCATAATTAGCCAACCAATCAACTACAACATTAGCCTCCCTATAGGCATGGGAAATGTAAATTTCTTCAAATTCCTCACATAAAGAAATGGCATCAGATATAAAATTGTTGATAGACCATAAAGGAGGAGACCTTTGCTTAAGGAAATTCACTATATTTAAGGAATCACCTTCAATCCATAGTTTAGATACCCTCAAGTCCCTAGCCATCTTGATACTATGATAGGTGGCAGTAGCTTCAACAAGGTGGTGTAAAGATGTTATTTTGAAATGTTAAAGTTAAAGATAAAGGATTTTTTAATTTATAAAGATCTATGGGATGTTGTTGATGAGAAAATTTCAAGGCCTAAAGATGCTTCTTTGGCTTCTCAAGATTATTTTATGGATCATAAAGCTAATGGTATAATCAAAATTTTCTTGATATATAATCTATTTTAATCAATATCCATAAATAGTCCTCTATAAAAAACTATGGAAGAAACGTGGTGAAATATATCAAGCCATGTCTTTACTTAAAAAGATTTTCTTGAGGAAGAAATTAAAATCCTTGAGAATTAAAGAGGGTAGATGAATTGTAGACCACATAGAAGCATTCAATATGTTAGTGTCTCACTTGGTATTAGTTGGTGTGGAAATGGATGAGAAGGAGAGATGTTAAATCATTCTTTATTCTTTACCTAATTTGTGAAATTTTATTTTTATGGCTATTAAGATTACTTTATGTTGTCTTCAAAGTTGATGTTGTGAATTATTTTATTTTTGAAGAGATGAAGAGGAAGGTATCCATTCATGGAAGAGATAAGGTAAAATATTGATGTAGGGGCATCCAGTGGTATAGGGGAAATCTTGCATCACCCAAAATAAATGTTTTTCCTTATTTTCTTTAGCTGTTTTGAGTCCCATTATGGCACTTAAGGGGTGTAAGACAATCAAAAGTTAGAAAAGGTGAAAAATGATCACTTACTATTTTCAGTAATTCAACCTAAATGGGCTCATATGGACCTAGAAATTTACCCCAAGGAGAAAAACTAAAAAAAAAATTTGGTGGTAGAAGAATCATCTCAATACCATGTACTGTTTGGAAGATATTAAATTTTTGTCCTGAGAAATTTCTCCAATGTAGCTTCAAATTAAAATCTTAAAACCTTAGAAGCCCCAAAAAATCCCAAAAAATGGATGAAATCATCTTCAGATAATTGCGGCATTATAGATCTCTTCGAGATATTTCCAACGATATAAGGATCTCTTTGGTTTTGTTAGTGATGTAAGAGCTTTGCAACTAGAAGCAGAATTGGCATCTCTTCCTCCTGATATGTTTCCTACTATTGAGGATTATTTAGTGAAGTTAAAGTCTTTGCGATCTCAATTAATGAGTTGTGGGAAAGAGAAAACTGATAAGGTATGCATATTTATAGTTTTATCTAAATTGAAAGGTGTGTTTGCATATTTTTCCACTTCCTTTTATTCCACTATGGATAGGTTAGGTGATATATTTGTCATGCCTTCATTTGAGACCTTTTGTGAGAGACTGACTAGGGAACAAACAAAACTTAGCCAACATGATGTCACTTAAAATTCTCATGCATTGATAACCACTCCACCTAAGAGGAAAGGGAAGAAAAAGAACAACCCTAAGACAAAATCTAGTGAGACTTCCACCATGTCTTCTAAAGAGGATAAATACAAGAAGGAGAAACCCACATGTACCTTTTGCAAAGGGATTGTGCATAGTGAACAAGTTTGCTATAAGAAGGAAATCCACATGAGTTGAAGCAACTTCTTAAGGATCACAATATTTTAGTTCCTTCATCTTCTAGTTTACTTTCTTCTTCTACCACAAATAAGGATACTTCACACAAAGAGGATAAAGGAGCTACTTCTAAATATTTCAGAGGCAAGGTTTGTGCATTAATTACCACTCATGTTGATGGAAATAATGTATGGATTATTGATTTGGG
The DNA here is from genome assembly GCA_007258455.2 of Sequoia sempervirens. Lineage (NCBI taxonomy): Eukaryota > Viridiplantae > Streptophyta > Pinopsida > Cupressales > Cupressaceae > Sequoia > Sequoia sempervirens. Next base: position 441,484,681 of record VDFB02000015.1, read on the forward strand.
TGATTTAGAACATATTTCTTTCTCTTATGATCACATTATTCAATGGTCACTTAGAGCATCAGATTTTGTATGATCTTGACTGCAAAAAATGAGTTTGTTCATGTTGATAGTATGTGTGATGTTGACTTGGGTACACGGTCAATGCATGGTGCTCTTTATATTCCTAAGATGGCACATAATATTCTTTCTATTTATCAGATTACACAAATAGGAAACTCTATTGAGTTCACATCTAATGTAGTTTTCATTTGTAAGGAGACAAGATAACTCATTGTTATGGGTTAGGTTGATCATCAGTCTAAGGTGTATACCATCTCCCACATTTGTCATGATGATGATTCTTACATTCCTCAAAATACTTATTCTAGTGTGGGTAGTAATTTAGTTGATGAATATGGTGGTTGGTTGAATTTGGATCTTCTTAGTGTGGCTCCATCATCACCTGCTTCATCAGAGTTGATAGTAGATTCTAGGACTTAAGTAGAGCAGGATATATTCATTTTTTTAGATTTGTGGTTACAGGATGGCTTTATTTCTAGTATTGCAGATTTGGTTTGTCATTCTTCTTCTACAAGTTTGGAGGGCATACTTGAGGGGGTAAATCTCCTCTTTGCAGATTCTTCTTTGGAGGATATTCTCGAGTCTCCTCATTCCATTATTTTCACCTTGATTGGGGTTCTTTATTTTGATGGAACATCTTTGGAGGCACTTGATTATTCTTTAGAGATTTCATTGGTGAGACTTATTCCTTCTCATTTCATTATGGAGTTGGACTATCTTCCACATCTAACATTGGATCTCTTTCTTCCTAAAGGGAGACATGTGGTTTTTTTTTATTGGGTTGTCTTTTGGCTTTAGTCTTTCTTCAATAGTTTTGATGATACTTCATTATGGGGGGGAAATCTAGTCTCCATCTTTCTCTTCATTGGAGGGGTCATTGTATTGTATTCTTGTGATGGATGTATCTCTTAGGGGTATTGATGTTGAGACCTCCATACATCACTTCTATCACTTGTACATGATTTACATCACATCTCCATTTTGGAGAGGAGTTTTGGCCTACTGGGTTTTATCCTTTTCTCTGTTTGTCAAAGATTAGTTGCATGATTATTTGTACATGGGTACATAACATTTCCTCATTGCCAAGATCCATATTGCATTTTCATACATCAGTTGCATAATAATTGCACTCCCTAGTTGCACTTATTGGGGGTGTTGGTGTGAATGGGGTTATTTCCTAACTATTCATTAGTGAGGACCTATTCACATTATAATTTTACTTAGCAGATAAGCTATCCTAGTTGTCATTTCTAAAATTTAGTTATAATGGGGCCATGTCTCATTATTTTATTTTAGTCATTGAGGCATTTAATAGTTTTCCTATGCATTATCTCTTGCATTTATTATTTTCATTAGAAATTTAATGTTTGTATCAAGGGTAGTTATCCTACCTCACACACCTTTCCTATATATGCAAGGTGCTTGTACATTTGTAAATTATTCTAGATCAATTCAATATCATCATAGATAATCATTTGATCAATAATCCATCTTAATGCTCATGTTGCAACACTTTCTTGTGGATGGCATTTTTCATGGTTGATCCTTTGAAGAGTGCACAACTTCAATTGGGTTCATTTTTCATCAATATTTCCAACACTCCTTTCCAATTGTAGTTTATTAAATAGTTCTTCAGAAACAAGATTTCCAGTACTAACACCATCAATAATCACATTACATACTTTACCTTCACACTTACATCATGTTCAAAGCAATCTTTTCCTTTGATCTATTTCCTTTCCTTCATTCATCAAGGCTCTTCTTGTAACAAGTACTTCTCCACTTTTTGCATCTTCCAAATGTGATGATTCTACATCTTCATTTGCATTTGCTTCATTTTCATTATTTTCAATCCTTCTGTTTGTTCCTTCTTGATTATGAGGGAAATCATATGCTCTATTCCCATCTTCTCCACATTGGTAACATGTTCCATAAAAGCCTCCTCTTCTGAATCCTCTACCCAATCTTCCTCTTCCTGTAAAATTATGATAACGAGACTTGTTTGAACTCTCCCTTCTTTCATCTTGTTGTCCTTATTGTCTTCAATATGCTTTTTATCCTCATTTTTTGTACATAAGCTCTACCATTTCCTTTTTGTTTATTCTCAAATTTTCTATTCAATTTTTCCTCAACTTTCAAAACAAATTGATAGACTTCTAAATTAAAAATTCTTACCAAACTTATTTCTTCTTGAATGCTTGGCCTCATTCTATTGATGTATCTTGCTACCTTCCCCTTGTTGAATTTTGAATTCCCCATTCTAATCAAAAGAGTGTGAAACTCCTCAATGTATTCCTTAACTAATTTTCCTTGTTGTCTCAATCCATGCATCTTCTTTAATAATTCCAACTCATAATCCATTGGAATAAATTATCTCTTAAGTTTCTCAACCATTCTATCCCATTTTGTAATCTTTTCCTTTTTCAAGTTGAACTTCTCTCCACCATGTATTTACATTGCCCTTTAGCTTTGTCTTAGCATATTTTACTTTGTTAGGATATTCAATCTCCTCAAACTCAAATTATTATTTCATATCATTGATCCAATCTATTGATTAACTCTTCAACATTCAAATTTCCACTAAAATAAAATCATTTTTTTGTCTTCTTCTAATTATTGAAAGCGCAACAATTAATGGGTCATTTGCAATAGTTGTTGCTGCATTTTTTACACCACTTGAATAACTAGAAGTGTCAAATTCATCTTCACTCACAACTTCTCCTCTTCTTTGTTCAAGACCTTTGTGTAGCACTTCTTGCATTGTTTCAAGTTGCCTTCTTAGGGTTCTTAAATCATCAATTCCAAGAGTGTTTCTACCTCCACCTCTACCCCTACCTTGTGGGGCTACTCTTGGAGGAATTTTCTCACAACCCACAACTCATAGGTCTTGCTGCAAACTACCTCACTTCAGTGCTTTGCTTGAAAACTCAAGAACTCTTGCTATGATACCACCGATGTAAGGGATTCCAAACCCTCAATCACAAAATATAACAACACAAAACATAACTCAATTTTTTTTTAATGATGGCACCAAAAATCTGCAAGAAGTAACTTTGGTTTCTTATTCTAAACTCCTCAAATTTTATGGAATATATGGCATATATAAAATGAATTAGTTTTGTAGCCATATGGGCTGATGGATATCATCAAAAATATAATTAAAATATGTTATAATTTTGTTACAAATAGAAAATATCAATCACAAATTGATTTCTTCAATCTATCCTCTTATTGTAGCTTCTAGCTCCTTCAATCTACAATCTTCGAGGGAAATCATTATATCAATAAACCTGCAACCTTCAAGTCTATATATTGCTATCCAAACACCTTAAAACTTGAAAAAACATGGAGTCTTGGTCTCCTTCTCCAAGATCTATGCCAAAAAGTCCCCAACACCAAAACAAGGGATGAGAATATATAGAGTTTAATGAATGAGGAAATCACTTGGTTTCCCAAAACAACCTGCCAAACCCACCTAGGAAAATACCAAATCCTCCTTGGAATAATGCATGAAATGAATTAAAAACAAAAATTAAATTCTCAAAAAACATCTTCATAACCACTTCCAAAAAATTTCCAAAAATATATGACAACTTGGATTCCCACTTTTCATGCATAGGGACCCAACTTAACAAATGAAATGGTCAACTCAACTTGGGCAGCAAAATTATTCATGGCCAAGTTTAGGAGAATTTAATGGGCTGTCATAACTTGCAACTTCCCCAAAATTCCACACCAATATTGGTTTTATTGAATTCAAATTCTAAAACTATCAACTAGACTAGCTCCCACACCAAAAATTGCAACATTAAAATAAGACCAATTATTCAATACAATATTTTTTTATCTAATATTGTAACTTATTTATCCAACAACATTATTACTCAAACTAAAAAAATTAAAATACCCTTTTTGGTTGATGCAAGATTTCCATTGACCGTGGATGCTTCTATATCACTATCATTCATTATGAACAATATTATTTGTATATGTATTTGCATCTATACATATGTATGCATGTCACATATGCATGTACCCATATAGATATGTATCCAATTCCATTTTTATAAAAGACAAAGAATATCTAAGAAGATTAAATTTTATTAAAATAATATCCACTCATATGTAAACTTCTGTATACATATGATTTATCATTCCATAAGAATTTAATCGACACTTGAGTATTCTACATATCTACAAACATATGAATAGCATGCCAAAAACAAAATTAAAATTGATTCTAATTTTTATTCACATATTTTTTGATTTCTAATGATATTGAACTTGATTCGTAAATCTGCCTAAGGCATTACCATTGACATGCCACTCAAGATGCTTAGTTTTTTTACACCTAGACTGTCCTTTACAAAATTTAAATCTAAGCCAAGATTTCAATCACAACTCATTCACTAAAAAAATATTAGAAATATATGACTCGAAATCAATTAAATAAAATGTAGGGTTTATCATAAACCTTCCTGAATGATAGTGTCGATGCTATTTAAAACCAAAACATGGTTTAATCTCAGTCACCTTAAAATACATTACATATTACATAAAGAAAACCATTCATAGGTTATGCATACATATATTCCTCATTGGCATGGTCGAGACATAAAAAAAATACATAGGTTTAAACATAAATATGTAATGTCCCCTTCTCAAACCTAATCTTTCCAGTGACTGTTGGCCTATTCCGGAGACCCGTAGGCTAGTCGGAAGGTAAAATTAGGGTTTCCTATTTTGAAGGATGTTCTTGCTCAGAGTTGGTTGATTCAATGGCAGATTCTTTCTGGGTTTTCAGAGAGCTTCGCAATGGTGTGTTCTTCTTGGCATTCTGAGCATCTTCAGGAATTTACTATTTTTAGTAAATTCTATTTCTGGCAGTTTTCCTGTTGGGTTCGGCATGGTTGACTTTCTACTTCAGTCTGATCAGTTGGCTTGCTCATTTATGGCTTCGGGGCACAATTGGAGAAATAAGTCGAGCTATTTAATTAAAGTCATGTTTTAATGTTATATTTTAACGTTGACCCCCTTGGCCTAGCTTCTTCACTTTAAGTCTTTTTAAAAGATGTTCTTTAAGGGTGGCGCTTCATTAAAGGAAATTAATTATATCTTTTATAAAGAAGTTTAATCCAAGCTTAAGTGGGCACCAATTTCAAGGAAGAATTAAAGTGATATTAAAAGACAAAGTTTTGCTTGGAAAAGTGGGACGCCACCTGTGGAAGAATTAGGATTTGACTCAAAAAGAAAGATTAGGGTTTCGAGAAGAGTCAACCGAAAGTTATAAAAGGAAGCCTTTGGTTATCATTCAGATTATCTTTTGTCTACAGGAATGCTATGCTGCCAGATTGGCTTTGGAATTGCTTCGAGGAATGGAAGCCTCCTAGCTTGGCATTGCTTCTCACTTGAAAGATAGCGACTAGTGGTGAGATAGGGTAGTCTGTGAGATTTGCATTGGTATTTGTGCATTGTCTTCATTGTGTGTTTTGTAGATCAACTTTATTGCATATTAGTGTGATTTTTGGAGTTGCGTTTCTTTCAGCAAATTGTTATTTTTATTCATATATCACAAAATACAAAAAGAATGCTTCTAGGTATTGTCCTTTTCTCTTTGTCAGGTCTAGGCGCCACCTTCCTCTCGTTTGCAGATTTTTTACTGAGGACTGTGATTTTTTAAGGGCAGATCGCTCTTCCTTGAGGGTCGTACCATCTGTTGTTGCATTGGGATCTGTGCATAAATAATACATGGCTTTTTGATCTATTTTTAGTGTTCTATCCTGGGCGCCATCATTCTTAGGGAATATTGCATTTTGTTTCAAGTCAGTCGGATGAGTTATGAGGGAGATATGAGCATATGAGTAGATTCATAGGTTGCTGGTTTTAATTTTAAAGTGCAGATTTGTGAAAACAAAATTATTAATTTGGTCCTTGAGAGAGTTGTTGATTTGGCATCTTCAATTAAGCCAAGGAGAGTTCTTTATATGATGTAATGCTAATCTTTCAAATTCCTATGCTCTTGGCAGGCGAATGAGCTTCATTTTGTAAACTGGCAGTAATTCTCAATCTTGTTCAATTCTAATTTGTAATGCTCAACTCTACTTCCAGTATTTGCTATTGTATTTACTTTACCTATGCCCTATGGTAGCTACTTTCCCACTCCAAGATAGAAAGCACATTCTGGGTGTTGAGTACTTTCAGCATTATAGTTATTTCTTTCAAGCATTGTAATTTGTATTACTCTGCCATATGGTCACCTCAACTCCATACTAGATTGGGTAGCACATACTTGGTGTCGAGTTCCCTTTCAGTACTTCATGTAGAAGACCATCTGACCATATGCTCGCCATCATCGGCGCCATTCTAGGTTGAGTTCTTGCATAAGCATTTTGATTAAGATCCTCTGACCAATGCTCACACCTTGCCCACATCGGGATCCTGGTGTACATTCTGGTTAGAGTTGTTTCAGCATCGTTTTGGTTTAGCTGCTAACCTTAACAGGTGCATTGGTTTGTAATTTGTAATTTGAAAAAATGAAAAAATTTGGCTCGGAATATTTCAGTGGTATCAGAGCCAAGATCTTGCCATCCTATGAACAATCCTCCTATGAGTGACAGAGAAAAGAGATACATCGCAAGGGAAGACAAGAAAGTTGGGAAACAGTTTCAGCCCTATCAGGCTCCAGAAGGTCAGACAGCTTTAGAGGTCTTGAGGGCTCATTGGGAGTCTTCTTAGGAATCAGATATGGTAGAAGGTGAGAGATCAGTTGGGGGTAACGAGAGGCTTACCAACAACAGAGATGAAGTGGGAAGGGAAGAGAGAGATTGATGAGTCCCGACAAGAGATTTGAAAGAAAGATGGATGCCTTGATGGACATGGTATCTCTCATGATGGGGAAAGTGGGCCAGAACACAATTCCACAAAACAACACTGGGCATGGAGGAGAGCACAGTGCTTCCAACCAGCATGTTGGACATGCTGCTTAGCCTGCTTCAAACAACACTTATGTCTCAGCCAGGCCATTCAAACCCACCTTCTTGGCACCTGTAAATACTCAGCCAGAACCTGAAGAGAATGCTTCATTCGTGGAGCAGTTGAGACTTGGCCGTGTAGAGTATGATTCTCTCCCTGATGACATCAAGATGGATATGTCCTACAATGACTTTATGGATCATAAAAGGAAAAATAAAGGACAAGGGAGACATTATGATCAAAGAAGAACATTAGTTCAAGGTGACTTGTATCAAGCTGTCAACAAGGTTGCACTTCCACACTTTGACGAGAGTGATAACAGCTTAGCCCAAGCTTGGATACAGAAGTTGGATAACTATCTAGCTCTCAGACCCATGGCAGAAGAAGAGGCGATCAAGTTCGCTACGCTTCACCTTGATGGGATGGCACATGAGTGGTGGTACCATGGCCTAGTTACCTTGGGTCATCAGTCTATCACAACTTATGATGAGTTCACCACTAGGCTCATCGAGAGATTTGAGAAAAAGGATCCTGAAATTCATTTCATAGAATTGGTGCAGTTGAGGCAGTATGGCACAGTTGATGCCTACATAGCGGAGTTCCAGAGACTCTCAGTCATGGTCACTGGAATCACGAAGAGGCGACTGGTGATCCTTTTCAGTGAAGGATTGATGGAACCACTCAAGGGATGGATTAAAGCTTTTGATCCACCCTCCCTATAGGAGGCCATGAAGAAGGCAAGAAACATGGAGTGGGCTGCTCCCAATGCAAAGTTTCAATCCAATCCACCCTTTCACAAAAGGGATAAAGGAAAAAGACCTCATCAAAGACCTCCTTTGAGACCTCAGCATAAGGAGTTCAAACAGCATAATTCTCATGTCACCAGATTGGATCCTAAGACCCTGAACGAACTCAGAAGAAAGGGGTTGTGTTTCCGGTGTAGGGAAAAATGGTCTTAAGATCATGTTTGCCCAAAGGGAGATAAATTTAATCAGATTGAGTACTATTCAGCTGGTGAAAGTAATTCTAATTTCTCCAACCAGCAATCTGATTTTGAAGATAGTGAAGTAGAAAGAGCTCCAGGAGAGTCTGAAGATGAGAAGGAAAGTGGAGGTATATTGGCTCAACTTTTGAGCTTCCAAAGAAATGAATCCTTTAAGGTTTGAGGGATGATCAAAGGGCAGCGAATCGTTGCTTTGATCGACACTGGAGCAACACATAACTTCATTGATGAAGTTGTGGTGGCAAAGAAGGGGCTGCAAACAGAAGAGTTTGAAGGCTTCAAGGTCATGGTTGCCAATGGGTTCCACATTTCATGCACCAAGAAGATCTCGAACATGAGTATGCAATTGGGAAACTACGAAGTCAAGGATGACTTCTATGTAGTCAACATTGGAGATACTGATGCCTTTCTAGGAATTCAATGGTTGCGTTCACTTGGGGAGATCTCCTTGAATCTGCAAACTATGGAGCTCAAGTTTCAATCCGATGGGAAGAGGATAGTACTAAGAGGAATGTCCAATGGGGGCCCTCGGGTTGTATCATTCAAAAGAATGGCAAGGCTGATCTGTCACGATCAAGCTGAGTGGGTTGCAGAATGTATGATCCTTCCTGCTAGTCCAGTTGAGACTAAAAGAGACTATCCTCCTGATGTTCAGTCTCTACTCACAAAGAAGAGCAAAGTCTTTGCTGATTTTCCTCCTAGACCACCACCTGAACGGGGTTTAGAACATATCATAGAGCTCAAGGAAGGAGTTAAACCAGTAATTACAACTCCATATCGGTAGCCCAAGAAGCAAAAGGATGAGATAGAGAAAAACATTCAGGAACTCTTGGAGATGGGCTTCATTCGCCCAAGCAAGAGCCCCTTTGCTTCAGCAGTGGTTCTCGTGAAGAAGAAGGATGGTACCATGTGCATGTGTGTGGACTATCATGCTTTGAATCAAAGCACCATCAAAAACCGATACCCCATTCCAAGGATAGATGAGCTCATTGATGAGTTACATGGGGCCAAGTTCTTCTCGAAGATCGATTTGAGATCGGGTTACCATCATATTAGAATGAGAGGATTTAATGTTGAAAAGACAGCTTTCAGATGTCACTATGGCCATTTTGAGTTTGTAGTTATGCCTTTTGGGTTGACTAATGCTCTTGCTACCTTTCAGTCTTGCATGAGAGTTTTTCAAAGGCAGTTGAGGAGGTTTGTGTTGATATTCTTCGATGACATTTTGATTTTTAGAAAGACTTGGGAGGATCATCTCAAGCACTTGGAGGAAGTGCTTAGCATCCTAGAATCTGAGAGCTTGTTCGCAAAAGCATCCAAATGTGAATTTGGAATGGAGGAGTTACTGTACCTTGGCCACATAATCAGTGTTGAGGGAGTGAAGGTGGATCCTGAAAGGATCAAGGCAGTAGTTGATTGGCCACCACCTGAGAACTTGACTCAGTTGAAAGGTTTTCTGGGTCTTTGTGGATTTTATCACAGATTTGTAAAAGGCTACTCACAGAATGCTGGTCCTCTTACTGATCTCACCAAAAAGGGAGCCTTTTGTTGGTCAGAAAAGGCTCAAATTGTTTTTGACAAGTTTAAGAGGATCATGAGCTCTTGTCCGGTTCTGGCTATTCCATATTTTTCCAAGCCTTTCAAGCTACAATGTGATGCATCCGGTGAAGGAGTTGGGGTTGTCTTGATTCAAGACAAACATCCTATTGTATTTGAGAGCAGAAAACTGAGGGGTGTTGAAAGAACATACTCTGTCTATGACAAGGAAATGCTTGCCATTATGCATGCATTAGCCAAGTTCAGGCAGTACTTGGTGGGAAACAAGTTCATGGTCAAGACTGACCACAATAGCCTCAAACACTTCATGCATCAGAAGGACCTGAACGAGAGGCAACAAAAGTGGGTGAGTAAGCTTCAAGCTTACAACTTTGACATTGAATATGTCAAAGGAAAAAATAATGTCGTGGTTGATGCTCTATCCAGGAGACCCCATCTTAGCTCATTGTGTGAGCTTACTGCGGATTGGAGGGACATGTTGCTTGCTGATTATGCCAAAAATCAGTTTGCAACCAGCATTATTGAGGGTACTTTTCATGATGAAAGGTATAAGATGATTGAGGGGTTGATACACTATAAGGGGAGAATCTTTCTAGTGGCTGATTCTAAGCTTAAGAAGAAGATTTTATTGACATTTCATGACATTCTGCTTGCTGGTCACCAAGGATTCTTTAAGACATATAGGAAAATCCGAGAAAGATTTTCTTAGAAAGGATTGAAAGGAGAAGTTCAACGTTATATTCAGGAGTGTCATGTTTGTCAAATGAACAAGAATGAGCATACACTGCCAGCTGGTTTGCTGCAACCACTTCCTATTCCCAATCAAAAATGGGAAAGCATCTCGATGGATTTTATCACAGGGTTGCCCAAGGCCCAAGGGAAGGATTGTATCTATGTGGTAGTGGATAGACTAACCAAATTTTCTCACTTCTTTGCCATTACCAACTCTTTTTCAGTAGCCCAAGTGGAAGATTTGTTTTTTCATGAGGTGTTTAGGTTGCATGGGTTGCCGAAGAACATTGTGAGTGATAGGGACAGCAAGTTCCTAAGCACTTTTTGGCAAGAGGTCTTTAGAATGAGTGGTGTTGTGCTCACTCCAAGCCCTAGTTATCACCCCCAAACAGATGGCCAAACTGAAATAGTGAACAAGTGGTTGGAAGGCTACTTGAGAAACTATGTGTCGGAGCAGCAAAGAGCCTGGGTTAAGTGGCTGCACATAGGCGAGTATTGTTATAATTCTTCCTTTCATATGTCCATTAAGATGTCTCCTTTCTTGGCTCTATATGGGTATGAAGCACCTAGCTTTGCTGATTTGGTGTTTGGTGATAGAAAAGCACCTCAAGCTAAGGACTTGTTGTAGTAGAGTCAAGACATCATGAAATCATTGAAGAACAATCTATAGATTGCACAGAATCAACAGAAGATGTATGCTGATCAAAGGCATGTTGAGCACTCTTTCGAGGTTGGGGATATGGTTTATCTCTGATTACAACCTTACAAATAGTCTACTCTCAAGAAGAGTGGTGCTGAGAAGCTCAAACCTTGCTTCTATGGGCCATTCAGGGTCATCAAAAAGGTTGGAGCAGTTGCTTATGAGTTGGAGCTACCTTCTGATAGCAGAGTACACAATGTCTTCCACGTGTCTCGCCTCAAGAAGGAACTTGGACATAATGTGGTTGCTTCATCATAGTTGCCACCTTTGGATGAAGAAGGACAATTGGTTCTAATTCCAGAGGAGATACTTGATTTCAGAGAATGTTCTTTGAGGAAAAGAATAATCAGAGAATACTTGGTGAAGTGGAAAAATTTTCCTATGGAGGATGCAACTTGGGAAAATGATGAGATTCTGCAGCATCTAGGTTTGCAATTGCTTGAGGACAAGCAATCTTGGGGAGGGAAGACTGTAATGTCCCCTTCTCAAACCTGATCTTTCCAGTGACCGTTGGCCTATTCCAGAGACTCGTAGGCTAGTCGGAAGGTAAAATTAGGGTTTCCTATTTTGAAGGATGTTCTTGCTTGGAGTTGGTTGATTCAATGGTGGATTCTTTCTAGGTTTTTTTAGAGCTTCGCAATGGTATGTTCTTCTTGGCATTCTGAGCATCTTCATGAATTTACTATTTTTAGTAAATTCTATTTCTGGGAGTTTTCCTATTGGGTTCGGCATGGTTGACTTTCTACTTCAGTCTGATCAGTTGGCTTGCTCATTTATGGCTTCGAGGCACAATTGGAGAGATAAGTCGAGCTATTTAATTAAAGTCACGTTTTAATGTTATATTTTAACGTTGACCCCCTTGGCCTAGCTTCTTCACTTTAAGTCTTTTTAAAAGATGTTCTTTAAGGGTGGCGCTTCATTAAAGGAAATTAATTATATCTTTTATAAAGAAGTTTAATCCAAGCTTAAGTGGGCGCCAATTTCAAGGAAGAATTAAAGTGATATTAAAAGACAAATTTTTGCTTGGAAAAGTGGGACACCACTTGTGGAAGAATTAGGATTTGACTCAAAAAGAAAGATTAGGGTTTCGAGAAGAGTCAACCGAAAGTTATAAAAGGAAGCCTTTGGTTATCATTCAGATTATCTTTTGTCTACAGGAATGTTATGCTATCGGATTGGCTTTGGAATTGCTTCGAGGAATGAAAGCCTCCTAGCTTGGCATTGCTTCTCGCTTGAAAGATAGCGACTAGTGGTGAGATAGGGTAGTCTGTGAGATTTGCATTGGTATTTGTGCATTGTCTTCATTGTGTGTTTTGTAGATCAGCTTTATTGCATATTAGCGTGATTTCTGGAGTTGCATTTCTTTCAGCAAATTGTTATTTTTATTCATATATCACAAAATACAAAAAGAATGCTTCTAGGTATTGTCCTTTTCTCTTTGTTAGGTCTAGGCGCCACCTTCCTCTAGTTTGCAGATTTTTTACTGAGAACTGTGATTTTTTAAAGGCAGACTGCTCTTCCTTGAGGGTCGTACCATCTACTGTTGCATTGGGATCTGTGCATAAATAATACATGGCTTTTTGATCTATTTTTAGTGTTCTATCCTGGGCACCATCATTCTTAGGGAATATTGCATTTTGTTTCAAGTCAGTCGGATGAGTTATGAGGGAGATATGAGCATATGAGTAGATTCATAGGTTGCTGGTTTTAATTTTAAAGTGCAGATTTGTGAAAAAAAAATTATTAATTTGGTCCTTGAGAGAGTTGTTGATTTGGCATCTTCAATTAAGCCAAGGAGAGTTCTTTATATGATGTAATGCTAATCTTTCAAATTCCTATGCTCTTGGCAGGCAAATGAGCTTCATTTTGTAAACTGGTAGTAATTCTCAATCTTGTTCAATTTTGATTTGTAATGCTCAACTCTACTTTTAGTATTTGCTATTGTATTTACTTTACCTCTGCCCTATGGTAGCTACTTTCCCACTCCGGGATAGAAAGCATATTCTGGGTGTTGAGTACTTTCAGCATTATAGTTATTTCTTTCAAGCATTGTAATTTGTATTACTCTGCCATATGGTCTCCTCAACTCCATACTGGATTGGGTAGCACATACTTGGTGTCGAGTTCCCTTTCAGTACTTAGTGTAGAAGACCCTCTAACCATATGCTCGCCATCATCGGCGTGATTCTTGGTTAGAGTTCTTGCATAAGCATTTTGATTAAGATCCTCTGACCAATGCTCACACCTTGCCCACATCGGGATCCTGGTGTACATTCTGGTTAGAGTTGTTTCAGCATCATTTTGGTTTAGCTGCTAACCTTAACGGGTGCATTGGTTTGTAATTTGTAATTTGAAAAAATGAAAAAAATTGGCTCAAAATATTTCAAAATATACCTCATTAATGAGGCCTAGACATATAATCACAAACATATTATTATCAATGCCTAAAAACATAGTCATTTAACAATGACTAGACTATATGGTATAAGGATACAGTAACACGAGGTCAATAACAACAAAATCATTTCTCAAAGATAATTTTGAATAAAAAATCATTTAACAATGACAAGGCTAATAGATAATAAAGAATATAGTCATAATGACAAGGCGAAAATAACATAATGATATTTCATTAATTGTATACAATACAATGACCTATTGGGTCACAAAATAATCCTCATATTGGGCAAGTGTAAAAAGATGTGGGGCCAAAAAGTGGCCAACTTTTTAAAAAAAAATTGAAAATCCATAATGCAAGTGCGTTATGTCATATTATAAGAAAAAAAAATCAATTCATTTTGTCACTATTCTATTTCCTCCATCTGTGGCCTCTAAACCCTTCCCAAGCACTCTCACATTATTGAGAGCTCAAATTCCATCATTTCTTCATTGATTCTTCACTAATTCTTTGTCAAAATGCCGCCATGTCGACAGGGAGCTCAAAGGAGTAAGATTTTTTTTGTGAATTTGTTGTTAGATAGGTGGATTTAATATGCTTTTGATGTTATTTTCTTTAATTTTTAGGAGTTGATAATTCACCTACTTTTCCTCAAAATTCTTCTTCACCTCATGACCAAATACTTGATTAACAACTACCCCAAGAAACTCCTCCAACAATTCCTCAACATCCTCTTGGAACTCAACAAAATTTAATGGATGAAATTGAAAATTAAAAAAAAAAATTGAGGAGTTAATTGTGAGGTTGAAAGATCCTGCAAGTTCAACCTCATAAAGAATCATGCTTGGACAATCACTTGTAGCTATGTTAACATATGTAGATCCAATTAGCAAGCAATTAAATGGTTGGGTGGAGAAGAGACGAGAATATAAAGAATATTATGCAGATAAACTATCCTACACACAAGCCAAAAATGAAAAAAATACAAAATTTGACTTGTGTTCCCTTTTCACAAGCCCACAAAAAAATAAACCTCCACACCTTACAGGAAAGAGGTTTCCTATCCATTGGTGCAACCACCAAGGGATAAAGGACCATTTTTGGTAGAGGCGATGGATGGTTTTTTACCATCATCCATACAAAAATAACAAGGTCCCACAATATTTCTTGAGGAAACTCTACTACGAGTTTGTCCTCAACAAAATCCCCAACTATTTTGATATGCGAGACTTCTAGGGTAGAGGCGGTGTGTCATCATAGGATAGACCGGGGGCACATCTTGATCCTCAACGGCCAGCGAGACGAGAAATTTCTAGACCATCTTATGGGGACATGGCTATCCCTTTCATTGTGAAGGAGAGTGATGAGGTTGAGACACTACAGTCTATTAGTTCCTTGACCCAAAGCATCATAGAGTGTGCCAATCCTATAGTACAAGGGGAGACTTTGAGGGGTAGGGTTCCACCCCATATTTTCTAGGCTTGTGGGTCCACTTGTGGTGATGACCCCACAGATAGTCAAAAGGTAGGTGTGTAGACTACATCTGCAATTGACTAGTTGGTGATGATAGATGCACTCCTAAATGAGGATTTTTGCCTTGATACTCAGGTAAATGTTAGCAAGTTCATTGATTTTAATTTATTAAATTTCATTTTTGAAATGCAAGATTAACTAATTTAGTTTAATGATTGTAATAAAATTTTAGGGTCATAGCATTCACCTAGGTTTTAGCGGTCCTCCACCTCCGTATTATGCTATGACATGTACTAATGAGGTATGTAACTAGTAAACAATTATAAATATTACATGTGAATAGCATTGTTATATGAATGGTATTCTAATATTTGATTTTGGATGTTGAATAGGCTAATCTTGGAGATTTCATGGCATCACCTCCTAGTGGTGGTGGAGTTCAAAGCTTCACTGAGGTAATAGAATAAAGAGTTTAACTAATGAATTGTACTTAATAGATTCGTGTAGTTTATATTCATACCGTTGATTACATTGCATTGCACATCTTTCAAGCTCATAGCATTACTTCACATTACATAACTAATAAACAAATGTTGATATATGACAAATTTTTAATTACAATATAGTTTTTTAGAAATTCAACATAAGAAGTGATGCAATTACTTCATAATGCATAGCTAATAACTAGGAGTAGCTACCAATTGCATTTTCTTGTCATTGTATTCCATGAGACCATATTTTATTGAGGCATTTTTTCAAACAGTTCACTGCCTTGTCTATGCTATAGATGCTTGGAAAAATTCTATCAAAGCATAATATTCAGCAATAGCATAGACAAGGCGGTGAGCTGTTTGAAAAATTGCCTCAAAGAAATGTGGTCTCATGGTGATGGATATCACCACAGAGACCACATTTCTTTGAGGTAATTTTTTCAAACAGCTCACCGCCTTGTCTATGCTACCACATTTTTCATACATTTCTACCAAAGTATTTTATCAAATAGTTCACTTCCTTGTTGCTATGGATAAAATCCTAAAACAAGTGCTTTCAAACAAACTATGGATGCTTGGAAAAAATATATCAAAGCATAATAGTAAGCGGCAAGACAAGGAGTGAGTTGTTTGAAAAAATGCCTCAAAAGAAATGTGGTCTCATGGTGATAATCCTCTTTAATCAAATCAAATAATTTTAAGGTCTTGATTTAATCCCCAAATCTAAACCCATCCTCCATCTTCATCCATATCTATCCTATTCTTCCAATCCCCAAGTTTATTTCTAATCCATAATCCTAATTTCCATCCCTCATCTAAAATCAATACCAATCTTTCTTCCAATCAATCCTGCACCGTGTTTAACCATCTAATCTATTCTAATCCAACTTCATCCATTCCAACCAACCCCAACCATATCAATGATGATGAGGATAGTCTTTTTGACCAACCCAAATATAATCTTAATGATGACAATGATAGCATTGTGGATCACCTTGAAACCATTTTCAATAGATAGAATGCTCCAATTTTCGACCAATCCCCCATCCAAAGCTCCCCTCAAGTCCCATCCATATCATCCCCATACACCACCACTAATTTTATCCTCACCTACTACTTCCATAATTATAAAGATGCCATGCTTAGATGTCTCCTTGGCATTGGTGCTAAGCTTCCATCCTCCCTACCTTCATCCAATCCCAATCCATCTCCTCTTGCTTATCCTTCCCATTCCTTTGACAATGGAAACCAATCCTTTGCCGAAATTCCCCTCCAAATACTTTTCAAGGTCCTCATACTCATCCTCAATTTACCAATCCATGGAAGCTTCCACCTCTTATTCCACTTGTTCATATCCTACATCCTTAAAATCCACATCACACCACTATTACCAATCAAAGTCATCCCATTTCTCTCGTAATAACTTCCTCCAAGGACTATTTGCAAAGGTGGTCATTTCCCCATGCAAAAACAAAGTGGTGCAATCTTCCAATATCATGCATCCACCTTCATCATCCCCACATCAAGATAAACCCTAATACCCTAAATCTTAAATGAATCCCCTATCAATCCATCTATCCAAGTTGAAGAGTCTATAAAACCTTCCTCCATCATCACACCATCCATATCAAATGAACTATGTCCACCTCCTATTCCAAAGCATGCTAATATAGATTCCCTTCCTTATAAATATCAAGGAAACCCTTCTCATCCATCATATGATCCCCTTCCATCTCATGATCCCATTTCCAATCAAGAACAATATATCCCTTCCATCTCATCTAATGGTATCTTTCCATCTCAAGAGAAAGATATCCCTTCATCCCCCCTCACAATCGCCTCTCCCCCACTTCATCTAATGGCATCCTTTAGTGTCTAGATCAAAGTACCTCTTCCACTCTATTGTATGATCACTTTCGAAATGTGGTCCTACACCTTTTCCACTCTATATAATGATCTCTTGTTTCCCTATGATAAAATCCTCCCTTTCTTTCATGTCATGGGTTCTCCATCTCTGACAAGGTATCGAACTATTTGTACCCTCAATAAGCCTGCGATGGAATGCCATGACAACAAATTTTACTTCATGGAATTCCATCACCATGAGACCCACATTTCTTTTGAGGAATTTTTTTCAAAAGTTCACCGCCTTCTCTATAAGTACTCACATTTACATGTCTACCAAAACATTTTATCAAACAATTCACCGCTTTGCTACTATGGATACAATCCTAAACATGTTCTTCTTTGAACAAGCTATGGATAAGACAAATAGTAAGCATAATAATAAGAAATGTATAGTTCAATAAGTACTCAATTTTTTTTTATTATCTCATACGTTATAAGCCATGACCTGCATCACTATTTTGGTTTTTGGGATTGAATAATTTGTTGTTTTATTTTCAAATGATGCAAGCATAAGCACCTCCCAATGTTGATAGGGAATGGAGTGTGGTGTATCTTCCACAATAGACAACTCGATGGTCAACACAGGGGTATGAGGTAGATTAGTAAATTTCAAATTACATTTGTTATAGCTTTTTATTATTGAAAAATCAAATAATTATTGATTTGTAGTTTAATTTCTATTTGCCTGGTTTCTATAGGACTTTGACACACTAGAGCCTAAGCATGTGGATCTTTCGATTTAGGAGAGAGATCATTTGGCAGTGGTAAGTGATTATTTTGTTAAATATATCATTTTTTATAATGTAATTTCTATATATTAATGTCTTTACTTTTTATTGTAATAGTTGAAGCTTGATCAGGAACTAAATAAGAGGAGTAGACCTTGAGTTAAAAGTAGACGAATTTCATATGCATCTCCATCCCCTTGACGAACAAAGGCCGCTCATCTATTTTCTTCACTTGGAGGGAAATGAATTTTGATTAGGGTCCTTTGTTGTATGCCTATATGGCATTTTTGGACATATTTTGTATTGCATATACTTGACATTGTATGCCTATATGACATTCTTGTAAGCCTAAATGGCTATTATATTGATGTATGCCTACATGGTTGTTTGGTTAATACACATCTTTTTCCTTGATGGCGTTCGTATTTGCATTATAAATCCATTCTCCAATAGATATTTGTAGATGGTTTACTTAAAATATTTAAAATTCAAGTGTTTTCCATGCACTCTTCTTTTCTATAATTATAAATATATATTAAAGTTTGAACATTATTCTTCTATAATATTATTGAACATTAAATCAATCATATGAATATAGTAATGTTGCATGCTTAATGCTTCATGTGCTTCATGGAGGAAATTCATGTGTATGCTTCATGCTTCATGCTTTATATGATCAAGGAAGACATCTACCATTCCACGTGTATGCTTCATGCTACAATTCGCTTGTATGCTTCATGTGATTACTTCATGTGTTCACAGGTATGCTTCATGCTTCCTATGTATACTTCTATATTATGTGTATTCACGTGTATGATTCATGCTTCCTATGTATAATTCACATATTATGTGTATTCACATGTATGCTTCAAGCTTCTTGTGTATACACTATATGTTCACATGTGCATGCTTCATGCTTACAATATATACTTCATGTATTACGTGTATTCATGTGAATGCTTCATGCTTCATGTTTATACTTCACTATTTACCATTATTCACATGTATGCTTCATGATTCCTATGTATATTTGATATTTCACATGTATGCTTCATGATTCCTATGTATACTTCATATATTACATCATTGAAGAATTCAATCTTTTTTCTTTCTTTTTTTTGATAACCCAGAGGTATCCCCAAATCTTTGGCCTAATTTTGCCAACCTTGTGACTCCACCCAGCGAGCTCCACCTCCCTTTCCCTGGGCTTACTTTTATGCCAAGTTTTGGGGGACGGAGGAGGCGAGTGGAGGTGAGACTAGTCCTCTAGAAGCGCAAACCGTGCCCAAAACGACCCACACTAAATTTCATCCGGGAGCATGAGTCGACCTTGAGACCTACATGGGATGAACCTAAAGCCCTTAACCAACCATGCTACCCGTTAAGAATATAACCAAAGGAAATATTGCAAATAAATTAATTTAGGTTCTCACGAATAGTGATGGTATGAATTTGGTTGTGAATTTTTAAAGGAAAAAAATTGTGACCCTTCGAATACGAAAGGCTATAGATTTTTATAATGAAGGGAGGTGACCATGCTTAGCGTAGATGTACCCACCTAGATATGTTGGAGCTAACTATCTGGCCCCATGAAGAACAAAACAAAAAGTAGCCTATCTTGTAGCTTTACACTACATGCATCTGACAATTTTTGGGGCATCAAAAATACTTTCACCATGGGGAAATGACCTGGAGCTATCAAAAACTGGGAGAGGTTATTGTAGAGGGGCACTACATGATCTTGTAGCCTTAGATAGAATATTTCTAAGTGCCACAATTTTTGATTAATTGCTCATCGAAGTTTGCTACTCCTTTGCACTTTGGTCTCTTAAGAGACTTCATCGATACAATGTAGCTCAGACTGTTTTGGCATGTTTTGGTGTGAAACAAGACCTTTCCTAGAATAAACCCACCCATCCAAAAATTTGGAATAGTCGGTTTGTTTGTATGATGAATAAAATGAAAGTACACCACTTTGCAACTTTACACTACATGCAACTGACCCATTTTCCATCAATTGAAAACTCTTCACCATAGGCAAACAATTTGGAGCTATCAAAAACTGAGAGAGGTTATTGTAGATGGGCCCTACTTGATCCTATAGACTCAATAAGAATGTTTCTAAGTGCCATGTTTTCCAAGTAATTGTTCATCAAAGTTTTCTACCCCTTTGCACTTTGGTCTCTTAAGAGACTCCACTGGTACAATGTAGCTCAAACTATTTTGGAATGTTTGGGTGAAAAAAAATACCTTTCCTAGCATAAACCCACCCATCCAGACATGTTGGAATAGTCAATTTGCTCGTATGATGAATATAATGAAAGTTACACCACTTTACAACTTTACACTACATGCAACTAACATGTTTTCCATCAACTGAAAACTCTTCACCATGGAAAAAAAATTGAGGCTATCAAAAAATGAGAGAGGTTATTGTAGAAGGGGCCCTACGCGATCCCATAGCCTTAGACAAAATGTTTCTAAGTGCCATGGTTTCTGAGCAATTGCTCGTCAAAGTCTTCTACCCCTTTGTAGCTCGGTCTCTTAAGAAACTTCATCGGTACAATGTAGCTTAGACTATTTTAGAATGTTTGGGCATGAGATAAGACCTTTCCTAGCATAAAACAACCCATCTAGACATGTTGGAACAATTGGTTTGGTCATATGACAAACAAAATGGAAGTTACACCACTTTGCAACTTTACACTACATGCAATTGACCCATTTTATGTAATCAACTAAAAACTCTTCACCATGGGAAAAAATATTGGAGCTATAAAAAACTGAGAGGCTATTGTAGAGGGGCCCTACATGATCTAGTAGCCTTAGATAACATTTTTATAAGTGCCACGATTTTTGAGTAATCGCTCATCAAAGTTTTATGCCCCTTTGCACTTTGGTCTCTTAAGAGACATTGTTGATACAATGTAGCTCAGACTATTCTGACATGTTTGGGTGTGAAACAAGACCTTTCATAGCATAAACCAACCCATTCAGACATGTTGGAACAGTTAGTTTGGTCCTATGATGAACAAAATGAAAGTTACACAACTTTACAACTTTACACTACATGCAACTAACCCATTTTCCATCAACTGAAAACTCTTCACCATGGGAAAACAACTTGGAGCTATCAAAAACCAAGAGAGGTTACTGTATAGGGTACCTACATGATCTCATATCCTTAAATAAAATGTTTCTAAGTGTCACAATTTTTGAGTAATTGCTCGTCGAAGTTTGTTGTCCCTTTGCACTTTGGTCTCTTAAGAGACTTCGCTAATGCAATGTAGCTCGAATTGTTATGACATGTTTGGGTGTAAAAAAGGACCTTTCCTACCATAAAACCACCCATCCAGATGTGTTGGAACTATTGGTTCAGTTGTACGACGAATAAAATGAAAGTTACAACACTTTGCAACTTTACACTACATGTAACTGACCTATTTTCCATCAACTGAAAACTCTTCACCATAGGAAAATGACTTGGAGTTATCAAAAATTGAGAGAGGTTATTGTAGAGGGGCCCTATGCGACCCCATAATATTAGATGGAATGTTTCTAAGAGACATGGTTTCTAAGTAATCTCTTGTCAAATTTTGTTGCCCCTTTGTACTTTGGTCTCTTAAGAGACTTCACCGGTACAATGTAGCTCAAACTATTCTAGCATGTTTGGATGTGAAAAATGACCTTCCTAGCATAAAACCACCCATCTAGATGTGTCAGAAAAGTTGATTCGATTGTATGACGAACAAAATGAAAGTTACACCACTTTGCAACTTTACACTACATGCAACTAACCCGTTTTCCATCAACTAAAAACTAACCTCAAAGTGTTTTTAGAGAGAACTAACCTCCTTTTCATTGATGATAAAATCTTCTTCTTATCTTTTAATTCCTTTTATAAGTGGTTAATTTTAGTCTTCAACTATTTTTCTTCAATTTCAACACTTCCAACTATTGTTTTTGCAGCTACAACTTGTCCATCCACACATTTTTCATCATCTCTATTTCTCTTACCTATTAAAAACCCCTAGTATTCCTTTTCATGATATTCTAACTTCCTTTTCATATCTTTTACTTTGATCTTTAGATCAGTTGCTCTATCATTAGCACTTCTTCCTTATCATCTATTTCCAGTTGTATTTTCTACATGGAAGTCTTA
>VDFB02000015.1:441506964-441520701 GCA_007258455.2 Sequoia sempervirens
AAGGTAATAGGATAAAGAGTTTAACTAATGAATTTTACCTAATAGATTTGTGTAGTTTATATTCATACCGTTGATTACATTGCATTGCACATCTTTCAAGCTCATAGCATTACTTCACATTGCATAACTAATAAACAGATGTTGATAGATGACAAAATTTCAATTACAATATATTTTTTTAGAAAGTCAACATAAGAAGTGATGCAATTACTTCATAATGCATAACTAATAACTAGGAGTAGCTACCAATTGCATTTTCTTGTCATTGTATTCCATGAGACCATATTTTATTGAGGCATTTTTTCAAATAGTTCACTTCCTTTTCTATGCTATAGATGCTTGGAAAAAATCTATCAAAGAATAATATTCAGCAATAGCATAGACAAGGCAGTGAGCTGTTTGAAAAAATGCCTCAAAGAAATGTGTTCTCATGGTGATGTCCATCACCATGAGAACACATTTCTTTGAGGTATTTTTTCAAACAGCTCACTTCCTTGTCTATGCTACCACATTTTCCATACATTTCTACCAAAGTATTTTATCAAATAGTTCACTTCCTTGTTGCTATGGCTAAAATCCTAAAACAAGTGCTTTCAAATAAACTATGGATGCTTGGAAAAAATATATCAAAGCATAATAGTAAGAAATAATAGAGACAAGGCAGTGAGTTGTTTGAAAAAATGCCTCAAAGAAATGTGGTCTCATGGTGATAATCCTCTTTAATAAAATCAAATAATTTTAAGGTCTTAGATTTAATCCCCAAATCTAATCCCATCCTCCATCTTCATCCTTATCTATCCTATTCTTCCAATCCCCAAGTTTATTTCTAATCCATAATCCTAATTTCCATCCTCATCTAAAATCAATACCAATCTTTCTTCCAATCAATCCTTCATCGTTTCTAACCATCTAATCTATCCCCCATCCAACCTAATTTATGCTAATCCACCTTCATCCATTCCAACCGGTCCCAACCAGATTGGTGATGATGAGGATAGCCTTTTTTACCATCCCAACTATAATCCCAATGATGATTATGAGAGCATTTTGGATCACCTTCAATCCATTTTCAATAGATAGAATGCTCCAATTTTCCACCAATCCCCCATCCAAAGCTTCGCTCAAGTCCCATCCATATCATCCCCATACACCACCACTAATTTTATCCTCACCTACTACTTCCATTATTATAAGGATGTCATGCTTAGATGTATCCTTGGCATTGATGCTAAGCTTCCATCCTCACTACCTTCATCCAATCCCAATCTATCTCCTCTTTCTTATCCTTCCCCTTCCTTTGACAACAAAAACCAAGCCTTTAGCCAAAATTCCCCTCCAAATCCTTTTCAAGGTCCTCATCCTCATCCTCAATTTACCAATCCATGGAAGCTTCCACCTCTTATTCCACTTGTTCATATCCCACATCCTTAAAATCCACATCACTCCACTATTACCAAGCAAAGTCATCCCATGTCTCTCATAATAACTTCCTCCAAGGACTATTTGTAAAGGTGGTTGTTTCCCCATGCAAAAAAAAAGTGGTGCAATCTTCCCATACCATGCATCCACCTTCATCACCCCCACATCAAGATAAACCCTAATACCCTAAATCTTATGAATCCCCTATCAACCCATCTATCCAAGTTGAAGATTCTATAAAATCTTCCTCCCTCATCATACCATCCATATCAAATGAACTATGTCCACATCCTAATCCAAAGCATGATAACATAGATTACCCTCCATATAAAGATCAAGGAAACCCTTCTCTTTCATTATATGATCCCCTTCCATCTCATGATCCCATTTCCAATCAAGAACAACATATCCCTTCCATCTCATCTAATGATATATTTCCATCTCAAGAGCAAGATATGACTTCATCCCCATCTCATAATCCCCTCTCCCCCACTTCATCTAAAGACATCCTTTCATGCCTAGATCAAAGTATCTCTTCCACTCCATTATATGATCACTCTCAAAATGTGGTCTCAAAGTACACCTTCCACCCCATCTAATGATCCTTTGCTCCCCATGATCAAAACACCCCTCCCTCTTCATGTAATGACCATCCTCCATCTCATAACCAAGACCACACTATACCATCCATCCCATCCCAGCATAATAACATAGACAAGGCAAGGAACTATTTGAAAAAATTCCTCAAGGAAATGTGATCTCATGGTGATGGAATGCCACGACAAACAAATTTATCATGGCATTCCATCACCATGAGACCACATTTCTTTGAGGCATTTTTTTCAAAAATTTCACTACCTTCTCTATGCTACCACATTTTTCATACATGTCTACCAAAACATTTTATCAAACAGATCACTGCCTTGGTACTATGGATACAATCCTAAAACAGGTTCTTTTGAACAAGCTATGGATAAGACAAATAGTAAGCATAATAATAAGAAATGTATAGTTTAATACGTACTCAAATTTTTTTTTATTATCTCATACATTATAAGCCATGACCTGCATCACTATTTTGGTTTTTGGGATTGATTAATTTGTTGTTTTATTTTCAAATGATGCAAGCATAAACACCTCCCAATGTTGTTAGGGAATGGAGCATGGTGTATCTTCCACAATAGACAACTTGATGGCTCTCACAGGGGTATGAGGTAGATTAGTAAATTTCAAATTACATTTGTTATAGCTTTTTATTATTGAAAAATAAAATAATTATTGATTTGTAGTTTAATTTCTATTTGGATGGTTTCTATAGGACTTTAGCACACTATAGCCTAAGTATGTGGATCTTTCGATTTAGGAGAGAGATCATTTGGCAGTGATAAGTGATTATTTTGTTAAATATATCATTTTTTATAATGTAATTTCTATATATTAATGTCTTTACTTTTTATTGTAACAGTTGAAGCTTGATCAGGAACTAAATAAGAGGAGTAGACCTTGAGTTAAAAGTGGAAAAATTTCATATGCATCTCCATCCCCTTGATGAACAAAGTCCACCCATCTATTTTCTTCACTTGGAGGGAAATGAATTTTGATTGGGGTCCTTTGTTGTATGCCTATATGGCATTTTTGGACATATTTTGTATTGCATATACTTGACATTGTATGCCTATATTACATTCTTGTAAGCCTAAATGGCTATTATATTGGTGTATGCCTACATGGTTTTTTGGTTAATACACATCTTTTTCCTTGATGGCATTCGTATTTTCATTATACATCCATTCTTCAATAGATATTTGTAGATGGTTTACTTAAAATATTTAAAATTCAAGTGTTTTCTATGCACTCTTCTTTTCTATAATTATAAATATATAATAAATTTTGAACATTATTCTTCTGTAATATTATTGAACATTAAATCAATCATATGAATATAGTAATGTTTCATGCTTAATGCTTCATGTGCTTCATGGAGGAAATTCATGTGTATGCTTCATGCTTCATGATTCATGCTTTATATCATCAAGGAATACATCTACCATTCCACATGTATGCTTCATGCTACAATTCGCTTGTATGCTTCATGATTCTTGTGTATACTTCATGTGTTCATGAGTATGATTCATGGTTCATGTGATTACTTCATGTGTTCATAGGTATGCTTCATGCTTCCTATGTATACTTCTATATTATGTGTATTCACATGTATGCTTCATGCTTCCTATGTATAATTCACATATTATGTGTATTCAAATGTATGCTTCAAGCTTCTTGTGTATACACTATATGTTCACATGTACATGCTTCATGCTTACAATATATACTTCATGTATTACATGTATTCATGTGAATGCTTCATGCTTCATGTGTATACTTCACTATTTACCATTATTCATGTGTATGCTTCATGATTCCTATGTATAATTCATTTATTAGATCATTGAAGAATTCAATCTAAGAATATAACCAAAGGAAATATTGCAAATAAATTAATTTAGGTTCTCACGAATAGTGATGGTACGAATTTGGTTGTGAATTTTTAAAGGAAAAAAATTGTGACCCTTCGAATACGAAAGGCTATAGATTTTTATAATGAAGGGAGGTGACCATGCTTAGCGTAGATGTACCCACCTAGATATGTTGGAGCTAACTATCTGGCCCCATGAAGAACAAAACAAAAAGTAGCCTATCTTGTAGCTTTACACTACATGCATCTGACAATTTTTGGGGCATCAAAAATACTTTCACCATGGGGAAATGACCTGGAGCTATCAAAAACTGGGAGAGGTTATTGTAGAGGGGCACTACATGATCTTGTAGCCTTAGATAGAATATTTCTAAGTGCCACAATTTTTGATTAATTGCTCATCGAAGTTTGCTACTCCTTTGCACTTTGGTCTCTTAAGAGACTTCATCGATACAATGTAGCTCAGACTGTTTTGGCATGTTTTGGTGTGAAACAAGACCTTTCCTAGAATAAACCCACCCATCCAAAAATTTGGAATAGTCGGTTTGTTTGTATGATGAATAAAATGAAAGTACACCACTTTGCAACTTTACACTACATGCAACTGACCCATTTTCCATCAATTGAAAACTCTTCACCATAGGCAAACAATTTGGAGCTATCAAAAACTGAGAGAGGTTATTGTAGATGGGCCCTACTTGATCCTATAGACTCAATAAGAATGTTTCTAAGTGCCATGTTTTCCAAGTAATTGTTCATCAAAGTTTTCTACCCCTTTGCACTTTGGTCTCTTAAGAGACTCCACTGGTACAATGTAGCTCAAACTATTTTGGAATGTTTGGGTGAAAAAAAATACCTTTCCTAGCATAAACCCACCCATCCAGACATGTTGGAATAGTCAATTTGCTCGTATGATGAATATAATGAAAGTTACACCACTTTACAACTTTACACTACATGCAACTAACATGTTTTCCATCAACTGAAAACTCTTCACCATGGAAAAAAAATTGAGGCTATCAAAAAATGAGAGAGGTTATTGTAGAAGGGGCCCTACGCGATCCCATAGCCTTAGACAAAATGTTTCTAAGTGCCATGGTTTCTGAGCAATTGCTCGTCAAAGTCTTCTACCCCTTTGTAGCTCGGTCTCTTAAGAAACTTCATCGGTACAATGTAGCTTAGACTATTTTAGAATGTTTGGGCATGAGATAAGACCTTTCCTAGCATAAAACAACCCATCTAGACATGTTGGAACAATTGGTTTGGTCATATGACAAACAAAATGGAAGTTACACCACTTTGCAACTTTACACTACATGCAATTGACCCATTTTATGTAATCAACTAAAAACTCTTCACCATGGGAAAAAATATTGGAGCTATAAAAAACTGAGAGGCTATTGTAGAGGGGCCCTACATGATCTAGTAGCCTTAGATAACATTTTTATAAGTGCCACGATTTTTGAGTAATCGCTCATCAAAGTTTTATGCCCCTTTGCACTTTGGTCTCTTAAGAGACATTGTTGATACAATGTAGCTCAGACTATTCTGACATGTTTGGGTGTGAAACAAGACCTTTCATAGCATAAACCAACCCATTCAGACATGTTGGAACAGTTAGTTTGGTCCTATGATGAACAAAATGAAAGTTACACAACTTTACAACTTTACACTACATGCAACTAACCCATTTTCCATCAACTGAAAACTCTTCACCATGGGAAAACAACTTGGAGCTATCAAAAACCAAGAGAGGTTACTGTATAGGGTACCTACATGATCTCATATCCTTAAATAAAATGTTTCTAAGTGTCACAATTTTTGAGTAATTGCTCGTCGAAGTTTGTTGTCCCTTTGCACTTTGGTCTCTTAAGAGACTTCGCTAATGCAATGTAGCTCGAATTGTTATGACATGTTTGGGTGTAAAAAAGGACCTTTCCTACCATAAAACCACCCATCCAGATGTGTTGGAACTATTGGTTCAGTTGTACGACGAATAAAATGAAAGTTACAACACTTTGCAACTTTACACTACATGTAACTGACCTATTTTCCATCAACTGAAAACTCTTCACCATAGGAAAATGACTTGGAGTTATCAAAAATTGAGAGAGGTTATTGTAGAGGGGCCCTATGCGACCCCATAATATTAGATGGAATGTTTCTAAGAGACATGGTTTCTAAGTAATCTCTTGTCAAATTTTGTTGCCCCTTTGTACTTTGGTCTCTTAAGAGACTTCACCGGTACAATGTAGCTCAAACTATTCTAGCATGTTTGGATGTGAAAAATGACCTTCCTAGCATAAAACCACCCATCTAGATGTGTCAGAAAAGTTGATTCGATTGTATGACGAACAAAATGAAAGTTACACCACTTTGCAACTTTACACTACATGCAACTAACCCGTTTTCCATCAACTAAAAACTAACCTCAAAGTGTTTTTAGAGAGAACTAACCTCCTTTTCATTGATGATAAAATCTTCTTCTTATCTTTTAATTCCTTTTATAAGTGGTTAATTTTAGTCTTCAACTATTTTTCTTCAATTTCAACACTTCCAACTATTGTTTTTGCAGCTACAACTTGTCCATCCACACATTTTTCATCATCTCTATTTCTCTTACCTATTAAAAACCCCTAGTATTCCTTTTCATGATATTCTAACTTCCTTTTCATATCTTTTACTTTGATCTTTAGATCAGTTGCTCTATCATTAGCACTTCTTCCTTATCATCTATTTCCAGTTGTATTTTCTCCATGGAAGTCTTAAGCTCAAGAATCTTTGACTTCATTTTTTCAAATACACCATGTAATTCATAATTAGAATACCTTCAAAATATCCAAAGGTTGTAGATAAATAAAACATCATAAAACTATTGACAAAAGAAAATGGAAAGTAACAACCAAGTCTCACAAAAAAACACGAGGCATACAAGTCTTATTAAAGATCATAAGGGCATTGGATTATTGAAGATTAAGAGACCACAAATCAACCTTCCAACAAAAAACTTCATAGATATTCATCCTATTTATAAATATTAATTCAAACCCAATAATTAGAAGAATTCAACTTTAAAAGTTAAAATTGATTGCTTACAATAGTCAATAAATAGCTTCAAGAGACATGCATGACATAAATAGAACCAACTGAAAGTTCAAGAATTGCCTTTCCCCCAAGCATATCTAAGCAGAAAGACATTGATATACCTACCAATTTCTCCTATGAAAATTTTACTTAATCTTTGTCACAAACTTGTTCTAGCTGCTATTAGCAATAGAACTTGTGGGGAAATGGTTAAGGCCATTCGAAGTATCAAAATTATCTACTA
Source organism: Sequoia sempervirens (assembly GCA_007258455.2). Classification (NCBI taxonomy): domain Eukaryota; kingdom Viridiplantae; phylum Streptophyta; class Pinopsida; order Cupressales; family Cupressaceae; genus Sequoia; species Sequoia sempervirens. Next base: position 441,514,188 of record VDFB02000015.1, read on the forward strand.
AATGTAGTAGCAATAGTACTTGTGGGGCACTTTTCAATGTAGTAGCATTGACAAGGTATTGAGCTCACTACCTTGTCAATGTGGTAGCAATGACAAGTTAATGAGTTCTTTGAAAAATGCCTCAAAGAAATGGGGTCTCCTAGTGATGTACATCACTAAGAGACCCCATTTCTTTGAGGCATTTTTTCAAACAGCTCACTACCTTGTCAATGTGGTAGCATTTACAAGGTAGCAAGCTCACTACCTTGTCAATATGGTAGCAATGACAAGGTAGTGAGCTCACTACCTTGTCAATGTGGTAGAATTGACAAGGTAGTGAGCTATTTGAAAAATTGCCTCAGTGAAATGATGGTTAAGGAAGGGTCTCCCAAGTCTGATCTAGGGCTACAAAGGTCAAGTTTGCAAATTGAGGTCTCAATTTGGTCAAATGGTGAAACCATAAACATGCATATAATCTACCCTTGATATTCACTGTATATGTGTAAAAATACAACAACAAAGAAAAGACAAACATAAGTAAACTTGGAACCAAAACATATGTAAACTTGAAATATACAAATGAAAGGTCTAACTATCAACTAATCAATGTGCATACTTACAAATTAATACAAATTTATGTGCATACTTATAAACTAATCCAACGAACCATTCGGGTCTTCTCTACTCTTTATCATGTCAAGTATTTCCTCTTTGTTAGACTCACACACCTTCCACAAGGTCTTGTTCAAAGGTCTACCCCCATATTTTCTCAAATGAACATTAGATGCCACAACAAGGTTTGAGTAATGAAGAATCTTTCGATGCATGTCAAAGTCCTGAAAGAGCCAAACATTGACACTCTTATGTGGGTACCTTCTAAGCCATGTTCTAGTAAAAACTACTGATCCTGTAGGGTATTTGATTTTTCTCCATCTGTAACTAGGGCCTCCAATTTATTTTTAGCCTCAACAGAATGAAACAAGTAATAATTTGTTCCCTCTTGATTGTTGCACAATAACTACATAAACATGCCCTATAATGATATGAGCAAAAAATTTGATGGAATTAGTCAGCATTACAAAAACACTACAAAGTAAGATAACATTAGGAATTTCAAAAACTATGCAAGAAGATATATTACTTGGTTGAACTAAATCTAATATGTGATTAAAGTCAACTGATCATTCCATCTGTGTCAATTCTAGTACAGTCAGGGGCCAATACATGTCAAGTGGGCTAAGATAACTTAACCACCATTCATCAACCTACTCCTTTGACTCACACTCATTCCAAGCTTGAATTGTACATGAAGACCAAAAGAATGCCATATTTCATGTATGGATACTCCATGAACCTGCATTTTATCTTTTGAAAGAGTGTGGCTCACTTGATCCTATCAGTGTACAACAATCCTCATATGGTGCAATGCTAGTATCATCTATCAACCAAAAAAATATATGATTTGAAGACTTATCTTCATTACCTAGACCCATCAAAGCATTACACCACTCGATGGTTGATTTTGCATTTGTCAACTTTGCATTGTCTTTATACTTTAATTCTTCTCGTGCTAATTCTCTTTTGATACATGCTCCTACACCATCATGCTCCCCCTTTCCATGTTCGGCCTCACAAAAGTTTCACATATGTTGAACACCTATAATAGCATGCATCCTACTCAACCAATAGAACATCTACGAGTTCTTGAATTGTGATGAATAGTTATCTAGCCATTTTATATGTTGACTGTATGATATGACCCTCCTAGCCAAATCATGGTAGAAAAACTAAAAGCAACCTTGCACAAACTCTATAGAATGTGTGTGATCATCAATAATGTAAAATTGGTACTCCCTCAATACCTTATTTTTATCCTCTGTACTATTAGCTGCATGAATGAATGCGATGTACACAAATATAGAAACCTATGTGGAGTTGTAATATTGTGATTGCACCTCACATTTTGGTTGTACATTGTATTTATCTACAAAGTTGACAATTGAAACAATGCTACCAAGTGGAAAGGTGTCCTTGCATAGCTTGAATTGCAAGTCCAATCATCGATCTCTATGGGTATGCCTTGCATACTCATACACTATATTGTCATGAAATGTATACATAAATTGATAGAATGGAATCTTTTAAATAACCAAATCACAACTTTTTTGCTTCTTTACCATCTTTTGTATTGTAGGAAAATGTTTTATAGTTGTTGAACTCTACTAGTTTGTTTCCAACCACATGTGTTCTTTCCATATGTTCACATTTTGGCATATGTTGCAAGCCACTACAATGTTGACATGTGCCATCCAAACATAATTTTCTGTAGAATATTTGACCTTCCTCTCTTTGACATAAAATTGTTGATATGAAGTCTCTTGAAGATGTTGGTGGGGCATGTATGCCACAATCCTGCAAAACATTGTTAGCATGCAAATCTAAACATATAGACCTATAAACATCAAAATGGCTAGAAAATTCAATATATAATCTACAACAAATAGTGTGTGTGTGATTTATCTTGACATAAAAAGGTTTTAGAATTTAAAAATATCTTTACAAATTTTAATTTGAGGATACATCTCTAGAAATTTACCAAAAAACCGTGTTTGATTCATATCCAAAAAATGCTTTGGATGTGGCTCATGGTTTTTACTACCAATTCTCCTTCTTACCACATCCTCTTGATTCAGAGACACCATTGTGTTATTCTTTCAAAAGTATTCAATTAGTGATCCCAATGCTTCAACAATTGGTTTATCTTTTTGTGGTAGTCTCTCCGAGAATGTCCATAATTTATTGGAATTAGTGTCCTCAATTCTTTGGTGCCTTTGAATGACCCTTGATAAAAAAATTCTATTAATTCTCAATTATTGACTCGTCTTTCTAATGAGGCGAGATTTCCTCATTTGATTACTTAATATTGTCTATGTAATGACACGTCGTGTGGCATTACTATCTTTTGAGCATGAGTTGTTACCCACACTCTCATATGCACTCATTAGATTATTCACAATAATTTTTTTCTTGAAGCCTCCAATGTTCTCAACCCAAGAATCTTCATGATGGACCTATACTTTATACTTCACATCATTTCAACAAATAGTTGACATCTTGCAGTCTCATTTTACTTTTCAAAGAACACTCTCCAAATCTTATGAGAATATCTTCTACAAGTGCGTTTTGAAATATTACCTTCCATTAGCTGCAAAATATTCTCATCAGTATTAATCAAATACTTTGGCTTTCTATGCAAAATTCTAGGTGGTGTTCTGAAAGGTAAATTCATCTTAGCATTAGTAATTTCATCAATATTGGGTAGATGGCATACCTTCAATCAGGGATGGAATAGATGATGTACCTTGAGGTTGAGATGGGAATGATAGTGTACCTCCTTCCTCACATGTGAGTGATGATGTAATCTCAACTTGAGATGTGGTAGATGGTGTCCCTCCATCTTCACTTATGGTAAAGGATGTGTCTCCAACTAGGGTATTCAAATTTCTCATAGCACGAAGGTTTCACATTTTTTCCCTTTGTGCCATAAATTCATATCTTTTGTTGATGGTTGATGTTCCTCTTCAATTGGCATGTCTTCGACAATCATTTCCAATGTCTTCTTCTCATGATGTTACCTCATATATGCTACTTTCTTTGCATTCTTAGCTTCTTTCTCTTCCTCTATTGGTTTAATACTTGATCGTTTCCTCAGCATGACATAATTTTATCTATAGCATGATAAAGAGAAAAATATTAGTTCCTAAAAAATGAATCCATACAAATAAATGAAATATATGTCATCCAACCCTTCATAAAAATATAATCATATAGTAGAAGAGTAAATGTCACTCAACCATGATGAATAAACAAGTGCACTAAGAACACAAGGAAAATGGAAAGCTATTTTTTTTTAAGTATTTCTACCTTGCAAGCATTTATTGAATTTGACTTTTCTCTAGCCATTTTCTAATGTATGACCTACCAATACAATGTCCACAAATAGACATGTATGCAAAATGTAGTAACATAGAAAAAGCTCACATGAATTTTTTTATGGAATGCCTTAAAGAAATGTGGTCTCATGAATTCCATGATTGCAAGATAAGAACAAAATGGATTTTTAAAAATACATTACAAACATTCAAGAAAATACAATTGGCTTGAGTATAAATCCAAATTCCACAACTTTTGTCAACATCCTACCTTTGGAACAAGGTATGACATCAATCAAATCATTGAAATAAAGGGGGATTTTTTTCAAATGTTATAATTGCAACTCCCTTGGCAACAATGTATGCAAAATGTAGAAGCATGGACAAGGCATGTGAATTATTTGACAATTTTTTTTGGTAGACATGTATGGAAAATGTGCTAACATAGACAAGGTAGTGAGATGTTTGAAAAATGCCTCAAAGAAATGTGGTCTCATGGTGATGTCCATCACCATGAGACCACATTTCTTTGAGGCATTTTTCAAACATCTCACTACCTTGTCTATGTTGTTTGATAAAATGCTTTGGTAGACATGTATGGAAAATTTGGTAGACATCACCATGAGACCACATTTCTTTGAGGCATTTTTTCAAATCATTTCCTTGTCTATGTCATTTGATAAGATGATTAGGTAGACATGTATTTAAAATGTGGTAGCATAGACAAGGCAATGAGTTGTTTGAAAAAGTGCCTCAAAGAAATGTGGTCTCATGGTGATGTCCATCACCATGAGACCATATTTATTTGAGAATTTTTTTCAAACATCTGACTACCTTTTCTATGCTTTTTCTTACTATTGTGCTTTGATAGATTTTTTCTGTGCATCCATAGTTTGGTCAAAATTACATGTTTTAGGATTTTAGCCATAATAGCAAGGGGACCTTGGAATGGAGTATGACATCTATCAAAACATAAAAGAAGGGGATTTTCATGATTGTTACGATTGCAATTGTCTTAGTAGACACATGCAAAATGTGGATGCATAGATAAGGCACATGAACTATTTGAAAAAATGCCTCAATGAGATATGTCCTTGTGGACTACAATGATTGCAAGATATCCACAAAATGGAAAATGTATGGAAAATTTGGTAGCATAAACAAGGTAATGATTTTTTTTGAAAAAATGCCTCAAAGAAATATGGTCTCATGGTGATGTGCATCACCATGAGACCACATTTCTTTGAGACATTTTTTCAAACAACTCATTGCCTTGTCTATTTTGTTTGATAAAATTATTTGGTATACATGTATGGAAAATGTGGTAGAATCGACAATGTAGTGAGTTGTTTGAAAAGATGCCTCAAATAATTATGATCTCATGGTGATGGACACCACCATGAGACCACATTTCTTTGAGGAATTTTTTATAATAACTCATTATTGCCTTGTCTATGATGTTTGATAAAATTCTTTGGTAGAAATGTATAGAAAAGGTACATGAACTATTTGAAAAAATGCCTCAATGAGATATGTCCTCGTGGAATATAAAAATTGCAAGATATGCACAAAATGGATTTGTTGAAAAGGCTTTAGAAAATTTCAAGAAAATGCCATTTCTAGGTGTAAAACCAAATTCCAAAGCAATTTCCAACATCCCCCATGCCTATACCAAAATGGAATCTTTGGAAAGGGGTATGCACATCCATAAAAAAGGATTAAGAAATGATGTATTATATTACATAGTTATAACTACTCTCATAAATGTGTATACAAAATGTGGAAGCATACACAAGGTAGGTCAATTATTTAACAAAATGCCTCAAAGATATGTGGTTTAAAATGTAATTGGCAAGTGTAAAGAATTGTGTAGTTTAAAATGTGCCAAAAGGGGAAAAGGTTATAATGAAAAAACAAACAATGATGAACATGGAATATGCATAATAACAAAATCAAATCATTGTATTAAGCATGCATGATAAGGGATGGTAAAGAAACATAATAAAATTAAGGAAAATGTAAAGAAAATGTGTAAAGACTTGACATACCTAAAAAATGGAGATTTGAATGGAGGAACTACCCAATTATGTAGTCTATTTTTCTTCAAGTGCATAAAATTCCTCAACAATTTGAGTTTTTCACAAGCTTGCTTCCTTTTCAACATTCAATTATATCACTCAAATATAATTACTAACAACAATACAAATATCCAATGTATAATGTTAAATTCCTACAATTCAATCGCAATTAAAATTACAACACTACAAAAATTGAGACTTGAATTGATATATATCAAATTTGATGTGAAAAATATTATATTTCCTCCTTCCTAAGTTGGAAAACCATAAAAAAGTGGTGGAAAGTTCAAACAAAGGTGGTAGAATGTGAAAAAATTGCATGTTCACTTCCCAATAGCATCAAAAAGCTTCTTTTTTTTTCGGAACACATGCATAACCAACAAAATAACAACACATGTGGGCTTGGATCACAAGTGTACTAACCTTTTTATCATTTTTTAGAGCAATCCAAAATGCACTTGCATTATAATGTAAGTATGTTTTGTCTTTCTATACAAAATGGCTATAGCTCAACTTCTTCAAAAC
>VDFB02000015.1:441520801-441562748 GCA_007258455.2 Sequoia sempervirens
GCATACATACATACACACATCTCATAAAAGCATACATATGTACATACATGTATACATATAAATATATATGCATAAATTTAATAGACTAACATTCAACACAAAGCAAGACAAAACGTGAGCATGTTATAACATGCTTGTATTATGCCTTACTTAGGCAACTCAAGCACATACACAAAAAATATGTCAAAACTATGAAATAGCATGCTCATGTTATTTCTTGCTTTGGATTACCAACCCAAAGGCTTGGAGTGCCTTCCCAGTGTCCAAAGATGTCTTTTTGCATATTCTACAATATTTCACATAATCACATTCGTGTTAACCGTCAAGTTTACATGTGTTTCAAGGTCAAAAAAATTGAACACCTGGGTAATATTAGGCTCTCTCTTAGCTATTTAACAATGTATTTTTTTTTCACATTTTGACAATGTTAAGCCTTTCATCTTTAATTTATTTTGTTTATGTGTCTATTTTTTGGCAAAAACTAGTGTTTGGTATTTTTTCTTTATAAATTTATCTGTTCATTGAAATTTTAAATAAATTACATTTTTAGAAACTAGACTCCATTCTACACATACTAAAAAAAATTATTTTCAATTAGTTTTCAAAATTTATAGGGGTAGCATGACCAAAATTCCATTTTTTAGGATGTGTCCACTTTGAAAATTAGTAAAAAATCAAATATTCATTAAAAAATAATTAGAAAAATAGGACATAAACTACATGTTGTTAGCTAATTTCTCACTGAAGCGATTTTAAAAATACCAAAAAAGTTAACCTTTTAAGGGAGCCACAAAAGTCGCTATGTTTTTTTTTTTGACAAAAAAAACACCAATTTATGTGGCTCCCTCTTTTGAAGCCCTTAATCTATACCATTAAAAAAAATAGTAGTTTAGAAAGAAGACTCGAAGCACTTGCTATATTGTTTTTGTTGCATCTTAAAATTTTGAGTGTAACTATCCTCAATTTCTCATCCAAGGTCAGTATTTCCTAATTTCAAAAAAAAAGTGGCCACTTAAGACCCCTTTTTGGCCCCCCATCTTTCTTCACTTACCCTATTATAAGAAAAAAATTTAACCTATTTGATCACAAAATATGCCATAGAATGTATGTAACAACGGTGACCTATTTGGTCACAAAATACTTTCACATAATTTTTCATAGATTTTATACATCAATAGTGACATGTATGGTATCTTAATATTATATGGGGTTTATGTCAAAATCTGACCTATTCATTCACACGATATCATGCAAGGTATTTATCATACATTCATAGACCTAAATGGTATTTTAAGCAATAAAAAAGAGATAAGGGTCAGGGTAGGATCATGGGGGTCCAAACTAGGCCCTTAAGTGGCAATAAAATTCAAAAAAATAGAGTTAGGAAACCTGACATAAAAATTTGAATAAGTTATTAACATAATTTGAAAAATATGTAAGAATAGAATTTGTAGAAAATAGAATTTAGTTTTTATGATGCTAGTCATTTTTTGGAAAAAGTAAATCTATTTGGTGAAAATTTAAAATTTCAATGCAATAGTACTAAATTTTCAAGAAAAAATAAAGAGCAAGTGTATGTGTGACCAACCTAAGTACTAGAAAAAGAAAAAAAAATTGTTTTGAAACTTTCAATATAGGTAGAGGACACATAAATTGATTATGAAATTTTTATTAGATTTTTTTAAAATATTAAAAACTGTTTTTCTAACCACCATAAATTGGTCAAAAAAGTATGAAATTTAATTTTTATATATTTTTATCCTATAGTATGGGAAGCATAAAATGTGCCACATCTTTCATATTTAAAAAATGTGGAATCATTTTAGAATTAGACATATTTTCTATCAGCTTATCAATTAGGACTTTAGTCATAATGCATGTAGAAAATCAATAATAAATATCTATTAAATTAAAAATAAGGCATATCTTATATTGGAAGAAAGCTGAAAATTTTCTCAATAAACCCTCTTCATTTCATCAAATTTGGATAAATAAAAGGCCATCAACCACTTTTTGGACACCCATGATCCTACACTCGCCCATTAAAAAGTATAGATCTAATGGTATTTTAAGAAATATAGTAAAGGTTGAATAAATAAAGACCTAATGGTTTTCTAAGAAATAGGACAAAGGTGTAAAAAATACAAACCTAATGACATTTTAAGTGCAACAGAAAAAAGTTCAAACAAATAGAGACCTACTGGTCTTTCATATCTAATACACAAAGGCTAAGTATTCACATCTAAGGGTCCTTGTAAGATTATTACACAAAGGTTGAGTACTCAAAAACCAACGATCTCTATAAGTTTAATGCATAGAGGTTGAGGCTTGGTATATTCAATAATAAAATTAGAGTAATCCTTCTCATAGAGTACTAGTAAGCTATACATTTCCTAAGAAAGTATATAAAAAATTAAACTTATAAGAACTTGTGGATTTTCCTATAAACAACTTTTTCTTTAATCCTTTGGATACCAGTTTTTATATTAAGATGAAAAATAAGGAAATACCTCTTCCTTTGCAATAATAATAATAATATCAAGCTCTCTCGACTCTATTCCAACATCTTCTCCACCTACGTATATCCTCTTTCCTTCTTCTCTTTTCTACTTTATTCCTAACTACTCCACTTCAAGCTCTCATTAACTCCCACTTCTCTCCATTAGAGCAATGGAATTTGACATTAATTTTTTTCTAGTTGGCACCACTTTTAAGAGAAGTACTACTATCCTTAATTTTATTTAATGCAAGTGACAATCCACTTCATATTTACAGTAGATTCTTTGAGCTTCTCCAAACAAAGTGTTTTAAAAACAAGATATTAATAATAATAATGTCTATTTATGTGTCTATATGTATGTATATATATATGTGCTCATTAGAAAAGGAAAATATCAACCACCTTAGAATTGAACAAACATAATGAATATGAAACATACGAGACATCAATCAAAACAATTAGAATTGGAAATATAAGAAGATAGATTCAAAATGAAAACAACTTAGCAATATAAAAATTATTTCATCTAAAATTCAAGGTAGTTATCCTAACTACAAAAATAAAAAGAACCAACTTATGTGTTTTTGTGTGAAAGTTTTCATGATCATGGTGTGCATGTGATTCTTTTGGGTTTGCTTCCCTCTCTTCGATGATGCTCTCCCTCCTTGTCTTGGAGGGGGAAAAACTTTCTCCTACATCAACCTCATTAAGCAAACAAGGTAGTTAGTCTATTAATCATATTATCCCAAAAAATAAGATAAATCTTTCATTTATGTCTCATGATAATCAACTTACTTATACATCCTTTAAAAAAATATCTAATTGATATATATTTGTTTTTACATAATAAAGAAGATCAATTATAGTATAAATATTCTTAAAAAAAGTTGAAATCATATTTTAAAGCATATCACAAAACAAATCATAGATAACTTTATCCAAAAATGTGGTGTGACGTCTCATCCCCCTTAAAGACCATCATCCTCAATGATTTAGTTCAAACATGAAGTAAAATATGAAAATTATTTTTTTCTTTCTATGAAAATATTTTAACTAAACAAGTGTAGATACCTAAAATGAAATTCTTCTGAGTTCTCCCAAGTGTCATTGTCCTCATAATAGTGGTCCCTTTGGATCTTGCACTGAGTGATCTCTCTCTTGGGCAAGTGGAGCTTGCAAACCTCAAGCACTTTGAGAGGTTTGATCATGACCACTAAGATCATAGACCTAAAGAGCATTCCAATAAAGAACATGATTATTTAACCAAATACATACATTTTAAATAAGGAACATGAAATACGTCATGCATTCGATCAAGTGCTAGTGGTAGATCTATTATGTAAGCAACTGGATTGATTACTTCTAGGACTTTGCATGAACCCACATATATACATTTTAGCTTAGGAGAATTTCCAAAATTTATTGACCTCTTTTGGGCCCCTTGAATCTTAAGAGAAATTTATTTCCTACCAAGAATAGTTATGGAGTACGCTTGACACTAGCATAAATTTTCTTCTTATCATTTACTTTTGCAAATATTTTATTGATTAGCTTAATATGCTCCTCCATTTCCATTAGAATTTTTAGTCCAAGGCTAACCCTATCTTCTATTGTATCCCAGCTTATAGGAGTTTGGAAATTCCAACCATACAATTATTCAAAAGGAGATATTTTATTGTAAAACAATATGAATTATTATAAGAAAACTCGACTAGTGGAAGGTAATCCTCCCACTTATATTGTCGATCCATATAATACATCCTCAACAAATCCTCAAGCACTTGATTTAATCTTTCTTTTTAACCATTTGTCTCTATATAATAAGCTAAACTTATGTCCAATTTAGTTGGGTGATCCCACAATAGTGGTTTACAATTTTTGGCCAAACTGGACACTGAAATAATTTTTTTTAACTAAATCTTCACTTTTGGGAACCTATAGCGGATAAACCGTGAGGAGTTTGAAGATGATGCAAACTAGAGTTTCATGAAATTTTTTGTGTAGATTCTAAATACATTTTCTTCAAAAAATTTAGAATCATATTGCACTTCTTTTTCTATCTCCCTCGAAAACTTTTTTTTTTCAGAAAATAACATTTTTAAAAGTGACGCTCACCGTGATAACACGTAACTTTTCCATGAAGGATAAAATTCTAATTCTTTTGAATTTAGATTTGTAACTCTGATATCTAGTGCTTCCACTTGGTTAGATATTTTTTAATTAATTATTTTTTCTTTAATCAAGTTTTGATGTCAAACCAATTACAATTCAAACATAGCGCAACCGTATAACACGTAACTTTTATTTATGTATCAAAATTCATTTTTTCTTTTTTGTTGGATCATGGACTTCAATAGCTGGTGCACTAATATTTTTCTTTTCTTTTTTTGATAATCTACTATTTTTCCACATGTGCAGAATAGAGAGCTTGATTTTCTGTGTAAAACCTACATTCACAAGAAATAAAAAATAAATTTAATTATCAAATTTAATTTAATTAAAATTATATACTTTTTTGGAATCTTATAATAAGGACTACATACTTACAAAAAATAAAATTTTAAATGAATTCATTTGATCCCCCAAAAGGTAAATCAAAAGTGGTTTTTTATCAGCATTTTGATAGGTGTAAAGGAGACTTCATTATAGGTATGGTTTAAAACTAGTAGGGTTCTATACAAGGGGGCTTGGTCTAAGACAGTTTGATCAAACCCTCTTTAATTGGAATCCTTTAAATGGAACTTTTCAAGGCTTAAATCATTATATTTTCTAAAAATATGTGATTTCAGCAAAAATTAGGATCTTTGAGAAAGTGTAAACCACTATTGTGGCAGCACCCAGTTCCTAGAACTGAAAATAAGGTTTACAAAAACCTTGAAGTCAAATCCGTGCATCTCTATCTAAGATAATCTTCTTAGGAACTCCATGCAATCTGAAGATTCCTTACACAACTTTCTTGCTAAGATGGGTGCCCCATCTGTAAGGTTCTCTAGGATAAAATGAGCTACTTTTATTATTTTATCCACCAATACAATAATAGTGTCATGATGGTTCCCTAGCATAAGTAAACCTTGAACAAAATACATGCTAATCACTTAAAATTTCCATTTTGGAACATTGTGAGGATATAAAAATCCTACTATATTTTATTGCTCAACCTTAACTCACTAACATTCTAACCATCTTGCTAGATAAATCTTGCAACATCTTTCTTCATATGAGTTACAAAAATAAAGCTACTTCACAACTGCTAATGTCTTCATTACTCCTAGATGATTGAAATATGGAGCACAATGTGCTTCTTTCAACACAAAATTTCTCAATTCATTTGATTTGGAACATACATTTTGTATTTATATCTCATTAATCTATTGTTTTTTAAAAATATATCCTTCGTATGTGGTCCAATATCTTGAGGATTCTCAAATAATGCTTTCTTAATGTGCTCATAGAATTCATCTCCAGGTAGATTGTTTACCACTTGCTCTCAAAAGGTTGACTAAATTGAGGCCATTGCCACATTATGTATTCTACAACTTAGTGAATCAACCACTCTATTTTCTTTCCATTTTATATAATTCATCTCAAACTCAGTCAAAAAATAGCTCCAACCATCAAATATGTTGTAAATTGAGGTTCAGTTGAGTGAAAATATACTTAAGACATTGATTTTTTATTTAAGCTCAAACTTCTTTCCTAGCAAGTAATGTCTTCAAACCTAGAGTGTATGCATAATAATAGCTAGTTCCAAGTCATGCAAAGCATACTTTTTCTCATAAGTTCATAATTTTTTTAACTCATAGGCTACCAATTGCCCATATTGCATTAGAACACCGCCAAAACCTTTCCCCAAAGCATCAATGATGATTATAAAATGACCTTCTAGGCTTGGGACTCTACGAATTGGTGTAAAAGTCAACTTCTCCTTCAAAATGCAGAAATCTTCTTCACACTTTTCTAACCACTCAATTGTTTTTCCCTTTCTTTGGAGTGAAGTGATAGGGATGGAATTTTTTGAAATTTTTGAAACAAACTTACTATAACATCCAACTAATCCCATGAAACTATACACTTTATGCACATTTTAAGGTACAAGCTATTCTAGGATAGCCTTGATCTTTGAAGGGTCTACTACAATTCCTTTTGCAGAAATAGTATGACCTAGGTATTGTACTTCTCTTGGTTTTTGGATCAATAAAAATGTTACAAAATTGAGCTCTTGTTATATATTTTTCTTCACTTCATTATAAGATAAATTTGTTGCATAAAAATTATAACATGAATCTCTATGAGTTTTCCATTGATCAATTTTACTTGTGACTAAGTCAACTTGCTTCATCATTAATTCTAATGATGAAGTGAGTAATACATGTGTGGGTTTTCTATAGACACCTTTAATGATGAAACATTTTTTACAAGTTATTTTTTTTAAATGCCCTAATAACTCCTATTGAATTTCCCTAGGGTTTGTCGAAAGCATAGGAGGATATTTGGGTGATGCAAATATCTCTTTATATTTTTCTTCAACTATATTAGGATTAGGGTTATGGTTTATAAAATATGGTATAAAAATAACATATAAGAAATGCACTCAAAAATAGTAAAATTTATAAAAATGCAAACATTGTTTCATTGAAAAACATGAAAATAACTCCTTACTTACCTCTCCTTCAATGTGGCATTGCTAAAAATATTTGGGATAGGGCCAAGTTTTGTAAAACATGGTTGGAATTTGCTTATAAAACAAGACATCTCTATCTCTCACTCGTAGCTATGAATGGGTGATCAAGGTTTTTTTCTTTTATCTTACTAAAACATTATCATGTTTTATGACATATATAACACAACCTCAAGTTATGACACATAAAATATGATCACATTATGGCTTGATATTTGCAAGACACAATGCAATTGTGCTACTTTAATTTTTTAATAATGCAAGTGCATTATAACCAAAATCACTCATTGTGTTTCTTTTTTGTCCTCCTTTTTGGTGCACATACTTAGATTAAAATTTAGAATTCAAATGTATAAGTTGGTTCCATGTTTCTCTCCCTAGCTATTCATTATGCATAGACTAAAAAAACTTATTTTAAGTTACAAGCTTGGATGGTGTATTTGAGGACTAATACAAAGTTATTTAAATTTTATAAATTATCTATGACAATCATGGAAGGATCAATCAACTTCCTCCATCATTATAGGAATACTACAAACTTGCCTATTATCTTCAATCATTGTACAAAATCATTGAATTAATCCACCTAGCCTTGGTTTGATAAAATGAGAATCAATCCTTGCTTAACAAGTTCTTAAATGGTGTATATAGACATTAACTCACTTTAGACATAGGTGCAATGAGATGACACACATCTAATTCATGTATTGGCTCCCTATAGGTGCAAAGACTAGTTTCACAAGTGTGAATTCAAGCCAAGGAAAAAACATAATAAATTTATAGATAATAAGGTGTTTATTTAGACAAAATCCTAACTTATAATAAATTCCTAAGAGTATCTTCATCATTGATATTTGATCTAAATATTTTATTTTATTTATTTCAATTACATATTTATTATTGTATTCTTACATTATCTATTATTAGTTCCAACTATAAATTATAAATATTTATTTATTATCTAATTATTTATTCTAAATAAATTATATACAAAATAAAAATAATCATTATAATTAAGAAATAATTATAAAAATATTATTTTCTATTGAATTTTCAAATATAATTATATTCAATTTTTAAATTTAATTATACTTATTTTTATTGTAAATTCAAGCTAGCACAAGGGAAGCTTGGTACTTCATGTTCAATAAATTGTGCCTCTTTGATACTAATATGAGACACCACCGCAATCATTCACATTAGTTTACATGTAATAATTTTTAGGCTAGAACTGATAGAGCATATAAATGGCTTGATCATGTCATGCTTTCAACTCAATCATTTTTCTTATTTGGTAGCTATTTTCCTCTTGTAGTGGAGCCTTTTCCAAAGTATACTCATTCCTATAAATATTATATTTGGTTTTGTATTGAATGAAAAAGTTATCTTCCCAACATTAAAAATATGCATTTTTTTCTTCACAGCTCTATACTAATGCATTAGTTCATATTGGCCCACATCAATCTAGTCTTCAACCTTGAGGTTAGGCCTTCTTAGAAAAAAGGTTGAATTGATTGGTGGAATGAGGCCATCAAGTGTACACCGCATATTTTCTTTACATCTATGCTCAATAGCTAGCTAAATTTTTCCAAGTTGCACATACAAGGGTACCATAAAATTTTAAGACAACCCTTCACTCCTACCTTACAATTGTGGGTGGTCAAGATCCACCATTAGATTAAAATTGTTAATAATCACTTGGTTTTATAGGTGTTCAAGTTAAATCCTTTTTGCATTGGCTAAAGGTGGCAGACAAAGCTTTTAACGAGTTCTTTCAAGATATTAATTCACACCATACCTCTCAAGACATTAAATAGATTTAAGATTTCCATCATTTGTTTTAAAGAGCTCTTCATGATATCCTTCAATTATTTGTTACACATTATGAATAATTTGCAAAAGTGCCTCAAGTTTGTTTGTTGTCATCTCTCTCCTTCTTAGCAAGCCTTTTGTGAATTACCCTCCATTTTTTAATCTTTGAGAAGTGATTTTTACTATAGCCAATTATAAAATCCGCAACTATAATAATTTTCCTTATGAAATTTACAAGACCCTTTGGAATTATGTTAGTGAGGATCTTCATAAATTTAATTTGAAGCCTTTTATTCTAATTCCTCAAGAAAAATTATTAACAAATGAAACATTAAATTCATACCTAAGTCTAGTGATCTTCAAGATATTTTCTATTGGAGACTAATCACATTGTTTAATGTTTCATACAAGCTTATAGCCAAAGCCCTTGCACTAAATTTATACCATCTTATTCCTCAAATTGTGTGACCCAAAAAAAATTGCTTTATTAAGTCTAGATAAATCTTAGATAATATCATTTCAATCTAAGAAGGTATAGAATGGGATCAATGATCTCATCATCAAATTATTTTATTTTATCAAAATTGACTTAAAGCTTATGACTATATTGAGTGGTCATTTATCCTTAACATGCTCCAAGCTTTAAGATTTGGGACTCATTTTACTCAATCTATTGTATGCTCTTCTTAGATGCTTCAACTTGTCTCACTATAAATGGCCAACAATCTAGTCCTTCAGGCCTTTTTAGGTCTATCTACCATGGATGTTCCTTAGCTCCTACATTAAATGTGTTTTCTATTGTTCAAGGTTTTAAATACTTGTTGGCTCATTCCATTTCATAGGGGCTAGTCAAAGGTGTTATATTACCTAATTTCATAGCTTAATTATTTAATTGTCATTTTTTTTATGGTTATTTTCTCTCTTTTGAAAGAGGAAAACAATATTTTCCAAGCTCTCCATTAGGATTTTTTTCTAAGCCTCAAGTTCTAATATTCAATGGAAAAAAGTTAATGTTTTAGGAAATCATTTCTACCTAAGCCTTCATAGCTTAACTCTTATGGGTAAAAATGGATTGGGCATGGAGATATATTCAAGTGTTTAGGCATTCATTTTGCTTTCAATATTTTCTAGCCATTCTTTGGTATGTTGTTTTAGCTAGAATTGAGAAAAGGTTAGTGTATTGGGTAACTAAACTCTTATCCCTAACACAAAAGTTTCAAAAAAAATTTAAGATTATTGCAACCACTCATGTTTATTATTCTTCTTATTGAATCCCTTCTAAATCCTCTCATTTGAAGTTATAAAAAAATTCTATAGAATTTACTTGGGCTTCCTCTAAGAACCATAGATATTTTCATTAGGTTGCATGGTAGCATTATTGTCTCCCACATAATTTTCAAGGTTTAGACCTAATTTCCATAGAAGACCAAGGCTTTGATTTGTGTGCCAAATAGATCATTTGAGTTTTATATGGTAACAAGACTTATAAAATTTTGATTCATCATGACATTTCTTTTGGTATCCCTTTTGGTAGATTAGCTTGGAAGGGGATTCTATTTCATAGTCTTCTCATTATGAAAGAGCTCATTCAAATCTAGGAAATTTTGTTGATGTAAACTATTTGGAGATCCTGGGAAGCCATGAAACCCTAGCTTCTTTGAAATGGAATTGGCTATTGTAATGGAATCTAGATCTTAAGCAAAAATATATTTGGTGGTGTCCTCTTGCTTGATGTTTTTCAAAAAGGTGGTAAAAACCCTCTCAAATGTCTTTTCCAAGGTTACCAAGAATTTTTTTAACATAGCTTGAATTAAAGGAAAATTTCCATCTATCTAATCAGGATCACAAAACTTTTGAAATTGTTATTGATATTATTCTTGTAGACATGGTTTACAAAATTAGAGTTTTTTTCTTGCAAACCTTGGTTGAAAGATTGAAAATAGTACCTTATTACACATTTTTTAAGTTATAAGCCCCACAAAGGCTACTCTTGGCTTTCACATCATTTACATATGGTGCCTATATTAAACAATACATGACTTTTGCAATCTTCATTACTAATTTAGTAGTGTAGATTTTGCTCCATTTGGTTGGCCATTCTTGAGCCAAAGCTCACTCATTTTTCCTAGTGTGTTCTTTTTCAAGTCCTTCCTATTGGTTACAAGTTAACCCACTTAGGGATTCTAGATCCTTGGAGTTTCTCAAGCTTCTTGGATCTAGATTCCTAAAATTTTCAAGCCTTTTCAGCTTTAGCATTTTTCTTCACATATGGTGTTGTTGGGAGATTGGATTAGAGTCCATTCTAGATACAATTAAATTTGGAACAATTTCAAGGTGGAAATTCCTTTTAGCATTTGGAAAGATAGAAATGTTGCTATATTTTCAAGATGTTAGATATTAATCATAATTTCTTGCTTTATTCTAAAGTCATAGTATGTTCTACTATATTTATGCATATTCAAGTGCAAGCTAATAAATGTATACTTGAAGTTGCTCACCTATAGGTGTTGTTGGACCATTGGAGTAATGTTTTATGTGTTGTTACCAAGGTCTCTTTGGGTCCTTCTCCCACTAGAGGTCAATCTTCACCTCATGGGCACAACCAATTTTCTTGTGTCAACCAAGATGTTCATTCTTAGGCCAATCCACCTAATCTAAGAAGAGACCATACTTAGTGAGGATGGTCATGACCTATTAACCATCATTTTACTTCTCCCCCATTTTTTGGTGGTGGGATTTCTAGCTAGCCTAGCTCTAGCAATTTCTCTTAGTTGGCTCTTGTTATTTTTTTGTTTGAATTGCTATTGAAGATAAATAAGATGATAATGATGGTTGGGACCTTCTTGTGGCTACCTTGGACCCTATTGATTTAGGGGTCAAATCAAATGATTGGGATCCACCTCCTTATTTTACTCACTCTCACCACATAATGATTTGTTGTAGTTATTTTTAAAAAAATTATATTTTGTTTTGAACTATCACCCTATTTAAACTTTTAAGATGCTATTATTTTCATCCATTTTTTCTTGAATATTTATATCACTATTTAAATCTTTTAAATAGTAATACTCTCTCTCTCTCTCTCTCTCTCTCTCTCTCTCTCTCTCTCTCTCTCTCTCTCTCTCTCTCTCTCTCTCTCTCTCTCTCCTTATATCTCTATCTATCTATCACTCTATCTCACTATCGATATCTCTCTCGACCTCTCCCTCTCCCTCTTCCTCTATATCTCTCTATTTCTTCTTGATCTCTATCTCTCCCTCTCTTCCTATTAACATAACATTAGCCTATTATTTCAGTTGTGTTTCAATCCTTCTCCATTAACATAACATGGCATTAGCTATTTCTTCTCCATTGAGACCTTCATTACACAAAAAAACATAATGTATTAAATGATTTACAATTTGATCTCATATTTGCACAAATGTATATAAAAAAATAGACCAATTTTTTTTTCATAATTAACCTTACACACCTCTTCGACGTACCCATTGCACACCAAGGTGCGATTGCTAGTTTAACTTATCACATTATATAAGGTTTAATGGGGCTGCCTTAACGGGAATATTGTGTTCCAAGCAATTGGAGACTCGGGGCAAAGATAAGCTCGAGTGCACGTCCAAGTCACTTGGAAAAGCTTAAAGAAACGAGGATCTTGGTGAAGAGCTTAATTAAACGTGGTTCCCTGATCTGGGCCAGCCGAAACCCGTGGGCAGTCGGTCTTGGTCTGGGCCAAAGCCAACGCCCTATATATAGAAGCGTGCAATTTGCAGGAAACGAAACTCCCTCCAACCTTCTACCTTGGCGTGGTCTTGTTAAATGGCTCCTACGTATCCCGATTTGGGGAGATGCCACAAGCCCTGCGACGTGCCTTGCTATGCAAAACATTTGCATTGCTGCCCTCCTTATAAGGGCGAAACACCCAAGCCGTTCAAGTTTCCCACGAACCTGCCAATGCGGACCCGGTTACCAGCGCACAAAGTGGGTGGCGAGTACATGGAAAAATACGCCCGGGCTATCCAGCTGATGAAGGATCTTGAACCCGATGATCCAAGGAATTTCATGCAGCACGCCAACGTTCACTTCGCCTACTGCCACAGTGCTTACTACATGGGGAAAACGATGAAGCCCTTCAAAGTCCATGGCGGGTGGTTCTTTCTCCCTTGGCACCGCTGGTATCTCTACTTTTACGAGCGCATTTTGGCCAAGCTTTTGGGTGATGATTCCTTTGCGCTGCCCTTCTGGAACTGGGACTACGAAGAGGGCATGATGATTCCGCCCATGTACATGGACCATTGCTCGCCGCTCTATGACAAGAAGAGAAACCTCAAGCACGCAAACGCTCTTATAGACTTGGGCTACAGGAAAGGACAAGATCTTTCTATCTTGCCCCCTCAGAGTCTAATTTGGAGAAACTACATGATCATGTACAAGCAAATTGTCGTCCTGGGCGCATGCACCCGGACCTTCCACGGAGAGAAAATCAAAGAGGACAGCCCGACATGTACCTGCGGGGGAGGGACGCTGGAGCACGAGCCACATGGCACAGTTCATAATTGGACTGGCAGCATCCCTACCGGTAGCAACTACTGCCATTGCCCGAGCAAGACATGCTGTCCGAGCGAGCCTTGCTGCCCGGGCAAGACATCCTGCCCGACCGAGACATGCTGCCCGACCGAGACATGCTACGGGGAAGACATGGGAATATTTTACACCGCTGCACGGGACCCAATTTTTTTCGCCCACCACGCCAACGCTGACCGACTGTGGACCATCTGGAAGACGGTGCGTACCGGGAGGAAGGACTACGACGATCCGGACCTGCTCGACACAAAGTTTTACTTCTACGACGAGAACGCGTGCCTGGTAGAGGTCCGAGCCGGCGACGCCTTCGACCCCGAGAGGCTCCGTTATAGGTACGCATATTCACCGACTCCTTGGCTGGTGGAAGCCACTCCTTGGGCGATGGAACACATTGCGTCAGCCGCCATTGCTCAGCCAAGCAGTTGTGAGGTTCAAACATTGGACTTGCAGGTAAACCCAACTTTCAGTACGCCGGCGAAGATCGATGTTTCAAGGGAGCCGATGGATCCGTCGTCGAGAACATCCGTTGAGCTGCTTGTGATCGAAGGGATACGTGTGCAGAGAAACATCGCTGTTAAGTTTGATGTGTTTGTAAAGCTGGATGACTGCTTGGCAGCTACGCCTTACGTGGACACGATGCCACCTCAGTACGTCGGAACGTATGTGGAGCTCCCACGTGGCGAAATATGTGATGGGGAGGCCGGGTGCGGGAAGTCGTCGATGCGCACGGTGATCTCTGAGGTGTTGCGGAATTTGAATGTTGGGCAAAAGGAAAAGAGTATTGTGGTGAGCTTCATCCCCAAAGTAGATCTTCAACAACCCATTCAAATCTCTGCTGTGAAAATAGAGCGCGAATGGTCTTGAAAAAAAATCTCTGCTCTAGCTTTGTTTCTCTTCGTTTCTGTGTGATCTCGTGTGTAATAAGCAGTGCACACTGTGTGTGCATTCAGGTCGAATAATCTGTGTACACAGCGCGTGCATTCAGGTCGAATAACCTATGTAAACCTGTGTGCCGATCTACGTAGTGTTTGTGCTTGTGTTTACGTGTCAATCTATGTAGTGTTTGTGCTTGTGTTTACGTGTCAATCTATGTAGTGTTTGTGCTAGTGCTTGTGTGTCAATCTATCTAATGCTTGTGTTTGGATGTGGTATTGAGAGTTTTGGTTTGATTCATTCATCCAAAACTTCCTATCTAAAATTTTCTTTTTGTGCTTAAGCATTTTTCTCTTGTGTTCGTTTAATGTGTTTTTTTCTTTATTTTTTAATGTATTAAATTTTATTTTTAAACACTTTTAATTCTATGTATTCATTCAATTGTTTAAGTTCATTTTATGTTTAAATTTGAGCAGGTGAAGTGTTCTCGTGCAAATTTTTAATTATGGAAAAAACATAATTTGGAATCTTTCTCTATTTTAGTGGAGCAGGAGCAGATACTGTTTAGGAATTGAAAATAGGTTGTGGAAAAAAGAAGAGGCTAGAAATAAGCATATTGAAAAAAAAATGCCACGTGACACCACAAATTTATTTCCCTCATTTTAAACATTTTCCTTCAATTTTTTCTTCCAAATTTTACGTTATTTAAGATGCCTACTAAAAAATAAGAAGAAAAATTAAATATTCATGAGACCATCAGCTCCACAAATAGCTCCTTAAAAAGTCGAATAGTGGTTGCTAACTAAAATAAACTAAGTAGCCACATGGGACCTTTCCCTAAGCCATGACATATTTGATATTAATGTTTTGTATCTTTTTATTAGGTGGTGGATTTCTTCCTAATTCTTATGATCTAGTTGTTCTAGCTAAGCTAAATCTCATATAAGTTGAAAGATTGCCCCTATACTTAAAAATGTAATATTATCTCAATTAAGTAATCTTCAACAAAATATTTAATGTAATCAACTATAATTTTTCAGCCCACCCTCTTCCTCTCTCACTAACTCTTTTGATCCTAGTGAGATAACATTAATTAGGAGTTTGGTTGGAGAGTTCTCTCATAATTTCATGGATAATAAGAAGCAATTTGCTGATCAAAATAATCAATATTTAATGGTTCAAGATCCTCAAAGATAGCCAAGATATTCCTAAATCTAAGCCTAAAAATTATGGCATTCTTCCCCATCTTAGCCTTTAGAATCCTCCCAACTTCAATAATTTCAGTACTTGTTCTACTCAAATTCAAAGAATTATTAAACCAAAATATAAGAAAATAGAGGAGGCGGGAGGTCAAGGGTAGGGAGTGGGGTGACGGGATAGGGGAAACCATGTTCTTCTATCAACCTAAAGTGGAATGTGGTGTAGTATCATTTTTAAATGATTCTTTTAAAAAAATTAATGTATTCAAAACAAATATTATTTTTTCTACAATGCAAACAATTATAATATTTTTCAAGTTGAAAAAGAGAAGAGTTTTTTTTAAACATTCTATAATTATCATACAGTATGAGGATCCTTTATTAAACCAAAAAAATTGAGATAACATATATCTTAAAATAACCTAAGTTTAAGGTCATTTGAGAGTTTCTCTTATAAAGGTGTTATGTCATACCATAAACTTAAATTTACAAAAAGATTTAGAAGATATCAAATCTCAAAGAATTCATTGGAGCTAATGATATTTAAGGGTTCTTGACATTTATGAAGGATGGTAGGGAATATATATCTTAATTTAAATCATTTTTTTTCTTTTAACAATCAAATTTGGTAAGAAATTCTTAAAGAAATCTTGGAGAAGGATATTGTTGATCTATTCAAAGAGTTGCCTAGTTTTGTATAAAATGATAGAAGTGACATTTAAGTTAAAAAAAATTATACTATTGTGAAAAGGAATACTTATAAATCAAAAGAATTTATTTGAGACTCTTTATGGATACCCCACAATCATAGGACATGCTTCAATTCCTTAAGAAAATTAGGTTATGGTTCAGACTAGGATGAACCAACAAGAAGATCAACACCATAGTGAGAGGAATTTTGAGGGATATTGGGTATTCCTTTAATTGCAACCCTACATGTTAGTTGAGTAGCATAAGAATAGTATGCCAACACCCCAATGTTATGAGTCCTATAAGATCCTCCACCAAATTTATAGTATAGCTTATAATTCAAAACTTCCACCCTCTTCCATAATTCATTATGTATTTTGTGTCTCCCACATGAAGAAAATAATGGGTAACAACCTTCAATTAGAATTGCTTGAGTTAGATAAATAGAATTTCATTTTGTAACTTGAGGTAGTCATCGAGAATTGAGTGAAACAGTTGTGAAATCAAGGCATTCCTAACTTCCTAATTAGATGAAAGAATCTACCAACTCAAGATGTACCATGGGAAAATAAAATATTCATGCAAAATAATTCAAAATTTGTAAGGATTTAGGGTAATTCTTTTTTTAAAGGGGATGGGAATGGCATGCCTCTTATACTCTATATTCTTAATTGTAATAAGGTCAATGGTACATGTGCAAAAATATGGGGAGAAAAAGTGGTAAAAAATTATCTTTGGGTCAAAATAATCAATAACACAATCATGAACTATAAAAACCATAACCAAGGATTTTTTTAGCAATGAATCTTCACCAATTGGCGAATAGTTCATATCAGCCAATTTGAAATTGGTAGATATATTGCAACCAACAAGGTTGTCAAATCATTCAAATTTTATAGATTATCAGTCCAATGCATTTCAATTTGCCATCAATTTACTTTATGAGGCATATGTAATTAATCTTTCCATAACAAACTACACATTTCCAATTGTCCAATTAATATTTTCACTTGGAATTTTAGATGCATGTATTAATTCATCCACATATTCACCAATACCATTAAAACTACACTATGTATGAGGACCCATTTCACCAACAACATTAAATTTTGACTATGTGTGAGGACCCATTTCACCAAAAACATTAGAAATTAATTGTCCATGAGGACCCATTTTGTCAATACTATGATAACTCCATGCTAATGCTAGGTCCATAATCACCTTGAAAATTACAATGTATGTGTTTTTTTTATGTATGATTCACCCAACATTTACATGTATCATTTTATAATCATGTGGGATTCACCAATTTTTTACTATACTATTTAAAATCCCACAAAATTCACCAAATATGGATTGATATAAATACAATTCAAACTTTGATTTATGTTTTACACATCTATTTCAATTTTGAACTTGTGAACTCTTGAATTGGATCATAGGCAAGTTACAACTACAAGTATTGTTGCATTAGCAAATAGTGAGTCAGTGAAAACCTAAAGGTAAGTGATCATTTCTTCATAGTGCTATAAGATTATTTATTCCTTTTCTATTCTTTCTTCATTCCTACAAATGATATTGAGTAGGGATACATCTAGGACCTAGGGATCCATATTCTATTATTCCTTAAGTAAGAAGACAATTTTTTGGCAACTTTTATTTCATGAGAGATGTTGAGCAGGAACAAGATTAAGATCAATGTCTTCCTTGCTATAACAGTGACCATCCCTTCACTAGCCTATGAGAATATCAATGTCTTGATTTAAACCATAGTCGTAAACAATTTAAATTATAGTCATTGACTATCAAATTTGCTCATAGTCATGAAGACATTTGACTGAAACCAAGTCCCTAATAAAGACCAAGTAACTGTCCCCAAAGGCTTGTGCTTTAACTATATCATACTTTGTCTTTCTTGCTTGATAATGTAGAATATCCTTCTACTCTTTGGCATTTGATTTCCCTCACTATCCATAATAGTCATGTAACTATCCTTTCTGCCTTCATAATCACTACTTGCTTTGATTTCACATCCACTTAGCAACTTTCCATTTACTTGGATGCCTTTCACTATGTCAAGAAAATTGTTATAGTAGAAAAATTGGTGATGAAAGGTCTTCTATTTTCTCAGATTCAATGAAATTTTTCCCCTCTTCCTCTAAAATAGCCAAAGCTCCATCCACTTTATGCTTTGTCAAAAGAACATCTAAAACCTCAGAAAGATTATTTGTATGGGTTCTTTAGTTTATTGGGTGAAGGGTCTTCACCAGGATTTGAGTTACTAAATAAGGAGCCTTTGACTAGGTATTTTGGTTCAGGGTATTCTTGGGTGGAAACATGCCTTTTCAATTCCTTCAAAATCATTCTCATTCAATCCCCACACTTGCATCTCATGACAAATCATGTTCTACAACACTGAACATCACCTCAAAACCTCCATAGCTATTGTTTAAAGTAGGCTTATCCTTACCAGAGATTGATTTGAGAATAACTCTCTAAAACCTTAGATGATTTCAAAAGGGCCTTTAAAAGGGTAACTAAAAAAAGATGGGGGGCCAAAAAGGGATCTTAAGTGGCCACTTTCTTCTTAAATAAAAAAAATACCGACCTTGGATGTGAAATTGAGGATAGTTACACTCAAAAAATTTAGATGCAACAAAAACAAGGATCATAGTGCTCTAAGTATACTTTCTAAACTACTATTTATTTTTGAAAATGGTAGAGATTAAGGGGTTCAAAAGAGGGAGCCACAGAAATTGGTGTTGTTTTTGTCAAAAAAACATAACATAGTGACTTTTGTGGCTCCCTAAAAAGGTTAACTTTTTTTTGGTATTTTTAAAATCACTTCAGTGAGAAATTAGCTAACATGTAATTTATGCTCAATTTTTCTGATAATTTTTTAATTCATATTTAATTTTTTTACTAATTTTCAAAGTGGACACTTCCTCAAAAACACAATTTTGGTTGTGCTACCCCTATAAATTTTGAAAACTAACTGAAAATCGATTGTTTTTTTAATATGTGTAGAATGGAGTCTAGTTTCTAAAATGTAATTTATTTAAAATTTTGATGAATGGTTAATTAATAAAGAAAAAATGCCAAACACTATTTTTTGCTAAAAAATAGACACAAACAAAAGAAATTAAAGATGAATGGATTAACATTGTCAAAATGTTAAAAAAATTGCATCATTAGCTAGTTAAGAGAGAGCCTAACATTACCTAGGTGTTTGATTTGTTTGACCTTGAAACACATGCAAACTTGATGCTTAGCACGAACATGATTATGTGGAAGATTGTAGAATTTACAAAAACACATCTTTGGACATTAGGAAAGCACTCCAAGCATTTGGGTTGGTATTCCAAACAAAAAACCAAGCCTAAGGCTTGAGGGTTCCCAAAGCAAGAAATAACACAAGTGCATTACAATCCAAGAGTGTTACAACATGAGCACATTACAATGCGAGTGTGTTACAACATGCTAACATTATTTCATAGTTTTGACATTTTTTTTACATTTGTGCTTAAGTTTCCTAAGCAAGACATAATGCGAGCACGTTATAACGTGTTCATGTTATGTCTTTCTTTGTGTTAAATGTTAGTCTACTAAATGTATGTGTATATATATATATATATATATATATATATGTATGTATGTATGTATGCATGTATGCATGTATGCTCATATGGCATGTTTGTATGTACATGTATGTATGCATGCTTGTATGTAAGTATGTATACTTGTACGTATGTATGCATGCATGTATGTATTTATGTATGTATGTATGTATGTATGTATGCATGTATGTATGCATGTATGTATGTATGTATATATGTACATGTAAGATTGTATATATGTATGTATGTATGTATGCTTGTATGCATGTAAGTATGTATGTACATGCATGTATATATGTATGTTTGCTTATATGTATGTATGTATGTATGTATTTAGAGGGAAGGAGAATTGTAAGAGAGAGAGAGACTTTTCTAGGTAGGGTGGGAGGGAGAGAGGGAGAGAGAGACCTGAGAGAGAGAGAGAGAGGGGTAATGAGAGAGACATAAGAGAGGGAGTGGGGGTGGAGGAAGAGTGTTGGCAACACAAGGGCAGACAACTGAGAGGGGGGGTGAATCAGTTGTCCCATAAATTTAAAACTTATTCAACTTATTAACCTTATTCTCAGATCTAATCAATAACAATGAAAGCATGAATCATCAACACATCATAAACACACATAACACAAATATTTTTTACATGGAAACCCTGTTAGGGGAAAAAACATGGTGGAGGTTAGTCCACAAGATTATACCCTGTTAAAAGTATAAAGAATGAAATGGGGAATGCACATGCATTCAGGCGCACTACCTAGAGCTCACTGCTCAATTACAACAAGACTAACCATCCAAAGGAAGACACACTTCCTCACAGAAAGATTTGGATTATATCCATAGGGATTTGAACTGATAAAATAGCATCTGCTAATGCCTAATCATAGTTTCGATTAAGCACATGAACACTTGTTCACTCTTCTTCACACTCTGCTCTACCTTGAATGATTAGGAATTTATTCACACATCTCATACAAGAGCACACTTGATCATATTTCCAAATTGAATAAGGAATCACTCTTATATATCCACAACAAGAAATTTCATTGCTACATGTTGGCTTCAATAGAATAATAAAATCAATACAATTTGTCCGCTCAAATCAATAACAATTAACAATGTGAATCAACCAAGGATGGCCATAACTTATAAAATACCCCAATCAACATGCTCGAACACAAAACACCTTAATTAATTACTCCTTGAAGATCCACAACATGCTACAACCACCATGTCAGCCAAGAACATGAAAAACATGAACACACAAGAGAAAATTGCCAACCATGAGCACAACGATCAATGCGGATGTGCAACAAAGATAGAGAATGATATATAAACATCCACAAACATCATGACTCACCAGAGAAGCATCCACAACAACTGAACTAATTGAAATTGCATCATCTTCAATTAGGAACACTGAATGAAGGAACAGAAAAATTGTCAGAATATAAATCTTCATAACTCAATCAAATCTTCATGCAGATCTCTGAAACTCGACATGGATAAACTAGATACACTTAGAAACAAACCCTTTAGTCCACAACATATGATCATCAATGTATTGAACTCACCAATAGACTGAACTTCACTTCACCACTAACAACCTACAACTCATTTCATTACAATTTTCTCAATATCCTCGACATATACAACTTCTAATGGCATAATGCTAATAGTGTTGACATCAATGAAAGCCACATATCAGCAACACAACCACAACATCCAAAAATATCCCCCTTTGGCATTGATGGAAACACGTGATGTGAAAAAAACCATCAACGCAACTATCTCTTAGCACTTACTCCCCCTTAGGTTCTGACTCATTTTCTCAAATTTTTCACATGATCTTCTTCCCCACCAGGATCTTCTTCCCCATAAATTTTTTCACATGATCTTCTCCCCCTTTGACATCAATGACAAAGATCTCTTTTCACCATACAAGCTCTGAACCACATATTTGAACATTTGAACATCTGACTACTCCCCTTGAGTAGTAGCCACCACAACATCAATCTAAATCAAGATATAACTATGAAATGCATAGACTGATGCAAAGTAATGAATCCTTAGTTCTTATTAGGAGGGGTAATCACCCCTAAATTCCCTCTAAGATACTCAAAAGTATCCTTAGGAAACGGCTTGGTAAAGATGTCTTCAATCTACTCCTTAGTAGGAAGATACTCCAGTCTGACTTCCTTTTCACTCACCTTCTCTCTCAAAAATTGAAACTTGATAGATATATGCTTTTTCTTTGAATGCAGCACCGGATTCTTAGAAATGTCAATAGCACTTTAATTATCATAGAATATAGCAATAGGCTCATTATACATAACTCTAACATCCTTCAACATTTCCTTCATCCACAATACCTGAGTACAATTGTTAGCAGCAACAATTGATGTATTTGGCCTCTACAGTAGATAAAGAAATGGCATTTTACTTCTTACTTAACCATGAAATCAGCTTCTTACACAAGAAAAATGCACCACCACTAGTAATTTTTCTATCATTCGCATCTCCTTCCCAATCAGCATCAATAAAGGCACTCAAAGTAATATCATCATCTTTAGGATACCATAGGCCAAAGTCAATTGTTCCCTTCAAGTATCTAAAAATCCTCCTCTTCAGAGCAGTCACATGAGATTCCTTAGGATCAACCTGAAATCTTGTAACAATACATACGAAATTCATAATATCAAGGCTAGTTTGAGTTAAATACAACAATCCACCAATCATTGATTTGTATCTAGTTTGATTTTCTTTCAGAGAATCATCTTTTGTTGTCAACTTGCATCCAGTCACCATGGGTGTACCAACTGGCTTTGAATCTTCCATACCAAACTTCTTCAGCAATTCCTTCACATACTTGGACTAAGATATAAAAATCCCTGTATCTAATTAAGTAATTTGCAATCCCAAAAATAATTTTATCTCTCCAATCACTGACATTTCAAATTCACTCTACATCTCATCAAAAAACTTCATGCACAAACCATCATCTCCGCCAAAAATGATATCATCAACAAAGACTTCTACAATAAAATCTTTATTATTATCAATCTTGAAATATAGATTACTATCAACAGTACCTTTGTTAAATCCAAGCTTCAACAAATACTTGTCCAATTTGGCATACTATACTCTAGGGGCTTGCTTGAGTCCATACAAAGCTTTCTTTAACTCACACACCATATCTCCCTTATTAGTCAACTGAAATCCATTAGGTTGCTCAACATACACTTCTTCCAATTCACCATTGAGAAATGCTAACTTGACATCCATCTAATAAAATTTGTAGTTCTTGTAAGCAACATAAGCAAGAAATAATCTTACAGCTTCAATTCTAGCAACAAGGGAAAAAGTCTCTTCAAAATCAATTCCTTCCATTTGAGAATATCCTTTACATACCAGTCTTGCTTTATTTCTAACCACTTTAGCTTGCTCATTTAGTTCCAATTGCATTTTTATCCCTAGGTCTGGGAACAAGAATTCATGTATCATTTTTCTCAATCTGATTTAACTGCTCTTTCATTGCTTCAACCCAATGTTCATCTTTACATGCTTCATTTACACTAGTAGGCTTGGTCTTTGAAATCAAACAATATTCTTTTGTAATCTTTCTCCTAGTCTGGACACCTTTCTTCTTATCACCTATAATCTAATCTTCTAAATGATTCAATCTTACATACCTCGGAGTCTTCTTAGGATGTTCTTAAAATTCAGGCTCTTGTGTTCTCTCTTCTGCACTTTCACTAGTTTCTCCTTCCTCTTGATTTTTCTGATTCACCAGAATGATTTGAACTTGATTTGAAGTCCAAACTTGCATTCCTTTGTTTGTACTATCATTTTGATCATCAAAATCATATCCAAAGGTTCTGGATGGTGTACCTCAGTCTTCATCAACCTTGACATTTGCACTTTCAACCATTTTCCTCAATATTTTATTGCAACACCAGTAGGCCTTGCTTTTAATAGAGTAACCCAGAAAGATATTGTAGAAGAGGGGGATTCACTACTCACATGTTCTCTTCATTCAGAGAGCCTCATAGGGTGAACTTCCCTAATCTACCTCAGGAATCAATGATGAGAGTTACAAAATCTAAAAGAGTAGGTCACAAAAAATTTTTGCACAAACTAGCAAGCTCTCAGCCAAAGGACGAAAATGAAGGAAATGGACGACAGTGCTACGCGCTGGCATCTCATACAGAACAGAGAATGAGAATGTCTCAGAAAATAGAAAATCAAATGCTTCTATTTGATTGCTAAGGACTTGCAGAATATAGGGAAATAATAGAAAGTGATAGAACTGAAATAAAGAAGTAGAGATGACGAAGATAAAGAGAAGAAAGGAAATACTTACAACTACGCAAGTGATGAAGCTTACAGCTCATGAGTGTCTTCCATACTTGCACACAAGAGGGAGAGAGAAATTTTGGGGGCTATATAGGGGCCTGCCTTAGTCAAACCCCGTTTTGGTGTTCCCACCTCCATGGACAACCAAATAGATAGAGAGAAAAGTAGAAATGAAGTAAAAAGCACTAAAGCACTACAAAATAGTGTTATGCTACTCAACCAAGTAATAGAGGAGAGGAGTGAAATCTTGCCACCTCCACCAAGAGCGCTCAAGGCTAATGGGGGAGAAAATGAGAGGAACTCAAGCCTCTACTGCAATGGAGTTTTATTCCACACTTTCTCTACTGAAGTGGTGGAGTGTTGATGTTATTGTTGTGAAGTGTAAAGTGTTTGGAGATTGAAGGGATGGTGAAGAAGTTGCTTAGAGATTGTGAAGAGATTGTGAAGTTTGTGAATGAAGTGAAGAAGCTATTAGAAGATGTGAAGAGAGAGCCCCCTAATGCTTGTTGAAGGGGTGAATTTTAAGAAGGGATGGACAGAAACGACCATATTTGGGTCAGTCGGCCAAAGGGGGCATTACAACTTCACTCCCAATGAGAAGTGTAACGCTTCTGCAGGTTCAATCGTAGGAATCTGCCAGGGATGTAAGTGCACATCACGAACGTTTGCACGTCGCGCGGGCATCCCCAACAAAAAATCCTCCACCAACACTCAAAATAGGTGCCAAGTGGGATGCAAGCAGTGGGCTTAGGTGGAATTAAGCCTCCAAACTTGGTTTTTCTACTTGGTGGATAAAGGAAAAAAAGGGATTTTCTCATGGAATGCAAATTCACTCTTATACATTTTCCCCCACTTTAGTGCTCGCATGAATATTGATGAGTTCTCAGTAAAGTAGATCAAGAAAGAGTATTGTTAGAAACGTATACATGAACCGTCGAGGAAGCAGATCGCAATTTGGTGAACCTAAGAGTGCAAGGTCAAAAGAGGACTTCATAGTTCCACAGAACTATGAAGCTGAAGAAAGAGTATATACTCAGGATGAAGAAGATGCAGATCTTTGATCTAGTACATACACAAGAGAAGAGAAAGATAGAAATGAACAAAGTGTGTGGTGAAAGAAAAACCCGCTCAGGAGTAGAACCCACACCACAAAGTAGGAGTGATAAAAGCAAACCCCACTCGAGGAGGAAAACCCATATCACAAAATATAGGTGATAAAATCAATCCCCACTCGAGGAGGAAAACCCATATCACAAAATAAAAGTGATAAAAGTAATCCCCGCTCGAGGAGGAAAACCCATATCACAAAATATAGGTGATAAAATCAATCCCTCCTCAAGGAGGAAAACCCATATCGCCAAAGATAGGTGATAAAAGCAATCCCCGCTTGAGGAGGAAAACCCGTATCACCAAAGATAGGTGATAAAAGCAATCCTTGCTCAAGGAGGAAAACTCATATCACCAAAGATAGGTCATAAAAGAAATCCTTGCTCAAGGAAGAAAACCTGTATCACCAAAGATAGGTGCTAAAAGCAATCCCCGCTCAAGGAGGAAAACTTGTATCACCCAATAAGAATGTAAATGAGCTCTACAGGTTCTAGGTCCTGTAGAGCAAGTAAGCAGACAGTCACGCAGAACATCATCAAGTTGGAAGACTTTCAAAGGGGTCCCTTGGGAACCCTTCAAAAGAAGAGGGGTCCACTCAAGGATGCATTGTTTGAGAAGTGAGGTCTAGTCGGGCTGCCCCCAAGCTAGACACAAATGATTTTACTCAAGATAAAAACTTTCAAAGGGGCTCCCCCAGGAACCCTTCAAAAGAAGAGGGATCCACTCAAGGGATGCTTCATTTGAAATATATAGTGAAGAGAGGACGTCCTTAAGAAGGAAACACATCTCTGAAACAAGTTATCACTTCCCCCAACATATAGGGGAGGAGAACCATGCGAGACACTTAGCACGTACAGGATAGAGGTAGACACT
The DNA here is from genome assembly GCA_007258455.2 of Sequoia sempervirens. Classification (NCBI taxonomy): domain Eukaryota; kingdom Viridiplantae; phylum Streptophyta; class Pinopsida; order Cupressales; family Cupressaceae; genus Sequoia; species Sequoia sempervirens. The sequence continues at coordinate 441,547,079 of VDFB02000015.1, forward strand.
TGTCATGAGAAGTAAAGGAAGGTTCATCAATCAAGTGGGAGTTTGATGACACCTGAATCACAAAGTTGTATTTTATCATTCAAGGCCTTACATTCGCTAGTGGAATAGCCAAGTACTCAATGGTATGCATAGAAAGGATGTTCTCCTTCATCATTTTTATGAATTTTATTACATGTAGGAGAAGGAAGAGTGATTAAGTGGTATTTTAGAATCCACAACAAAATACCCTCTTGCTTAGATAAAGGATGAGGAGTGGGGAGCAACCCTTTCTCTTGTGGAGAAAATTTTGACTTCTCACAAGAAGAAGAAGGAATGAAGATAGAAGACAATGGAGGAATAATCTTTTCAACAAAATGAGGTTGAGAAAAATTCTTGTCACTCATCCATGGCTTCTATTTAGATCGTTCTTTCAAGCAACCAAGTCCCAAATTATTCTTACAAGGTTTAAATTCTATAGGGACTTGAATTCCTTGTTAGTTACGCCCACAACCTTTACGCTCATAGCCATATTTAGAAACAAGCGTAAAGTTGGGGCCATAACATGTTTGCAGATCTTGAAAAGGAGTATCCTCATAAAGAGCATTGTCCCAATAATGGGGATTACACTCCTTTATGGGATTTCCATCATCCTCTTTAACAAGACTGTCAACATTATACTCCTTAGCGAAAGCATAATCATCTTCCTCAAAAGGAGGATCAACACTAAGAACATTACAATCTATGCTCACACCATCCCATGATACAAAAGAAAAATTATCTCTGATAGTGGGTGCGGATGATGTTATCAAAAGGTCTAAGTCGATCGGGTCGACTTTATATTCTTGAACGAAGGAATTTTTAAAGTCTAAAGAACCCCAATCACCACCAAGACATACATTTTCTTGAGAGGAGGTAGAAGGAGAAGACTTAAGATTTCTCGCTTCAGAAGGATCTTCCTTAGGGACATTTATCTCAAGAGTATCCTTTATGGTAGGTACTGCTAGAGAAAACATCGACACATGGAAGATACTGAAGGAATAAGAGTAGGCAAAACCAAAGATTGACTGACAACTACCGCTTCACATAAGTGCATAGCATCAGGGTCAGCCTTGACTGTGACCACTTTATTGTTAGTAGTGAACTTAATAGATTTATTCAAGGTAGATGAGACTGCACCCATAACATGAATCCACAGTCTACCAAGAAGAAGGTTATATGGTAATTTTTTTAGACATAACATATACAAGGGTGGGTATGGTAACGGGTCCAAGCTACAAAGGTAATACTATTGTACCTAGAGCTTATCGCCCAATATTATCAAACCCACGAATAACAACAAAAGAATCATTAAGAGAAGATGGATCAATATTAATCTTAGGAAATAGATCAATACTACACACATTGGGTGCCAAACCGGCATCAACGAGAGTACTTCTAATGCCAATATTATTAATATTAATTATAATCATTAGAGGATCTGGTTGCTTCTACACTTCCAGAGACGGGAGCTCCTGCAGATAGAATGTAATATTTGGTGAATCCAAATGAATATACGCCATCAATGCATTAGCAGCCGTCGGCCTAGTGGAAGAAGGCAAGAGAATATTTTGCAAGGCTTCTTGAAGTATACCTTGGTAAACCGGAGCAGACTGAAGCAAGTCCCATAGTGAGATCTTAGTCGGTGTAACTCGAAGTTGTTGAACAAGATCAGAATCATCGGGTGCTTTAGTTGTAGGTTTAGGTGCTTGAGGAAGGTTTGGTTGTTTATTAATTCTATTATCATAAGTAGGGCTACCACTCTATAAGATGGAACCTTACAAATATTAGGAGAACCACCATCAAATGGAACATCATCGATAGAACAAATCCTTTTAGAAGGACTAGCTGGAGTCACGTAAATAACTGGTCTCTTAGTCCTTTGAGGGGCGATAGAGACATAGACTGCATTTACAGACTCATCGCAACTGGTGGAATAATTATTTGAATACATATTCTCAACATTGATCCAAATAGGATCAAATGTGGAAGAAGGTTCATCATTTGCTAATGCAGCATCTCTGGAGGACAGTGCATCAAATGCAACATTTCTGGGAGAGAGTGCATTGGAAGGTATCAGAGATTCATCATTCACAAATGCAATGTCTCGAGAAGAGAGTACATTGGAATGAATAGGAGATTCACCATTCACCAATGCAACATCTCTAGAAGAGAGTGCATTGGGATGAAAATATTCATCATTCGCTAATGCATCATCTCTAGAAGAGAGTGCATTGGAAGCAATAGGAGATTCATCATTCACCAATGCAACATCTCTAGAAGAGAGTGCATTGGGATGAAAAGATTCATCATCTATAGAAGAGAGTGCATTGGAATGAAGAGAAGGTAGAGTAACATTAAGAAAGGTATCAATGATTTCATCTTCTTGCAACATAATATCCTCTAAAGTAAGAGGATTTTCATGAGAAGGATCAAAGACACCAAGTGACATGGGCAAAGCCAAGTCGCCATAATATGCATGAAATGGAATATCATTAACATTTTGGACAAAATTAGTTACTGAACTAATAAAAGAAGATATTAAATCTATTACATTTTTTTTGGTATTTTCTATGTTTTAGTAAATCGCATTTTCGAAGGTCTCCAGAGCAGAATTTGAGATCAAAACTTGCGTCGGTTTGTAAAACTTGATTGTCAAAGGAACTTGTATTTTAGGGACAAAACTAGCTCTCTAGGAGACCTTTCCAACAGTGCAAACGGTTCTAAATTCTGAGCACTAAGTCAAAAGTTATGACCCCACCAAGTAGGGGTAAATAGATTCCTAATTTTTTGGAAAATTTTCTCTTCACGTCAGGTTCACCAAAATGTAGAAGAGGGGGATTCGCTACTCATGAGTTCTCTTCATTTAGAGAGCCTCATGGGGTGAATTTCCCTATTCTACCTCAGGAATCAGCGACAAGAGTTATAGAATCTAAAAGATCAGGTCACAGAGATTTTTTGGACAAACTAGCTAGCTCTTGGCCAAAGGACGACAACGCAGGAAATAGAAGACAACATGGCACACTAGCATCCCAGAGGTGCACTAGTGTCTCATAAAATAGCAAAGTGAGTGCTTCTATTCGATTGCTAAGGACTTCCAGAATATAGGAAAATAACAAAAGTGATAGAATTGAAATAAAGAAGTAGAAATGACGAAGATAAAGAGAAGAAAGGAAATACTTACAACCACGCAAGTGATGAAGTTTCTAGCTCGTGAGTGTCTTCAATACCTGCACATAAGAGGGAGAGAGAAATTTTTGGGGCTGTATAGGGGCCTGCCTCAGTCAGACCCCATTTTGGTGTTCCCACCTCCACGAACAGCCAGATAGATAGAGAGAAAAGTAGAAATGAAGTGAAGAGCACTAAAGAACTACAAAACAGTGTTATGCTACTCAACCAAGTAATAGAGGAGAGGAGTGAAATATTACCACCTCCACCAGGAGCTCTCAAGGCTGATTGGGGATAAAATGAGAAGAACTCAAGCCTCTACTGCAATGGTGTTTTGTTCCACACTTACTCTACTGAAGTGGTGGAGTGTTGATGTTACTGTTGTGAAGTGTAAAGTGTTTGGAGATTGAATGGATGGTGACGAAGCTAGTTAGAGCTTGTGAAGAGATTGTGAATGAAGTGAAGAAGTTCTTAGAAGATGTGAAGAGAGATCCCCCCCAATGCTTGTTAAAGGGGTGAATTTTAAGAAGGGATGGACAAAAATGGCCATATTTGGGTCAGTCGGCCGAAGGGGGCATTACAACTTGACTCCCAATGAGAATTGTAAGGCCTCTACAGGTTCAGCCACAGGAATCTGCTAGGGACGTAAGCATGCCGCGCGAACGTCTACGCGTCATGTGGGCATCCCCAACAGAAATGCCTCCACCAACGCTCAAAACAGGCACCAAGTGGGATGCAAGCAGTGGGTTTAGGTGGAATTAAGCCTCCAAACTTGGTTTTTCTAAGGTGGATAAAGGAAAAAATGGGATTTGCACATGAAGTTCAAATTCACTCTTATACAAATACCTTCATCACTCCTAGCATCAAACTTTCCTATATCTTCATCTCTTTTGATATAACATTTGCTTCCAAAGATATTGGAATACCTAACAGTAGGCTTATGACCAATCCATAGCTCAAAATGGGTCTTACCAGCATCACCTTTAATTTGCACCTGGTTGAGTGTGTACACAATAGTAATCACAACTTCTCTCCAGTAGATATGAGGGACATTTCCTTCCAACATCATTGTTTTAGCAGCTTCTTCAGTTGTTTTGTTCTTCCTTTCCACAACTCCATTTTGTTGAGGGGTCTGCGGTGCAAATAATTGTCTCTTTATTCCATGTTCTAATTAACTTCACTGGAAGTGAATTCACCACCTCTATTTGATCTCAAACATTTAATCTTCAAACCTATCTATGTCTCAACTATAGCCTTAAATATCTTGAACTTCTCCAGAGCTTCATATTTATCCCTTAAGAAAATAACCCACATCATTCTAGAATAATCATCAATGAGTAACATGAAATTCCTACAACCTTGTAAAATTTTGACCTTAGAGAGACCACACAGATCAGTATGAACAAGCTCCAACAATTCATTTGAACAATGTTGTTTACTCCAAAATGAAATTCTAGTTAGCTTCCCTAACTAACACTCCTTACGTATGGCATTAGTAGGTTTCACCAACTTAGGTAGATCTCTCACAGCCTTAGTAGAACTTATCTTGACAATATTATCAAAGTTAACATGACACATTCTCCTATGCCACAACCAGCTTTCGTCAACTTGAGCAATCAAACAAATTTTACTAGCAACACTCAAGTGAAAGATATTACCTTTTGTCTTTGTACCTAATGCAATTACATTTCTGAAACTCAATATTCTGCACTTTCCATCCTTGAATTGAAGATTGTATCCCTTATCAACCATTTTTCCAACACTTAAAATATTATGCTTCAAACCTTCCACATATAGAACATCATCGGTATTATGCTTACCATCAAAAGAAATGCATCCTCTACCACAGATCACACCAACTGTATTATCACCAAATCTCACAACACCACCATCATACTTTTCCAAGCTCACAAACTTACTTTTATCTCTTGTCATATGATGTGAACACCCGATGTCGATCACCCATTCATCTTTCTCTTCAACTCGAGCAGCTAGGGATTTCTTCACATTTGTACAACTAGCAGATTTAGTAGACACGGGCTTATTTTCCTTGATAGCAATAAATACCCATTCATCATCACCTTTATTAGATTCATCATTTGTCACACCTTCATAAGTAGCATAGTAACACTTCCTTTGAAATCTAGGCTTGTTATGTCTTGGTTTAGGAGCTCTTTTTGGACACCTTGATGTAAAATGACCTATCTTATTGCAAGAAAAACATTTAAGAGGTAATGTTCTTTCATACTTACCTTTTCCTCTCGATACTCTTTTGACAATAAGTGCTTCCATCTCTTCAGCTCTCTTTCTTCTTCTTTAATCTGCCTGATTTCATCCTCATACTTGAATGTATTCCTAGATGAACTCTCACTGGATCATATATTTTTTATCTCTACCAGAAGTAGTAGCCTTGAATGCAAATTCTACCTTAGGAAGGGCATCACCAAATTCATTGAACTCAAAAGCAGTAAGCTTACTGACCAACATATCTTTGGTTACATTTGCTACAGTCTAGAGCTCTTCAATAGCACTAGCTTTACTTTGTATGAATTGGGAAAGGACCTAAGCACTTTAGCAACAATCTCTAATTCATCTATTTTTCCACCAACACATCTAATACCACACACAAGTTCATTCACTCTTTGCATGAAAATAGTAATGTTCTCATCATCACCCATTCTCAAAAATTCATATTTCCCTTTCAGACTCTGCAACTTAGTAATCTTCACATTAGAATCACCTTCATACAAGGTTTCCAACTTTTTCCATATCTCATAAGCAGTCTTCAAATCCATAACATTTGTCATCTTAGAATCATTCAAGGCACTCAACAATGCTTCCTTAGCCTTGATATTATACTCAACATCTCTAATCTCAACAGTAGTAGTAGGACCATTCTGAGGAATAACATACCTATTATATGTAATGTTCCAGAAGGGTTCACCAATGCATCTCAAATGACACTCCATTTGAGTCTTCCAAAGAGAATAATTTGTTCCATAAAATCTCGGACTATCCTTCTTATAAGTCACCATCCCAGATCACCTTAATCTATTAAACTTCTTCCAAGCAACTTACTCTAATACCAATTGTTGGCAACACAAGGGCAGACAACTGAGAGGGGGGGTGAATCAATTGTCCCATAAATTTAAAACTTATTCAACTTATTAACCTTATTCTTAGATCTGATTAATAACAATGAAAGCATAAATCATCAACACATCAGAAACACACATAACACCAATATTTTTTACGTGGAAACCCTGTTAGGGGAAAAACCACGGTGGAGGTTAGTCCATAAGATTATACCCTGTTAAAAGTATAAAGAATGAAATGAGGAATGCACATGCATTTAGACACACTACCTAGAGCTCACTACTTAATTACAACAAGGCTAACTGCCCAAAGGAAGACACGTTGTCTTATAGAAAGATTCAGATTACATCCATAGGGATTTGACTGATAAAATAGCATCTGCTAATGCCTAATCACAATTCTAGTTAAGCACATGAACACTTCTTCACTCTTCTTCACACTCTGCTTTGCCTTCGAATGATTAGGACTTTATTTGCACATCTCATACATGAGCACACTCAAGCATACATCTAAATTGAATAAACAATCACTCTTATATATCCACAACAAGAAATTTCATCACTACATGTCGGCTTCAACAGAATAATAAAATGAATACAAACTATCAGCTCAAATCAATAAAAATTAACAATGTGAATCAACCAAGGTTGGCCATAACTTAGAGAAGACCCAAATCAACATGCTCAAACACAAAAAAAACTAATTAATTACTCCTCGGAGATCCACAACGTGCTACAACCACCATGTCAGTCAAGAACATGAAAAACATGAACATGCAAGAGAAAATTGCCAACCACGAGCACAACGATCAATGCGAACGTGCAACAAAGATAGATCATGATCTAGAAACATCCACAAACATCATGAATCACCAAAGAAGCATTTGCAACAACTAAACTAACTAAAATTGCATCATCTTCAATTAGGAACACTGACTAAAGCAACAGAAAAACTCTCAGAATATAAATCTTCATAACTCGATCAAATCTTCATGTGGATCTCTAAAACTCGATGTGGATAAACTAGATAAACTTAGCAACAAACCCTTTAGATCACAACCTCTAATCATCAATGTACTGAAATCACCAAAAAACTGAACTTCACCACTGATAACCTACAACTCATTTCATTACAATTTTCTCAATATCCTCGACATATACAGCTTTTAATGAATTAATGCTAATAGTGTTGACATCAATGAAAACCACATATCAGCAACAAAACCACAACATCCAACAAAGAGACCCAAGATAGAGGGAGAGAGGGAGGGGGGAGTTGGAGAGAAGGGGTTGGAGTGAGAGGGACTTATCTAGGTAGGGTGGGAGGGATAGAGGTGTTGAAAATATGGAATACTGAGAGGGAAGGGGTGAATCAGTATTCCATAAAACCATTCACATAAAACCCATTTAAACATTACCACAAACCTGACCAAATCAACAAGAGAGAACATGGAATCAAGATTATGCATCAACAACCATGAACACTAGTATTTTTATATGGAAAACCCAAAATGGGAAAAATCATGGTGAGGATTAGCTCACAATATAATATATTTGGATATAGAATATTACAATGGCTCACTACTAGGACTTGATGCGCAATCCTTGAAAGACTTGCAGCCTGAAGTAGATACAAAAGATCTGGCTTACCACCAAGATACAAAATGAAGTGGCTCACTGCTAAAAGCATGAACTAATGAAAATGCACCTTCCTTGTTCTGGAGTTTAGTTCCATTGAAGCACAATACATAGACTGCACACTTATCTCCACATCTCACACATATCCATTCATATCTCTGACTTCATGTAACTTTCACACACTCTTCCTTTCTCTGCCTCACACTCCCTCTAACATTCAATGTCTTACATATATACATATATATGTCCATGTTTACTAATTAGGTTGGCCTAATCAACTCTTTTCACCATTGTCCTCATCTTTGTACATAAGTAGTCAGTGTGGACCTCAAATAGATCCCATTATTCACACATAAAAAACTTCTCAATATTGATACATAATTAGGTTAGCCAGAGAGACTAAAAACTCCAAACATACATGCAATCCATCAAACGTGTAACACACACGCATGTTAGCATATTGAATTCTTCCTTAGACAACATCAATCTACTTGCCTTCAACATCACTCAATAAGATAATCAAATATGAGAAAATGTGAAATCTCCCACATCAATATATAGAATGAAAACTCATTGTAGACTACAAAACATAATATTGTCATTCATATCTTCTGAATGCCTTCACATCTCATTATGAAATTCCAAAGCAAGATGCCTCTTGAAGTCTCAAACTTGTTTGCAAATTCCTGTGATGATATCTTTTTTGAGATAGAATCTAGTCCAGGAAATTGATGTACAAAGCCAGTGTATGAGTATGACACTGTTTCCAAAACAACTGGTAATTGTACCTTTCTAACCATACAACCTAGTTAGTTGAAACCATGTCAATGAATACAACTGATATTAGGATAAACATATTATCAGCTTTAGAGAAAATGTTACAAAAAGGGATAATCCAGATCAAAGCACCGGATCAATAGACTTTCATTACCAAAGCAGTTGAAGACTGATAAACATCAAAATTCCATTTAGGTGATTGTCTAGATTCCACTTGTTGACATCAATGACAATCTTACAATTTCCAACAATCTCCTTTTTTATTGATGGAAACACATGATGTGAAAACCATAAAAATAACTTCCTTCTTTCTCTCTCTCCCCCTTTGACATCAATGTAAAAGGGAAAAAAAAAAGGATTGCTTTAACTGATCCTTTGCATACCTAAAAAATTCCCCTAAGAAGTATATCCCAAATAGAGATGATGACCAGAGGCTTATGCCCCTTGAAGCTTGCTAAGAATCTTGGTCCATGAGGATCTCCCTTCATCCCAAAGCCTTTTTACATCTGACAAGGCACTGCATAGATAATTAAGGTCACATAAGATGTCCTTGTTGGAATCAAGGAACACTGAGAGGGGGGGTGAATCAGTATTATGCAAAATTTAACTTTATTAAATTGATCTTTAAGCCACTTATAGAATTGAACCAAAAGAAAGATGCAAGAACACAAGAAAATCAACCACAACACCATAACACAAGGATTTTTTTTGTGGAAACCCTGTTAGGGGAAAAACCACGATGGAGATTAATCCACAACATGAGTATACTCAAAATAAGTGTTTACAATTGGGAATGCACATGCATTCAGGAACACTGCTTAGAGCTCACTACTCAAATACAAAAGGCTTACTTCCCAAAAGAAGACTCACTATCTTACAGTCATAGATAGACAATTGGAGTGGATGAACTATGAAATTACTCTGCTAATGCCTGAGTATAGTTCTGGTTAAGCACATTGACAACATTCTTCACATTTTGTCTGATTCTACTCTTAAACCTTTGTTTACTTTAATTCAAATCACAAATCCTTTTCTGCTCAAGTAAAACTGTGCACAATCGATCTATAATCCTTCTAAATTTTGTATCATATCACAACACACACCAAAATGATAGAAATAATCGATTATATATATCTACATCAAGAGATTACATCAACCACATGTTGACTTCAACAAAATATAAAACATGTACAAATTGTCGACTCAATCCATAAATAATTATTAATGTGAACCAACCAGTGTTGGTCACAACATAGTAAGGAACCAAAAAATCATCCTCAACCATGAAACACCTTCAAAAATTATTCCTCAAAGATCCACTGCACGCTACAATCTCCTTGTTAGCCTTTTTGCATTGTTAGACTGAAAATCAATAAACCAGATCTTCTAACTTGCACACCAATCAATACGAGGCTCTATGATTCAAAGATAAGAAATTCCAAACATCAAAAGACCTTTCCTGAGATCCACAACACAAAATGATAATAGAAAATTGCATATGAATTGATGTACACAACTCTGTTGAATGCTCTGTTTTAGCTTTGATAGTTAACACTTATCTTCAATCTGACTTACAGTATGACAAAATACTGAGGTGTGGATAGGATTACTAACTAGGGTTTCCATCAATGACAACACTAGATAACTTGTGCAGTGTCTCTTTCCAACAATCTCCCCCTTTGGCATTGATGCAACACTTAGTGAAAAATGACTAAGTGTCAGAACCAATACCAACATGAATACACTGCAATCCTCAAAACTTCAAAAAAAAAATTAATCGCAACTCCCCCTTAGATGAATAAGGAATTTTTCACTGTCCCACACTCCCCCTTTGACATCAATGACAAAGACGGGAATCCGCATACCAAAAATCATACAAAATTTCTATGAACAGACTATATATGTAAAAACATGCTTCTCTAACTTACATGGATTGGAAAATATCTTTAAAATTGTTCTTCAACAAGCTTAAGCTAGTGTCCCAACCCTTTTTGAGACTCTCCAAAATAGCCATGTGACCACAGAACAAGTAGGATTGCATCTCTGCTAACTCGATATTTTCTAGATCACTGACAGTCATAGCATCTTGGGCTTCCTTTAATGCACTAAGCATTGTCTCCATCTTAGGACCAATTAGTCCTCTAAGCTCACATACCCTTTCAACAATTCTATCTTTTTCATGCTTCAAACTTTTAATTTTTTCAAGAAGGGATATGACTTGACCTTCTTGCTTACCCATAGAAATGGTTAGAGGATCAAAGACTTGAGAAATATTTTCTTATTGTTTCTCATATTCCTTAATTTTCTTCTTGGTGACCTCAGTGAATTTAGACAACGATAAGCATGAGTTGTAGATATTTCCACCTTCAGATAATGCACCTTGAATGTTCTATTCACATGTAGCTAATAAGGATTTATCATTAGCAATCATACACTTTAGTCTACTAAACTTATTTACATCAAATTATTTCTTGACCTTATCCTCAGCTGACTTTTCAAGACACTCAAAGTGAGTACTTACAAAGTTGATAAGTTTCTTCAGTTGACCAGAGAGAGAATTGAATGAGTCCTCTACATATGTAGGAATGATATTCTCCAAGATACCAGATGCAAGACTTAGCAGCTCATTGTCCTCAATGTGAGATTTCATTATCTCCTCCCTTTCCTTGGCTTGAGCAAATGATGCTAACTTCAACTTCTGAATAGGAGATAGAGTGGCCAAGTTGATAGGACCTTCAACCAATTCAGGGTCAAACTCCTCTTGTTGTTCTTCTAAAAACTCCTTTACTACCTTTGTAGTGTCTCTTTCTTCCATTACAACCTTCTTTGCCTCAACCTTCTTTTCTTCAATCATAGATTCTTCCTTGGCTTTGGGAATTTCTGCCTCTTCAGCTAATATATCTTTAGGAGCTTTATTCTCCATGGTAATTTTAGTATCTTGCATATCTAGAGGATTCTGAGTTTCCTCAATTATGTCTTCTTTCACTTCTTCAACTTTCAGACTAGATGGAACATCTTCATCATGAATTTCTTCAGAGATGACATTATATATGTTTTTCAACAGAACTTCCTTAAGAATTTTCTCAGTGTCCTTTGTTACTTCCTCATTTTGTCCGATCATAAGCTTATTCAACCTTGTTTTGCTCTTAAAATAATTTTTAGCATCATTGAGGATCTTCTTCATTTCTTCTATTGACATTACCAGACACAGATCAACAAGTATATGTTCTCTCATTTGTTCATCTTCATCTCTTGCATTAACTCTCCTCATTTCTAAGACTTCATATAAACCTTTAGGTAATTCTAACATTATTTCTATGAGATTCATATTGAAAACATTCAAATATTTTATTGTGGCTTCTTCAATAGTTCTCTGACCGACACTATCAAAAGTTTCATACCATTCAGAAATTGGTTTGAGGTTTCCATCCTTAATTAAAGCTTTTTCCACTTCCTCTATAGTCATACCAGATCTGTCAGTTTTCACCTTTTTCTTTGCTTTCTCTTCACCAGAGGGCTTGTCCTTAGATACTTTTGATGTCTTTGTGCCCTTATGCTTGATTTCTCTTCTTTATCTGACTTGGTTTCTTCATCTTCTTCCATAGCAACATAGACTCTTGTGCTTTTATCCTTCTTCCTCTTTCCTTCTCTTCCAGATGTCTTGACTTGAGCTTTTACAGGGCTTGATTTCTTTTGTAGGACCGGATGAGAGTGCAGAGCTCCTTGTAGATCTAGATCTAGTAGAGGATGTTGTTAGACTAGTTGACTCAATTCTAGTAGGCTTCCCTTCTTATGCTTGTTCTCTTTTCTTCTTAGCTTCCCTCACTGCTTCAACTAATATACCAATGCTTTCCACAAAAGATTCAACTTCCTTTCTGACCTTCCAGACTATCATAGGCTTCTTCAGTTGTGCATGTACTTCCATATTCTTCTCTTCAAAGGTACCAAACCTTTCTTTTGTCTAATCCCTGGGTTTACTCAACAGGTGTTGGGCATACAACTCCAAAATGTGTTCTTCAACCTCATCCCATAGGCATTATCCAAACTGTTCTAGGTTTTGTTGCTTCCATCAAACATTGATCAACATCAACCATGAAGCAAATAGTGTCCTTATATTTTCCACAATAGACTTAAGAATCCTTTCCCTGGCTTGTATTTCATTCTAAAAGCTTTTGAAGTAACCCCAAATAGCGGTTTTCCTTGCTTTGCTATCACTAATTCTATATAAGATGTCTCTAATTTGAACAGCTACAAGTCTGTCACCTTCCCATTACACTTTACCAACTCCCAAAACTTCATTCATGAAGTAGAAGAATAGACATAACAACAGATTGCCATACTTGAAAGATTTCTTCTTTTCCTTCTTGATTTTTCCAAGATTTTCAATTAGCTGGCCCCGGAGTAACTCACATAAGTCATATTCTGCATTTTCCTTGATCATTTGATAAGCTGCATAGATTGCAATACCGGATATAGAGTTATCCCGGTTTGAGTGATAGATTTTATATCCAGTAACCATAGAAGAAAACTTTACATCCAATTCAATGATGTCATTAATTGCCATGGCTCTTTTGTCAAAAACAGAACCGATTTCCTTAGTGACTGTTTGGTTCTTCACAACTTTCAATGTGGGCAACCCACTAGATGAATTCAGACCAATAAAAATGCTTATAGCTTCTCTTGTGATCTTGAAGGGATGATTTAACCACATGAACTCAGCATACACTCGAATTAGTATGTATCGAACACATTCAATTTCATTGAACACGGGAAACTTCACAATTTGTGTGAACTTATTCTCCTCTAAAGTCTTAAATTTAGGCCTTACACAAAGATCTTCTCTCACAATGTGATTTTTATACAGATTTAACAACTGGGAGCTTCCTAATTCCTCAACATTCACATGAATATATGCCCTAATATCTACAAAAAACCATACAAAATGGAAGAAAATACACCTAATGGTTTTGTCTCAATAGATATGAATGGGTGCCATTTGAATTTTGGGCGGGGTCTATCCTTAATATCAACAACCAACGAAGCGGCCATTTTTAGAAATTTCAAATTCACAAGTTTTGTAGATAAATACCTTTCGTTGGATTAGGGTTTGATCATTGAATCACCTTCAGACTTGTATCTCGCCAAAATTCACAGCTCTCCAAACTTCTTCTTCTTGAAATGCAATGTGACAAATGAGGAATAGAAGTAACCTTTTATCATTTGTACACCTAAATTTTTGTCGCAATAAATGATTTTTCTCTAGGTCTTTTATACACCCTATTTTCATAGACTGTGAAAGAAAATTCTTCTGCAAACCTTCAATTTTGCATAAATTTCCTCCACGAGAATTCCCAAAGCATCTATAAATCATTAATGTAATCATTGCAATTTCCCACATTCTAGTTCCAACTACCAGCAGGGGGTGTAGAATATTTTCTTGAGAGATCCCCCTAGGCTAGAGGCCATAAACTAATTCCAAGAAGAATTTTCATTACCAGATTCTGGTGTGGATTCATTTCCTACATTAGAAAAACTCTTCTTCACCCATGTCTTCTTCATTTGATTCTTGATCTCATCCGTAGTAACTTTTCCTTTTCCCTTATCATTCTTTTGCATGTTTTTCCCTTTGTTTACTAGGCCCTTCCTGCTTCTACAGAATCTTGCAATGTGACTGGATTTGTTACAGTTATAGCACACAACATTTCTTTGTACAAATTAGTTATTTCATTGATTTTCTCTTGATCTACACTGGTTAGCAATATGGACAAATCTATTGCAGCCATAATATCTGACATTTCTATTGAAAGAGTTGTTTGACATATTTTTGCATTCAATTGACTTATGACCATACTTACTACAATTGTAACACTGACCGGAGAATGATGGACCACTTGGATTCATTCTACTTCTACATTGAGCAGCCATATGACCAAATTTATTGCAAACAAATCAGTATCCATTAAACTTTTGAGCATTAGGTTGTCTTACCGGATACCTTCTAGCTTTGTTCATCTAATTTCCTTGCCTAAATTTCCTTTGACCAGATTTGAAGCTTTCTCCTTTCTCATATCCAAGACCTCACTTGTCATTTCCAATCTTCTGACTTTGAATCAGTTCATCAAGCTTTGCTGAGCTAATCTTGAACTTCTCCTTGTATTCATTTGTAGTAGCAAGTTCATCTCTAAGAATAACAATTTGTCCTTCAAGCTCTTATTCACTGTTTCTGGATTGTTGTAGTTCAAGTTCCAATTGATTGAACCCATCATTAATTATGTTGCACTCTTCATTTTTTTCTTTCAAGGACTGAGTAAGATTCTCTTCATTCTTCTTTCTGACTTCAATCTCCTTGGTCATCCTCATCGCAATAGATTCCATCTCATGCATTAGGACAACATTATCTCTGGTGATATTTTCACATTCTTCTATCTTTTCCTTCAAGGCTTGACTTAGGTGTTCATCTTCCATGCTTTTACTTTCTTTCTGCTTGAATTGATCACATAGATCCTTTCTCTTTTCCCTAGACTTATTGATTTGATCTTTCAATGATTGAATAAATTTATCAACATTCATGAGGCTTTCCTCTAATTCTCGAACTTCAGATTTGGACTGATCAAGATAATCTAGCTCCACCAAAATTTGTTGAAGACTATCAGAATCCATTGAATCACCTTCTCGAATCTTCCCCAAGATATTAAACTTCTTCCGAGGAAATAGGCTCTGATACCAATTATTGGAATCAAGGAACACTAAGAGGGGGGGTGAATGAGTGTTCTAAAAAATTTAACTTTATTAACTTGA
Organism: Sequoia sempervirens; assembly: GCA_007258455.2. Classification (NCBI taxonomy): domain Eukaryota; kingdom Viridiplantae; phylum Streptophyta; class Pinopsida; order Cupressales; family Cupressaceae; genus Sequoia; species Sequoia sempervirens. Next base: position 441,562,570 of record VDFB02000015.1, read on the forward strand.
TCTTTAAGCCACTTATAGCATTGAACCAAAAGAAAGATGCAAGAACACAAGACAATCAACCACAACACCATAACACAAGGATTTTTTATGTGGAAACCTTGTTAGGGGAAAAACTACAACGGAGATTAATCCACAATATGAGTATATTCAAAATAAGTGTTTACAATTGGGAATGCACA
>VDFB02000015.1:441562848-441693009 GCA_007258455.2 Sequoia sempervirens
GATAAATATATATATGATGATCGATAAATATATTATAGGTGGTTGATGAATACAATTTATACATAATAATATTTGTCTAATTGATATTATTTATTATCATCATTTTGAGGGATGCATGCCACTATTATAGTATTGCTAATATGTTATTTGGATGGGACAACTAATGATGTTATGATGATATACTCCATCATAATTAATGTGTGTGTGACCATATAAAATGACCATGGAAGGCAAGAAAAGAAAAGCTAATTACATCTCTGCATTCCTGACAATATTGAAGACAACTATGTTCTATCATCCTATTGAAACATAGAATAAGAAGACGACATCAAAATTGGAAAATAAGAGGTTTCTACAGAGAAAAGTGGTAAGTATTAGGTGATTTCTCTCATCAGCAATCATAAGTACCTTTATATAATTAGAAAATAATATTTGTTAAATATGTTATGAATGCGAATATTAACGATTGATAAATATATTAAAAATTGATATTGATAAAGATATTAATGTAGTTATTAATATTTGATAATTGATAAATGAATAAATATAAACATTGAATAGCATAAAGGACTGTTGCATATACATTCATATAGTAAATGGATTATTTGCATTGAATTCTTAATAACTAGATAAATTCATGAATCCCCATAGCATGGTGTAATCGTGGGTAACTTGTTAATATGATAATCATTAGATGCAACTGTTTGTATCATCAAACAATCATGTAGTTGGTTGAGGGATGGAACAAATAGGTTGAGTAGGTGCTAGATTTCTCCTCTAAGTACTTCACCCACAATGATAACTGGCAGTCTACCATTGTTGGGCCAAGAGGGCTTGCCATAGCCGCTCTTGGGCTTAAAGAGAGTATCTATGGGCCTCCTATGGAAATCCTTCCTCCAAACAATCGCATGGTTGGATCAACTTGAGAAACTCCCCATCATAGTAGGAGATGGGGAAATAGGAGGTGTAGAAGGGATAGCAAGTACTAGAGACTCACCCAAGTACTCCACCCATAGTGATGATTGACGGTCTACCATTGTGGGCCAAGGGGGCCTACCATATCCACCCTTGGGCTTGGAGGGAGCACTCTATGGGTGTCCTAATGCATCCATCCTATTCGACCATACCTATGATTGAGAAGATCAATAACTTCAGCAAGTTGTTGTTTGGGTCAATGTTATGGTGCCTTACAAGTATTCAAGTATATACTTTGAGATAATTTATGTGTATTCAAATGTTTACTTTGTGACTTATATGTATGCTTTGTAACATATGTTCATGTGAATGCTTGTGTATTACATGTATTCGCATGTCTGCTTCATACTCATGTGCGTACTTGATGACCTTGGGATGGTGGACGGGTCCACGGTTTAGTATGGGATGCACTAAATCCCCTTCCCAATTGTCTGATAGCATACTTCATTCAAGTGTAATTGTATTTGAGTGTATACTCTATGATTATATTTACATGACTTGAATTTGAATTCGTGATGTGTTTGTATTCGAGTGTATACTTTATCACTTGTACATGTATTCAAGTGTATACTCTATGTCCTTGTATTCGCATACTTTATGACTCTGAATTCAAGTGTATACTTCATGAATACTTCATGCCTTATGTATTCAAGTCTATGTTCCATGTCGGTGTATGCTCCATGTAATTATTCATGTCCTGTGTGCCATGCTTTACTGCTTACATGTGTTCAAAGATATAATTCGTATCTTATGAGTGTGCCTCATGTCTTACATACTTGGTTTATGCCTAATGTGCTTTAGCATGTTTACTGCCTGTGTATATTTTTGTTATGTATGTTCTATTCTCTTGAGTGTATACTTCTAATTGAACAAGTACACTTCTTCGAGTGTATTAACATGCCTTACTTGTAATTCCTAGATGTATGTATCATATCTTGCGAGTGATTATGTGTTTGCTATATATTTGATGTGCCTTCCACATCATTATTTCATGAAAGCTTTATGTGTGTCAAGATTTTTTCTTCATACATGAGTGCCTTCTTAATACCTTGAATAGGTCAGTAACATGACTTATGTGTCTTTCAATGTCCATGTTACCCGATTTTAGCTTTTAGTTGAAATCGTAACTTAGTGTTTATTCTTTTGTGTTTACATTCAAACATTAAAAGATACATTATATTCTACTAAGTTCATCAATATGCATGAAGAGATTGTTAAAAAAAAATAGATTGCATTTTATTCCAATGTTGCAATTATATAGACAAATGAGAAAGAGAACCATATGTATTGCAAATGTAATCTTTATTGATAATTCAAGTATAAATGTCCCTCACAAGCCAGGGACTAGGTTATCCTAATGCTAGTAAAGAAGAAATCATACATATGGATAGCAAAATTAAATTGCATATAACATGAAGGGACCCGCCATTGCCCGGTGGAATGACTAATTGTTGACTTGGCCTGCATCATCTCGATCCTCGCTTCCTCGCTCCCTTGACACCTCCTTGTTCCTAGGTTTCTTGCTTTAGATTAAAACATTGTTGTTAGAGCAATGAAAGATCCCTAATCAAAATTATATGCAAAACATCCATAAACGCGGTAATCTTATGTCTACAAGCATTAAAATAGAAGCATACCATAAGTGTCCCCAAAACAAGAAAGGAGCCATCAAACACACCTATGATATGCTTTGTTTATCTAATTGTTTGTTCCTTATGCATTTAGGACAAGTCTTGTTACTGCTCGATTCAACTAACTACAACATGTGGGGTAAATGTGGCTCCCACGAGGGTAGATTAGCATGCTCCCTCCCTCGATGTTTTAAGAGGGATAGGAAATTGAGCAAGTTTGATCAAATCAATGATAGACATGCTATTAATGCATTAAATCAATATGGAATCACACCAGTTGATCAAATTTCATTATTAGATTCAAAAGATGCAACATATAATTTGAGCTGTCAAGAGTTCATACTTCATATTTTCATAATGAATTAGTCATATGGCTACCATCAATCAAAAGGAAGGTACATTTTGCTGGACATGTCTTTCAATCATCTTAAGTGGATCCATGATCCATTTTATTAAAATAAGTAAATGATTTCAAAGATGCATCAAGTTCAATTATGCATCTCTTAAATAATGAAGGAGAAATCAAGGCATGCCTGAAGCCATCATGAGGCATATGGGACAATAAGAAGTAACAGTCCAAGGTGTTGTCAAGTCCCTCTCACCTCAACCCTATTGGACAACCACACATCACATAGGATGGTGAGATTTCAAGTCACCAACATAGGTGACATGTGTCTTCCCACTAGGATTAAAGTGAGGAGACGGTGTTTATTTGTTGCACATGATCAAAAGGACTGAAATGTTGTGGAAACCAGGTTACAAACTTGTGGGGCAACAAGTAGCTATAATGGAAACCATGAAGATTGGGGCAGTTCTAAAGGAGAATACATGCTACATCTCATAGTGGGACATCAACAATGACCTACATTAAAGGGACAACAAGAATCAACGAGCAATAACAACCTTGTGTGCCAAGAGTCAAAGACAGAGTAGTGAAAAGGGCATGGTGAAAGACACAACAAATCTACATGAGCCAAAGGAAGTATACACTGCTCACATTGAACCAAATCTGAACCAAATCAATGATCATTGGAGGCATGAAACATATACAATCATGCTATAGGACAACAAGGTCCAAAAAATAAATTATGTATTTTAGAATGCAATGAACAAGATGAAAGAAAATCACATCATGATATCAATGCATTTTAAACAACAATGCAATTAATGGAGCAACCCCTAAACATGATCATCAAAAAAGGCTATGTAAAGTGAATGTGTTTCATAAATGAGGCCAAGATATGAACATTTGAAAGCATTGTACCAGATGATGCAACATATACGATCATGCTTGGTGCTCTTTGCAAGGAAAATAAACTGGATGAAAGATGACCTTCAAGCTACAAAGGTTATAAAACTTGATTTGCAACAGGCTAGGGCTAATGCACAAGGTTTGATGGCAATGAAGATGGATATGTGCAATGACAAGGAGCAGATTTTGACTGTGAATAGGAAGTCTATGTTTGCAAGAAAAGAATACAAAAACTCTTGATTTGAATGGGAGCAGGAAATCAATGGCAGTTGATGTTATTAATGAAGTGTTGAGCAGTGGCAATCATGGTTTGAGGATAATGCATATGATGGCTAACAGTTATGAATAGTATGGGATTTGGATGTTTTGGTTTATATTGATGCCATTGTCTTCTAATGTCATAGGATCTCAACAATGTTAGAACATGTTTGGGCTTGATGTCATGTGAAGCATTTTTAGGTTTAAAATGCATACTTGGGTTTCCAAGTAAATTCATTAGCTAACAAGGTGTCTTATTTCACAATAACTTATAAGTGCAACAGTTACAAAGGATGGAAAGTGAAATTGAGATAGCTAAACAAGAAATATTCAAAAGAGAGGAAGATTTAACATATGGCTATGTAAAATTCAAAGATGAACTAAAGCAAGAGCAATCAAGACAAAAAATGAATCTAATGTATTCAAAGAAATGGAAAGATGTATGGAGCCTTTTAATTATACACATACTATACATTGGCATTGAATCATGTAGCATTTTGTTCTTAAAGGAAAAAAACTGAAAATGAAAAAGCCCTAGTTCATTCCTTCATGACCTAGGTTTGAGGAATTGTTTTCTACAAAGTCAAAAACCCACTTGGGGATTTTACAAAAGATTGCAAATATAGAAAATGTCTTTTCAAATCAAGTATTTCTCTACAGTTGTGGCCCAAATCTAGGTTTTTTATTTTTTCAAAAACACAAAACCCATTTGGGTTTCAAAAAAATCTAGAAATACAAAGAGGAATTGAAAGAGAGTTTAAGTGGAGAGCTTTCTACAAAAATAACAAGGAAAACCAACACCTCCTTCATGGTCACGGCATGAAGGGTTTTCTCTTCTTCAAAATGTGGTTCTTTTCCTCAAAGTCAAGAAACCCACTTGGGGTTAAGTGAAAAATTGCAGATACAAAAGCATTTTTTAAAGATATCATGAACATTGTGAAGCAAAGCAACAAATGAAAAAAACCAATTCATATGTTCATGGCCGCGGTTAGAAATTGCAAGTTTCCTACAAAATGAAGAAGCTAACTTGGGTTTTGAGAAAAAATTCAAATACATAGGAGATGGACCAGTCTTTCATGGAAACATTCTATAGAAAGACATAAATGACAAGCAAGAAAAACCATTTCATCTTCTACAGCCACGACCAAAGGACCAATTTTCTTCACAAAAAGCAATAAACCCACTTGGGGTTTCACAATCTAACTTCAGATATGAAAAGAAATAAACATTGTTGCTTTATTTTCAAGATTGGAGGCTCGAAATGAGCTATTTTTTGCTCAAAAATTAGATGACATGGGTCAATGGTAGCCTTACCTGAAGGGTTTGCTTTTCTTTTGCAATATTCAAGTATGCTTGTTTACAAAGAGCCTTCATTCGAGCTAGAGAAAAACACCAATGGTGGCTGTGAAAGAAGGATGAAACAATCACACAAAAAAATGAAACATAAGATGGTCAGAAACATCTCATGGTCGTGGCTATGGAGCTCGAAATGGCCTTCAAAAAAGTGATATGATACAATTTTTTGTTAAAAAATCACTTACCTTTCATTTTGTTGTGGATTTCATCAAATTTTGGCCCAAAAAACCATCAGAAAACGTGTTTCCAATGCTCTCTTCAAACCCTATGGCAGCAGAGGAACATTCTGGAGAAGCTTGAAGAAAAAATGAATGCTTTTTTGTATTTTCCCCATGTTTTTTTGTTTAGGGTTTGAACCCTTTGGAGGCCGATGGGATTTTTTCCCATTCTTTTTAAAAATGAAACACATATTAATGTGTTAAGTGGGTCGATGGTGAGTATTAGAACTTAGGAAAATCTTGCCTTATTTTTCATGTTGAACACTTATGTCTTGTTCAAAAAGATGCTAAGTCCTCCAAATTTGAAACATGTTATGCCTTTGACCTTTGATCATATTGTGCCTTGAAGATTTCAAAATGTGCCTTCCAAGGATTGTGGAGCTCACATAGGCCGAATTAGTGGGGCCTTTTATTTTCCTTTGAAAATCAAAGTGGTTGACTAAGTCATAGTCATGTCTTTTGGCCTTGAAGTGAAAAATGAAGGTAAATAGAATTGATCAAATGCCTTGGAAGGATTTAATTTTGATTAATGCTTTTGGAAGCATTTAGATATATAATTATATTTTGCATTTTATTTTAGAGTGTAAGAACATCATTTAAGTGATTTGCAAATCACTTTAATGTTATTCATATGCAAATGTAAATGTAATTCAAGGATGGTGGTGGGGCCCTTTTTGCATTTTTCATTAAAATGTAAAGTAATTTGACTAAGTGATGTAATATGAGTCACTTAACCAAATTATTGTTTTAAATGCAAAATAGAGTCTTGTGTTTTTAAAACACACATGTAGCATGGGTCAAGGTTGTGGGAGACAAAATTATGACTGGCAGACATGAGGAGAATGTGTGAGTTGTGCCTTTGACTGTTTTGGAGAGAAATGTGCTATTTTGGAGGCTGTTTTGTCACACCTGTAGTGCGACCTTGGACTTGACTTGACCTTGGACCATTTGGAGGACTTTTTAAAGTCATTTTAGAAGGTTCTTTTTTGGCCTCAGTGCTGCATCCGACCAAAACCTTCTAGATGGAAATGTGTGAGGGGAATTGATTGTTTTTGCTTAAGTAGCTTCATCTTTGCATTTTGGAGGGAGTTCTTTCTTTCTAGTAGAGTGATAGCTTGGTTTTGTGGGTTATCTTTTTAGCAAGAGTAGTATTGTAACTCAGATGGAATTGTGATACAGTGTGTACTTTGAATCAATAAAATAGAATATTTGCCTTCTCATTTCATGTTTTATAGCATGTTGTTAGTGATTGGTTAGTTTGTTTTGTGAAATTTATCTTTCCTTGCAAACTTGTCTCATGTTTAGGCATCTATTTAGCATAAAATGCATTGTTGTAGGTTATAAGCCGTGTTAGTTAATCCAAGTACTGTTAGTTGTGAGATTTTTATTTTCCTTCTAAGAGTCTTGTTTAGAAACCTCCTTATAAGTTACTTATGTGAAATGCATGTGAAAATGAGTTGTGTTAACAAGATTTTATGGTATTGTTTTGAATGTGATAGGCTGCTATCAAGTCTTGGTCAGTTTTTGGTGTATCACCTTAGGTAGTTTTAGTTAATTGTTCATTTTTATGCATCTTTTCCCCCTTTCTTTAGAAATCATTAGTTAGGTGGCATCAAAAGGGGAGCCAACCCATAATCTGGAGCTCTCCTTTCAAATAGGACACCCACAACCTGAAAGCAGTCCCATGTTACATCCAAACCGGCTAAGTTCTTTCATAGCTTGGAATTAGGGGTGCAAATTTGGATCACTAACAGTTCTCTCATGCTTCATATGTTACTAGCTTCATTTCTGATGTGATTGTGGCTTACAATATCTTATGTGCCTACCAAGTATGGCAATTTGCTCCATGTATGGTATGTATTCAACATGAGTGATGATATGTGTACCTATTTTATACCATTGATTGCTACATGCCTAATTGCTTCTTGCTCTATGTGTATAATTCCTATATGTATGATTCATGTGTGCTAATATGAATACTTCATGCTTCATCTACTTCTTAATTGATATGTGTTCTCATGTTTGAATTCCTATGTGTAATTTGTGTTATGATCTACATATCTCATGTGTATTCATGTATATGATCTTGCCAATGTGTATTACAATGCCTTGTGTGTATCCCTACATGTATTTCTATGACTTATGAGTAATCATCTATTATCATGTGAATGATTCATGCTTACCTGTATACTCCATGTCTCCATAAAGTTGTGTACTATTGCTTACATCAGATGTCTTAATAATACTCTGTGTGTTCACTCCATGTATATATTTCGTGAGTTTATGATATGCTCCACTTCTTCTATATATTCAAATGTTTGCTTATGTCTTAAACATTTTCAACATATTTAATCCATGAATACTCTTCTCATGCATGTTTTTGTTTGATTCATGCCTCATGTGCATTCGAAAGCAATTCAAGACTTGCACATATAAATGTTTTGTATTCAAGTGTATGATCCATGCCTTGAGTGCTTGCTTCATGTCTTATGTGTACATTATCAAGTATATTATATGACTATGATTCATACCCAAGTGCATTCAAATGTGACTTATGTATCCCAATGCATTCAAGTGTATCCAAGTGCACAGTGTGACTTATGTGTATTCAAGTACCTTCAAGCAAATACTTTGTGGCTTACATTATGATGTGTATGTAATCATGTGTATACTCTGTGACTGGCATTCATGTATGTATACCTTCTCTCTTACTTGTATTCATGTGTATATCTTGTAACTCGCAACTTATGTGTAATTATGGATATACTTTGTAACCCACATACATTCTGGCATATACTACGTGTATTTACACTTCATTAAGTTTTTTCCATGTGTTTGATTCATTCCAAATATGTCTTCAAACAAGATTACTCCATGGGGTTTTATGCTTAAAAGATTGATTAAAATTTTGTTTGTCAAAATGCTTCTTGAGATGAGGAGTTGTAACTATAGAAGTGGTAAGGATGTTTGGAATTGTGATTGCTTGAGGACAAAAAATCTTGGGTGGGGAGGATTGTCATGTCCCCCAAAATTGTGATCCCCAAATATGAAATATTGAAATACTAATAAATAAATTTTATAAAATGAATATCTGAATGAACATTAAAAATATAAATACCAATTTTAATACTATTATAATTATCATCAAGTAATATTATAATAATAATATAAATTATAGAAACAATTGATATTCCTAAACAATTATTATAATAATAAAATATTACCAAATAAAATAAATAAATAAATAAATTATATATATATATATATGAGATGTAAATCTGAATATTGCTATAAATGATATTATAAAGATAATACAATTATAATAGTTATTACTAAAATAAACATCAAAATATATATATAAAATAAATAAATAAATAAATAAATTATATATCTATATATATATATATATATGAGATGTAAATCTGAATATTGCTATAAATGATATTATAAAGATAATACAATTATAATAATTATCACTAAAATAAACATCAAAAATATATATATATAAATACATTTTGCAATCACTATAAATAATATTATAAACACCATGCAATTATCAAAATATTAAAGATATATAAATATAAATACTAACAACCTAACATTATTATTATAATATTACTATTATAATATAATAAATATTATAAATATATATAAATGAAACTAATATATTTTAAAATAAACATTGATATAAAATACAAGTGAAGAAAATAACTAAGAGTTACAATACCCCTTAATGCAATGATATTCTATAGATGTATAGTAATAAAACAAGCCGACTTGATTTATTAATTGCTATAGGGGCCAATCTAGGTGATAGAATCGGGTTGTTAGTAAGATATGACCCTTCGTAAGAGGCGCGACTATATGAGGATGAAGGAGGTATAAAGCAAGAACATAGGTAAGAGGAGGGGTATCAAAGGATAGCTTAAAGGAGAGACACATATCTGCAAATGGATGGGGAATGAGAAATAGAAGGTAATCACTATGTACAAGAGAAGCACACCATATCAAATGAAGACAGCGATAGATAAAGGCAAGGACAGTGCTTGATAGCAATAAAATGAGAGGAGCGGAGGAAGCATCTTACAAAGGCAGCGAACTGTTATTCTCCATAAGGCAGCACTTTATAAGTAAGTGGCGACTATGCTAATAGGAAGGGAGTGAATCATGAATAGAATAAAGAATAAAGCCTGACAAAGAAGTCATATACATCTGCAAAGACGTAAGAGGTAGATCTACAAGGTACGATCTACAGATTGTGGAAGTGATTGGGAATAGATTAATATGAACAACATATTATTTATTCAAACTGTCCTCTATGAGCCATTGGAAATAGAGTCTCCTCGAAGCATGTGGAAAGAATGAAGAGGCGTAAGGAAATAAATAATGAGAAATACCTGTAGACCATTCAGCAGCTGGTATGGTAAGTATGTTATATTTTAAATAATAGATAAGTAATTTTTTTATAGAATAAATGATTACAATTTATAATGGAAACTGGCCAAAAGGTAAATGCATAGAAATAAATGAATGAATTAAGAGTGTAGTAATGATTGGTATATATGTTTAATATATATGATAAATATAATTATATCAAATATAATATGTTTTCTATATATATGTGATTCATATTATAGACACCTAAATTTGGACACTTAATTTATCCAAATTTATCCCCTTTCATCTAAGCATCCCTTATTTGCATTAATTAAATAATATCACTATTATTTAATTCTGCCAAATCCCTAAGGTATTTAATTAATAAATAAATACCTTATCTTTTTAATCCTCATTTTCATCAAATGAATTAAATAAATATGACATTTATTTAATTCTTCATATGCCACATCCTCCATCATTTTTATCTAATCTTAATCCATCTTCTAATCTCATCATTAGGGATGTGCACATGCCTAATCCTTGATTAGAATATGTCACATCCTCCAACTTTTGCAAATTGGCCTCTAATCTCTCTTAGCCACCCAACCCTCCTCTAATCCTTTATTAACTAGCCTAATCAACCTTTCAAAGAATTTTTAATTTCTTTTATCCTTCCAATGAATATTAAAATTATTTTTCTCTTCCCCATGTGATCTTTGACTTGTCACATCAAGTCACATGTGAAATTTAACCCTCTTCTAATCATAATTAATTTGTCTAATCAAGTACTTGCACAACCTTAATCACTTAATTAGGACAACCTAATCTCCATGTCATTTATGGAATATGTCATAAATCAACCTTATTAAATGTTTTTTTTTTTTTGGAGAAGGCACATATTTCCCCATGTAAATTTTTAATTCACATTTAATCCCTCAATGCATTCCTTGGAATTAAAAATTTCTTTTCTCATCCCCATGAGGATATTTGAGGAATTTTTAATTTCTCACATGTCCTCTCACCCACATGGGGACAAGGACCTCTTTTATGAGGAGATTTTGTCTCAATCCCAAGGTACTATGTACTACCTTTATGTCATGTACTCTCCTTCCAACTCATGTCCACATCCCTCTTTTCAAGCCACTTCACATGCCACATGTCAAGATGTAAGGGCTTGTGAGTTATCAATTCACATTAGCCCTACATCTTGATCTTGGTGGCTCAATCCCAGCCATCCATTTCCCTATATAATTCTAAAATCTTTATAAATACCCCCTTTTTTCTCACATTTTGGGGGAGATCATTCATGCTAGCCAAACTTTTGCAAAAAAAAAATTTGAGCCATACTTAGCCAATTTCTCACATTTGCATCCATTTTCATTCATTTTCCATCCTCATCCCATCTATAAGCTTGCATCTCTTTCCATCTAAGGAGCATACAACATCGAAGATCGAAGGGCCAACCAAAGGGGAACTCAACAAGGTGAAAGTTTCCTTTTGTTTTGCTCAATAAATCTTTAGGCTAATCTCGAGGTGTAGGGTGTCTTTAGTTGTTATTTGCACTCTTTTGTTTGTTGTTCGTATTTTAGCAAGTAAATCCACCCTATCACACATATGTTGATAAATATATTTTGGTATTTGATAAATGTGTATGTATATATATATAATTTATGACTATCCAATAATGATGCTTGCAACAATTATTGAACCTTATAAATAATGTGACTCTATTCATTCACTATGTTGCTAAATGGTATAAAAATTCTCTATAAATACCCCCTTTTTCTCTCATTTTGGGGAGATCATTTATGCTAGCCAAACTCTTGCAAAAATTTCTTTGAGCCATACTTAGCCAATTTCTCACATTTGCATCCATTTTTCATTCATTTTCCATCCTCATCCCATCTCTAAGCTTGCATCTCTTTCCATCCAAGGAGCATACAACATCGAAGATCGAAGGGCCAACCAAAGGGGAACTCAACAAGGTGAAAGTTTCCTTTTGCTTTGCTAGTTAATCTTTAGGCTAATCTTGAGGTGTAGGGTGTCTTTAGTTGTTATTTGCACTCTTTGTTCTTAGCAAGTAAATCACCCTATCACACATATGTTGATAAATATATTTTGGTATTTGATAAATGTGTATGTATATACATATAATTTATGACTATCCAATAATGATGCTTGCAAGAATTATTGAACCTTATAAATAATAGTGACTCTATTCATTCACTATGTTGCTAAATGGTATAATAGAATCCTATTAACATTTACCCTAATGTACTTATGAAATATATTATAGAATAATCAGTCATAGCGAAGTAATAAAAAGGAAATGAATAATCCTTTGACAAGAATGAAATATTTATGTCATCTTTGATCTTAATATGCACTATAACGGAAATTTATTGAACCCTAATGCTTCTAATGTCTCTTTGAGAAATATTTTGAATGTAAGATCCAGGTTTAAGTGCCTCCAGTAGGAAAGGGGTCATTACAAGTGGTATCAGAGCAACTTTCCTGCCATCATGTGAAAATAGTGTATGCAAACTGACCAAAGAAAAAGGTATACTCTATACCATATAGGAACACATTATGATTATGCAGATCAAGTATGTCATGTAACCATTGGATATAATTACTTTGTTGTTGGCATTCATCATAGTTATTAAGATATGTAGACACTCAAAATATCCTGATTGATATCATGCACTCGATCTTGATTCACTAACACCGATTCTTCCTTAATCACATCCATACTAACCATTTAATTGAATAATCTTTATTTAATTAAATTCATTAAATTTCTCCATATCCCTCTTTTAATTAAATAAATCAACTTTTTTTAATTAAATTCTAGTGTTCCTCTTTTAATTAGATCAACTTTATTTAATTAAATCCTAATGTCATCTTCTTTAAATTGAATAAATTAACCTTTATTTGATTTAAATCTAATGTTCTTCATTTAATTGAATAAATCAAACTTTATTTAATTAAATTACTAATGTTCAGTATTCCTCTCATTTGATTTAAATAAACCTAAAAATCTAAATCAAATGTCATATCAACTAATCTCCATCTAAGTTAATTAAATCCTAATTAACTCTAACACTAATCCTCAAATCCTCTAGCTTTTGCAACTTGCACATAAATCAATTTATTTGATTTATTAATTCCTCTATTTCTATTCAAATATGGCATCTCTTTGGAATATTCCATCTGTGATATCCTCGAGTTTTACCTATTCTAAATGATGCAAAACAACTAAAATGCAATGGAAAAACACAAATAACACCTCAAAAAGATTAGCCTAAGGAATGATAAAGCAAAGAAATAATCTAAAATGAAGATTGTAAGACGATTATACCTTCTTTGTTGTTGAAATTCTTTGGTTGGCCCTTGGTTTGGATTGTTTTGTATTCTCCTTAGATGGCTATTGATGTAGCTAAATGCAAGATTAACTATATGGTGGGATGCAAATGCAAATGGCTAAAATGGATGGCTAGATGAGAGAAAATGCTTATAAAATGAGTGCACAAAATGACAACATAAGGTATAGTACAAATTTGTTTGATAAGAATGAGTGACAGAATGCTAAGGAGCTTGAATGTGATATTGCGGATTGGTTTGTTGGTATTGAATGTACTATTGTGATTGTTGGGAGGCCACATAGGGTGGTTGTTGTTGGAACTGTTGTTGTTTATGATAGTAATAATGTTGAGGAGGTTGTTGGTGTGACGTCGATTGTTGCATGGGCCGAGATGGGATGTTGTGTTGTGGTTGAGCTTGTGGACATAAAATGGATGCGAGGAACTGGGATATGGTCTAGGCGAGAGGTCGGGATGGATTGCCTTGTGATTGGTATGGTGGTTGTTGTGAAGAAACTAAAGCATTATGTGGGGGTTGTTGCTGATGAGGTGGTTGAGATAACGTAGATGCGTTCTGTAAAGGAGGTTGTTGGGTACCAACCAAAACATTTGGTTGAGATGTACCTTATGGAGGTAATTGAGGTGGTAGGTTAGATTGAGGAGGCTGTTGAGATGTATACGAAAGCAGTGGTAGATTTGTGGTCCCAAGAGGTGGAGACAATGCGGTAAAAGGGTTGCCCCCAGCGTTGACGGGAGGTTGACTCGAAAGGGGTGGTGTTGTTAGCATTAGTGGCGAAGGTTGTGGAAATTTTTGCGGCATAGCAAAGGTGAAAGGATTATTGGGATTAGACACTTGAGGATCCCCCATGACTGAGATTGTAGCATGTGGGGGGTGGTTAACATGATAAAGAACGACGTTTCCAAATTTAAGTTGATGCCAACTCTCTACTGGATGAACATTGGGGATGTATGAACCATCTGGTGCGTTTTGTGAACCTTGGGGTATATTAGATGTGAAACTCCTATATTTGGATAAGTCAACATCTGATGGAGGTTTGACACCTTTTTCAATTAGGTGGGCCAAGATTTCTTCCATATGTTTTTCGAATAGGCGGTCAGTCATTTGCACATTGGCGGGATTACTGAAATGTTCCTCAAGCGTGAGTTCGGGTTGATTAGCCATACTCTCTTCACCATGTGGTGAGTTGTTCTGATTTTCGGTGTTGGAGTGTGATGAAGTGCCATTATGAGGGTCTTGGGGGATGTTCACTCCATTGTTAGGATCTTGAGAGACATTTGTACCATTTGTAGGATTTACATTGTTATTAAGATCTTAGACATATTCACTTGGGAATTTTGACCTTGTTGTGCCATTTGCTTCTTGGCTTGTGACCTAGTTTGAACGGGCATGCAAATGTGCTATGGGCGGATTATAAAGATGTCCTTGATGAACGATTTGATTTTGATTGGATGAGATTGGATTTTGATTGGTTGAGATTGGATTTTGATTGGTTGAGATTGGATTTTGATTGGGTAGATTAGATTGGATTTTTATTGGATCGGATTTCGATTGGATTGTTAAGATAGATTGGATTGGGTTGATTGAATGGATGTGATTGGATCGATTAGATAATTGGATAAATGTGATTGGTTTGATTGGATGATTGGATAAAATAGATTGAGTGATTGGATAGGTGCGATTGGATGATGGAAGATGTGAGGGACCCTAAATCCAGTCAAAAAACATCACCCTTATGACCTAGAGCATTGATTGATCCAATGGATGATCACAGCATCGAATCCACCTCAAGATAGAAATGGATTGATTTGGGCCGAGGATGATAACTTATGACACCGAATTCACCTCAAGATGGAAGTAAATTGATTTGGGTCAAATTTGATGATTGTTGTGAAGGATGACAATCAAATTCAAGCGCTAAGGTCAATTTGGGGTAACAACTTTTAACACGAGGTTAAGGTGATTTGATGATGGGTGGTGTTTATGTGATATGGATTAGGTGATACAAATGGTAAGATTTTGGTGAATCAAGCTCAGTAGGTGATGATATGGCTTTCCAAATGATGATGATACTAGAAAATTCAAAACAAGTGGGCAGATTGAGAGAATAAATGTATGGATGCTTGGGATGACCAATGAGATTTTGGATGATTAAACGAAGGTTTTGGAGGCTCAACAGAGGTTTGGAATGATAAAATGGAGGTTTAGAATGATCAAACAGGGGTTTCAAAGGTTTAGAATGAAAAAATGGAGGTTCATAATGATTAAACAGAGGTTTGGAATGATTAAATGATGGTTTAGAGGTTAAACGGAGCTAAACGGGGCGATTTTGACTGTTTAGGAGGGAAAATTTGCCCCACTACAGCAAACAGGAGGGAAAATTCGCCCCATTGCAGTGAACAGGGATTTGGTATTGATGAGAAATGACTATGGCAAGGACTTAAAATGACAACAATAAGGCCAATTTGTCAATTTTTTTACTGGTTTCTCATAAAAAAAAGCACTTTCAAACAAGCACAATCCTACGATTAGTATTAAGGGTATGGTCAATAAAGGTCTTAATCTAGGATGTATAAGGTGTCTAGGGAGTCCTCAATATACTCTCGGTACATGAGGCACAACCATGAACACCAACCTGTCACAAGTGTGAGTCGGGAACCCCAACGAGATACTGAAGGGCTTAGACCAACTCTTCACGTCTATCTAGGTATCACCTTAGCTTCGACGCTCCACCAATTACAACGCGACTGGATTGAGGTACAACTTTCGCTCTCCCCCCTTTGTATACCCTGTCGGTACACGTGGTTGGGATCATCCATTGGGGTGATGAAATCTCCAAGCAAATCCCACTAAAAAGAAGACACTAATCGTTTCCAACTATTCCCCAAGCTCACACGAAGTGCAAGGGGAAAGTGAAAACAAACTAATGCCCCCTTTGGGTAACACCAAAAAGACAGACACAACAAACAATGGATATTACCTCCCCTAATTAAACTATGTTCCTAGATTAATGAAAAACAACAAGGATAGCTTTGGAAATCTATATAAACAGAAGGTCCTGCAAGCAAATGTTAGTTGTTTTATCCTTCTTTCTTTGCCAATTACACAAGAAGATGCTATGAAATGTTAGCAAAAACACCAATATCCTTGCAAAGAATAATGTTAGGGGGTTAAGATCTGAAAACAAAAAAAAATGGGAGCAAAAACAAAGCTAAAATGGTTGTTTTACCTTTCAAACTGTGTTGTTTTGGAGCGTATCTGCCCCATTGCAGTAAACAGGAGGGCGTAGTTGAACTTCTGCAACAAACAAGAGGGTACAGTTGAACTTCTACAACAAACAAAAGGGCGTAGTTGAAATTTTGCAGCAACAAGAGGGCACAATTGAACTTCTGCAGTAGCAGGAGGGTGCATTTGAACTTCTACAGCAACAAGAGGGCACAATTGAACTTTTGTAGTAGTAGGAGGGTGCAGTTGAACTTCTGCAGCAACAAGAGGGTGTAGTTGAACTTTTGCAGCAGTAGGAGGGCATAGTTGAACTTCTACAACGGAAGGTAAGCAAACAAAATTCAAACCAGGGCGTAGTCGCCCTTCTGCAGTAAAATTTTAGAAAACAAAATTTAATTAGGGGCGAAGTCACCCTTTTGTAGTAAAACAGAGGGCGTAATCACCTTTCTACAATGAAACAGAGGGCGTAATTGCCTTTCTGCAGTGAAACAGAGGGCGTAATCGCTTTTCTACAGTGAATAGGAGGTGTAGTCGCCTCTCTACGTGACTTGTTTCTACAAACAATCTCAACAACAAAAAACGTAAAATAGAGGAACCCACTTGTGGGTCCCACTGAGCGTGCCAAAAATGTGATATCCTCGAGTTTTACCTATTCTAAATTATTCAAAACAACTAAAATGCAATGGAGAAACTCAAATAACACCTCAAAAAGATTAGCCTAAGGAATGATAAAGCAAAGAAATAAGCTAAAATGAAGATTGTAAGACGATTATACCTTCTTTGTTGTTGAAATTCCTTCATTGGCCCTTGGTTTGGATTGCTTTGTATGCTCCTTAAATGGCTATTGATGTAGCTAAATGCAAGATTAACTATATGGTGGGATGCAAATACAAATGGCTAAAATGGATGGCTAGATGAGAGAAAATACTTATAAAATGAGTGCACAAAATGACAACATAAGGTTGCTCAAATGACTAAGTGTTAAAAATGCCTTAGAGGAGGGGGTATTTATAGAGGAATTTGAATTCTCTAGAGAATTCAATGGTTGAGATTGAGCCACCAAGGCCAACATGAAGGGTTATGGTGAGTTGGGGACTCACAAGCCCTCACATCTTGACATTTGGAATACTATGGCCAAGGATGTGATGATGTGTAAGTGAGGTGGAATAAGGACAAGTGATGTGTAAGAAGGACATGTACCTTGGAAATACATTGGGAGATGAGAAGAATCTTGGATGAATAAATGTGAATTCTTGGAAGAATCCCATGGACAAGACAAAGTTCCAAAAATGGAAGCACTTGTCCACATGTGACTTGATGTGACAAGTCAAAGATTCTAAAAGATGCATGGGAAAAGGGGATTCTAGGAGGAATAAAAGTGAATTAAAAATTCACATGGGGAAGAGAGGAGTCTTGGATGAATAAAAAGGAATTAAAAATTCCTTGGGAGATGGGGAGAGTTGACCAAGGTATAATTAGGCCTAACTAATCAGTAATTAGAAGATAATTAGATGATAATGAGGATTAGAAGCCAACTTGTAAAAGTTGGAAGATGTGACACATCTTAATCAAGGATTAGACATGTGCACATCCCTAATGAAGAGATTAAGAAGTTGATTAAGATTAAGGAAAAGTGATGTGACATGTGAGGAATTAAATAAATGTCATATTTATTTAATTCATTTGATGAAAGGGGGATTAAAGAGATAAGGTATTTAATTATTAACTAAATACCTTAGGGATTTGATAGAATTAACAATATTAATTAAATAATAGTAATATTACTTAATTAATGCAAATAACAAGATGTTTAGACGAAAGGGGATAAATTTGGATAAATTAAGTGTCCAAAATTAGGTGTCTACACCATCAATTTGAAATCTCTCCCAAAGGACTTTTGTCCTCCAACATGGCATTTAAGTCTCTTACATGTCCTTTTTCTTGAACCAACTTGGCATTAACTTCACTTGCATCCCCTCTTGTGCAAGTCATGTCTTCAAATTCAAACTCCACCTATATGCATTAATTTGCACATTGTTCAAAATGTGCTCCACCTCTCTTCAATAGCATGTTGACAAGTGGCACAATGCCATTGGGTCAAGTTTAATCCCACATTTCTCCCTATTTCTCATTTCTCCATCCTTCTCCATTATAAATAGAGGCCTCCTCTATTTGATTTAGCATCCACAATCCATGTAAGATCATTATGCTCATTTCAATCCATTGTCATTCACAAGTTTAGGCAAGGTTATTATAGTCATTTTGAATTGAAGGCATCCATTTTCATCCACATTTCATCCATGTTAGCATGATATTTCATCAATCATAGCAAGGTTATTGTCATTCTCCATCAAGGATCAATCAATCATCATCAAGCTTATCAAGGAATTGGGAAAGGGCTTCTTTCCACATCAAAGAAACACCAATTCCCCCATAGGATGTTGGTTTGAGCATTAGAATAGGATTTAATTAACTTTCATTTGATTACTTTGCTTTATTTTCCTTGTTTTTGTGTTTGAATGAATCTCATGGGGAATGATAGTTTAGATTTGTTTATGGGCTAATGTTTGATTGTTTGTTCATGTTGGAGCAAGTCTAGACCAAGCATTCACATTATATATGTAAATTGAGAGATTTTGAATAAGAACAGTGATATTATTTTGGCAAATAAATAGGGAATTTAAATACCAATTGGTGGTTAATAGACATATCTAAATATGATTGATAAATATATATGATGACTGATAAATATATTATAGGTGGTTGATGAATACAATTTATACATAATAATATTTGTCTAAATGATATTATTTATTATCATCATTTTGAGGGATGCATGTCACTATTATAGTATTTCTAATATGTTATTTGGATGGGACAAATAATGATGTTATGATGATATACTCCATCATAATTAATGTGTGTGTGACCATATAAAACGACCATGGAAGGAAAGAAAATAAAAGCTAATTACATCTTTGCATTCTCGACAATATTGAAGACAACTATGTTCTATCATCCTATTGAAACATAGAATAAGAAGACGACATCAAAACTAGAAAATAAGAGAGGTTTCTACAGAGCAAAGTGGTAGGTATCAGGTGAGTGCTCTCATCAGCAATCATAAGTACCTTTATATAATTAGAAAATTATATTTGTTAAATATGCTATGAATGCGAATATTAACGATTGATAAATATATTAAAAATTGATATTGATAAATATATTAATGTAGTTATTAATATTTGATAATTGATAACAAATAAATATAAACATTGAATAGCATAATAGACTGTTGCATATACATTCATATGGTAAATGGATTATTTGCATTGAAGTCTTAATAACTGGATAAATTCATGAATCCCCATAGCATGGTGTAATTGTGGGTAACTTGTTAATATGATAATCATTAGATGCAACTGTTTGTATCTTCAAACAATCATGTATTTGGTTGAGGGATGGAACCGATAGGTTGAGCAAGTGCTAGATTTCTCCTCTAAGTACTCCACCCATAATGATGACTGGCGGTCTACCATTGTTGGGCCAAGAGGGCTTGCCATATCTGCTCTTGGGCTTAAAGAGAGTATCCATGGGCCTCCTATGGAAATCCTTCCTCCAAACGATCGCATGGTTGGATCAACTTGAGAAACTCTCCATCATAGTAGGAGATGGGGAAATAGGAGTTGTAGAAGGGATAATATATACTAAAGACTCACCCAAGTACTCCACCCACAGTGATGACTGGTGGTCTACTATTGTGGGCCAAGGGGGCCTACTGTATCTGCCCTTGGGCTTGGAGGGAGCACTCTATGGGCATCCCAATGCAGCCATCCTATTCAACCATACCTATGATTGAGAAGACCAATAACTTCAACAAGGTGTTGTTTGGGTCAATGCTATGGTGCCTTACAAGTATTCAAGTATATACTTTGAGATAATTTGTGTATTCAAATGTTTACTTTGTGACTTATATGTATGCTTCGTAACATATGTTCATGTGAATGCTTGTGTATTACGTGTATTTGTGTGTCTGATTCATACTCATGTGCATACTTGATGACCTTGGGATGGTGGACGAGTCCACAGTGTAGTATGAGATGCATTGAATCCCCCTTCCCAATTGTCTGATAGCATAATTCATTTGAGTGTAATTGTATTTGAGTGTATACTCTATGATTGTATTTATATGACTTGAATTTGAATTCGTGATGTGTTTGTATTCGAGTGTATACTCTATCACTTGTACACATATTCAAGTGTATACTCTATGTCCTTGTATTTGCATACTTTGTGACTTTGAATTCAAGTGTATACTTCATGAATACTTCATGCCTTATGTATTAAAGTCTATGTTCCATGTTAGTGTATGCTCCATGTAATTATTCATGTCCTATGTGCCATGCTTTACTGCTTACGTGTGTTCAAAGATATGATTCACATCTTATGAGTGTGCCTCATGTCTTACATACTTGCTTTATGCCTAATGTGCTTTAGCATGTTTATTGCATGTGTATATTTTTGTTATATATGTTTTATTCTCTTGAGTGTATACTTTTGATTGAACAAGTACACTTCTTCGAGTGTATTGACATGCCTTACTTGTAATTCCTGGGTGTATGTATCATATCTTGTGAGTGATTATGTGTTTGTTATATATTTGATGTGCCTTCCGCATGATTATTTCATGAAAGCTTTATGTGTGTCAAGATTTTTTCTTCATACATGAGTGCCTTCTTAATACCTTGAACAAGCTTCGTAATGTGACTTATGTGTCTTTCAATGTTCTCTCATGCTTTTTATGTTACTAGCTTCATTTCTGATGTGATTGTCGCTTACAATATCTTATGTGCCTACCTTGTGATTGTTTCAAGTATGACAATTTTCTCCATGTATGGTATGTGTTCAACATGAGTGATGATATGTGTACCTATTATATACCATTGATTGCTACATGCCTAATTGCTTCTTTCTCTATGTGTATAATTCCTATATGTATGCTTCATGTGTGCTAATATGAATACTTCATGTGCTTCGTATACTTCTTAATTGATATGTGTTCTCATGTTTGAATGCCTGTGTGTACTTTGTGTTATGATCTACATATATCACGTGTATTCATGTATACGATCTTTCCAATGTGTATTACAATGCCTTGCGTGTATCCCTACGTGTATTTCTATGACTTATGAGTAATCATCTATTATCATGTGAATGATTCATGCTTATTTGTATATTCCATGTCTCCATAAAGCTGTGTACTACTGCTTACATCAAATGTCTTACAAATTCTCTGTGTGTTCACTCCATGTATATATTTTGTGAGTTTATGATATGCTCCACTTCTTCTGTATATTCAGATGTTTGCTTATGTCTTAAATATTTTCAACATATTTAAATACTCCATGAATACTCTTCTCATGCATGTTTTTGTTTGATTCATGCCTCATGTGCATTCGAAAGCAATTCAAGACCCGCACATATAAATTTTTTGTATTCAAGTGTATGATCCATGCCTTGAGTGCTTGCTTCATGTCTTATGTGTACATTATCAAGTATATTATATGACAATGATTCATACCCAAGTGTATTCAAGTGTGACTTATGTATCCCAATGCATTCAAGTGTATCCAAGTGCACGCTGACTTATGTGTATACAAGTACCTTCAAGCAAATGCTTTGTGGCTTACATTATAATGTGTATGCGATCATGTGTATGCTGCATGAATGACATTCATGTGTATACCTTCTCTCTCTTATTTGTATTCATGTGTATATCTTGCAACTCGCGACTTGTGTGTAATTATGGATATACTTTGTAACCCACATACATTCTGGTGTATACTACGTGTATTTATGCTTCATTAAGTTTTTTCCATGTGTTTGCTTCATTCCATATATGTCTTCAAACAAGATTACTCCATGGGGTTTTATGCTTAACAGATTGATTAAAATTTTGTTTGTTTAAATGCTTCTTGAGACGAGGAGCTGTAACTATAGAAGTGGTAAGGATGTTTGGAATCGTGATTGCTTGAGGACAAGCAATCTTGGGTGGGGAGGACTATCATGTCCCCGAAATTGTGATCCCCAAATATGAAATATTGAAATACTAATAAATAAATAAAATGGATATATGAATGAACATTGAAAATATAAATACCAATTTTAATACTATTATAATTATCATCAAGTAATATTATTATAATAATATAAATTATACAAACAATTGATATTCCTAAACAATTATTATAATAATAAAATATTAGCAAATAAAATAAATATCTATATATATATATATATGAGATGTAAATCCAAATATTGCTATAAATGATATTATAAAGATAATACAATTATGATAGTTATTACTAAAATAAACATCAAAATATATATATAAATATATTTTGTGATCACTATAAATAATATTAAAAATACCATGCAATTAAATCAAAATATAAAAGATATATAAATATAAATACTAACAACCTAACATTATTATTATAATATTACTATTATAATATAATAAATATTATAAATATATATAAATGAAACTAATATATTTTAAAATAAACATTGATATAAAATACAAGTGAAGAAAACAACTAAGAGTTACAATACCCCTTAATGTAGCGATCTTCTATAGCTGTATAATAATAAAACAAGCCGACTTGATTTATTAATTGCTATAGAGGTCGATCTGGGTGATAGAATCGGGTTGTTAGTAAGATATGACCCTTTGTAAAAGGCGCGACTATCTGAGGATGGAGGAGGTATAAAGCAAGAACATAGGTAAGAGGAGGGGTATCGAAGGATAGCTTAAAGGAGAGACATATATCT
The DNA here is from genome assembly GCA_007258455.2 of Sequoia sempervirens. NCBI lineage: Eukaryota > Viridiplantae > Streptophyta > Pinopsida > Cupressales > Cupressaceae > Sequoia > Sequoia sempervirens. The sequence continues at coordinate 441,586,359 of VDFB02000015.1, forward strand.
ACAAATGGATGGGGAAAGTAAGCATTTTATATTTTAAATAATAGGTGAGTAATTTCTGTTATAGAATAAATGATTACAATTTATAATGGAAACCGATCAAAAGGTAAATACATGGAAATAAACAAATGAATTAAGAGTTTAGTAATGATTGGTATATATGTTTCATATATATGATAAATATAATTATATCAAATATAATATGTTTTCTATATATATGTGATTCATATGTTGATAAATATATTTTGGTATTTGATAAATGTGTATGTATATACATATAATTTATGACTATCCAATAATTTGATGCTTGCAACAATTATTGAACCTTATAAATAATAGTGACTATACTCATTCACTACATTGCTAAATGGTATAACATAATCCTATTAACATTTACCCTAAAGTACTTATGAAATATATTATAAAAGAATTAGTCATAGTGAAGTAATAAGAAGGAAATGAATAATCCTTTGACAAGAATGAAATATGTATGTCCTCTTTGATCTTAATAGATACTATCACAAAAACTTATTGAACCCTAACGCTTCTAATGTCTCTTTGATAAGTATTTTGAATGTAAGATCTAGGTTTAAGTGCCTCCACTAGAAAGGGGTTATTTTAGAAATTCACAGTAATTTCCACCTAAGGAACTATTCATTCAAAAGCATATTATAAATTTTAGATGGTTTCTTAAAGGCTGGTAGTTCCTCTACTATCTTACAAACTTTGACTTTAGATTTCTCCAAGTGAACATTTTTTTGTCTATAAGATAGCTACTTGTGTCTTTAGTTTGGAATTTTTAAAGTCAACATGTTTAATAAAATAATAGTATGTCACCTATTTCTAGAGGATCTCTAGGATCGTAAATGTAAACCATCTAAGAAAAATAAGGTCTATTTGGGTCTATTTGTTATCTTGTGGGGACGCTCCCTAAAGCTCCTAGAGCTCTTCCTCTAATTTCATTATTTTTTGGGTAGATGTTGTAGACATCCAAATTTGACCAGTCCCGTATGGTCAAATTCATCCCCTTTATTCGTCTATTTCATATTCCCCATCGATATTAATTAAATGATTTATTTAATTAATATTTCCCCTTTTCCTAAGGTTCCTAAGGTTCCTAAAGTTTTTAATTTAATAATTAAATACTTTGTCTTTCACCCCTTCCTTTCTAAATTAAATAAATACATCAATTTATTTAATTTACTCATTTGGCCTTTTGAATTTAAATCAATTTTAAATTCCCTATTTTCTCTCTCCTTGTCACATCCTTCATAATCTCCCTTTAATTTGGATTAATTTAATTAATCCATGATTAAGATGTGCACACCTTTAATCAGGATTAATGTCACATCCTCCATATCTTGCAACTTGTTTCTAATCCTTCATTAGCTTTCTTAATCATCTGTTTGCACAACCTTAATCTAATCCTCATGCCATTTATGACATGCCTCCAAGTCAACCATCATAAATGATTTATTCATTTAACCAAGGCAACTTCTTCCCCATGTGAATTAAAAATTCACATTTATTGCTCCAAGGCTCTCCTCTTCCCCATGCAGGTTGTTGAGGAATTCTAAAATTCCTCATGTGTCACATCTCCCACATGGGGACAAAAACCTTTTTTATGAGGAGACCTTGTCTTATCCCCAAAGTACTGCCAAGTACCCTCCAATCATGTGCTCCAAGGTTTCTCTCTTTCCCATGAGGATTATTGAGGAATTCTAAAATTCCTCATGTGTCACATCCTTCCCACATGGGGACAATAACTTTTTTAAGGAAATCTTCTCCCAATCCCAAGGTACTTTCAAGTACCTCCACAACACACTCCCCCTTTCCACCTTATTACCACATGGTAAGATGTGAGGGCTTGTGAGTTCTCAACTCATCTTAGCCCTTCATCTTGTCCATGGTGGCTAAATCCTAGCCCTCCATTTCTTTAGACTTTTCCCCTAAAGTAGAGGATTTTGGTCTCATTTCTCATTCATTCACACAATTGACTCTAGCATTCAAGCTCTACACATTCAAGCATTCAAGCTCTTGCATCCACCATTGTTGCACTCTTCAAGCTCATCTTGCATCCACTTTCATACACTTATCCAATACCCAACTCCATCATTCCATCATTCGTTGCACATAGATCATTTTGCATATAGTTTTAGGTGATTTTCCATCAAGAAGCACACAAGCAATCAAATCCAAAGGGCCAACCAACCAATTAACTTGGGCAAGGTAAAATCTTTGTTTCATCTTTGTTTTGTTCAAGTCTAACTAGGCTAATCTTGAGGTGTTGCTTTGTGTTGTTCTTTCATTTTCATTTCATTCATTTTTGCATTTTTAGGGTTAGAAAAACATGTTGCACACATTTCTGGCACACCCAGTGGTTACCCACAAATGAATTTGTTATTTTTATATGCTCTGTTGTTTCAAGTTTTGCAAGTTCAGGTTACATATAGAGGTGATTCTGCTACTAAAATAGATGAATTTGCAGCAACAGGGGCAATTCTGCTATCAAAACAGGTGAGCCTACCTTAAACAGAGGCGAATCTATATCTTACAGATTTTCCCATTTGTCAAATAGGGGCAAATTTGTTCCCTGTTACTCAAACAAGTGACCCTACTCTCTACAAACAGGTGAATCTGCCTCTGAAACAGGTAATTTTGCTGCCAAAAGGGGTGAATCTGCTCTCGAGAACAGGTGATTCTACTTCAAACAGAGGCAAACCTGAGTAAAAAAGAGACTTAAATTTCTAGTTTGAGTGTTTGTTTTTATTGTTTTCAGGTACTTACCCCCTAACTTGTTCGTTTGTGAGTGTCTGTTTTTGCTAATGTTTGTGTAGCTATTTCTCATTCATCCAAGGTCGGAGATTCCAACTACTAACATTTTCTTGTAGAATGAGCAGTCCAAGACATTTAGTTTAGTTTGTTTGTTGTTTTCTATACTAATCTAGGCACACATAGAACTAATTAGAGGGTCAAATTTACTTGTTTGACATGTTTGTTAAGTGCGTTGTTGACGTATCCAATCCCCTTGCACCATTTGGCGATCCTGGGTGACGAGAAATCACAGTTCACTTTAGTCCATTTGTGTTACTGAAGAGATGCTAGTATGTCTAGGCTCTCCCCTTGCGCTTCGTGCGAGCCTGGGGACCAACTGAAAATGTTTAGTATCTTCTTTTAGTAGGGCCTGCTTAGGGATTTCATCACCTTAAGGGACGATCCCAACCATGTGTACTAGAGGGGTATATAAAGGGGGGAGAGGCAAAGTTGTACCCCAATCTAGTCACATCGTGTTTAGCGAAGTGTTGAAGCTAGGGTGATACCTAGCTAAGACGTGAAGAATTGGTCTGAGTTTCTAGTACCTTGCTAGGGCTCCCGACTCACGCTTGTGACGGGCTAGTGTTCACGGTTGTGCCTCACGTACCGTGTGTATATCGAGGACTTCCTAGATCACTTTGTTCAACCTAGATAGAGGACCGTGTTGGACATACCCTTGTTACTAATTTTTAGAATTGTGCTACTTAAAGTGTCTTCTTTGTGTGAAACCAGTGCATTTATTTTTGGTTGAGTCAACCTTTCCTTCTATTTGTTGCTTGTTGTGATTTTGTCCTTTGCCACAGTTAGCTAATTTTTCATCTAGTCCAGTCCAAGTCTGTCATTTGGGTGAATTTTCTTTTGTCAGGGGCAAACTTGCTTCTGTTTGGGGCGAACCTGTTGTCCACAGGGGCGATCCTGTCTTTTGTCTAAGTCATTTCTTAGTTGTTTCCTATCAAATTCACCCATTCTCCATAGAATAGGTGAACTTGCACCCTGTTTGGAAGAGTTTTCCACTGTCTTGGGTGAACTTGATCCCTAAAGGGGTGATTATGCTTGTTGTCTGAGTCATTCTGTTAGTCAAACAACCCATCACATTCGTTTGTTTCCTCAAAAGGGGTGAGTTTTTTTACTGTTTTGGGAAAACTTGATCCCTAAAGGGGTGAATTTTCCTGCTGTTTCAGTCACCTATCAGTCCCTTGAGTCATCATATTTTCCCATTCCCTGCAAACAAGCGATTTTGCAACCTATTTAGGCGAATTTGTTCTCTAAATAGCCAAACCCGTACTCTGTTTGAGTCTCTATTTATCCGTTTCCTTGTTAGGAGAATCCATTTGTCCATTCGGCTAGTTCGTTTCCCTGTTAAGAGAGTCTGTTTCCTCATTAGGTGAATTCGTTTCAACGTTAGGAGAGTCTTTTTCCCCATTCGGCTAGTCCGTTTCCCCGTTAGGAGAATTCGTTTCCCTGTTAGGAGAGTTTGTGTCCTTGTTCGAAGAGTCTGTTTGTCCGTTCGGCTAGTCTATTTGTCCGTTCGGCTAGTCCATTTCCTCGTTCAGAGAATTCATTTCCTCGTTAGGAGAATCCGTTTGTCCATTCGGCTAGTTCGTTTCCCCATTAGGATAATCTGTTTCCCCATTAGGAGAGTTTGTTTCCCCATTAGGAGAGTCCATTTCCCCGTTCAGCTAGTCTATTTCCCCGTTCAACTAGTCTATTTTCCCGTTAGGAGAATACGTTTCCCCGTTAGGAGAGTTTGTCTCCCCGTTTAGAGAGTCTGTTTCCCCATTAGGAGAATCTGTTTGTCTATTTAGCTAGTCTATTTCCCCGTTTGTCGACGTCATTGATCGTTTTTAGATTTAGGCAAGTCTGGGCGGTTCTGTTTTTGTGCAAAACCATACTATTCAAGGAATAGGTGAACCTGCTAGCTGTTTAGGCAAATCTGAAAGCTATTTAGGCGAGTCTGTCATAGTCTTAGGTGACCCTACACCCTGTTTGGGCGAACCTGATCCCTGTTTGGGCGACCTTGCACCCTATTTGGGTGACCTTGCACTCTATTTGGGTGACCCTACACCCTGTTTGGGTGACCTTGCACTTTGTTTTGGTGACCCTACACCCTGTTTGGGCGACCTTGCACTTTGTTTGGGAAAACCTGATCCTTGTTTGGATGACCTTGCACCCTGTTTGGGCAGGATCTTGTTTGGCCGATCCTGCACCCTATTTAGGTGAGTTTGATCATTGTTTGGGTGATCATGTTTGTGTTTCAGAAAAAATATAGAGAGTTAATCTATTGGGCCCCCAAAAGCTTGTTGTTTTCCAAGTCGTTTGTTGTGATCAAATAATTTTTATTAGCTTTTGTTCACCTGCAATCTTCACTTTAGTCCATCTGTATTTTCCAAACGTCATCTGTTCATTGTCCAAATCATATAGGCACATCTTAAAACATCTCTAGGTTGCATATCCATCATCATTTTCTCAATCCAAATCCCTTGAACTTCATTTTAGAGGTTATTATCCAAATTGGCCTAGGTGTTTGAATTTGATTGTCATCCCACACATGCTTAGGATCGTCATCCGTCCTGAGTCAGTCATCATCTTCGGCCCAATCAATCCACTTCCATCTAGAGGTAGATTCAGTGTCGTAATCATCTATATGTCCTTTAATCCAATCAATCAACACCTTAAGTCACCTAGGGTGATTTCTAAACTTGGTTTAGAATCCCTTTCATCATCTTGTCTCATCCATCATCTAATCTTATCAATCATTTCATTAATCGATCTTATCCAATCTAATCCAATCACATCCCTATCCAATCATCCAATCTAAACAATCCTTCAAACATCACTTAGGTCATCTCTACATTGCATCTTAGAGTCTAGCCTTATCTTATTCCAGTTGGTAGTCTCTCACTTTCATGCCTGTTCAAACCCAATCACAAGAAAATAAGCAAATGGTAGAACAACAAGCCCAAGATTCCCAACTAAATATCCCTCAGGATCCCAACAACAGAGCCTCGTCACAGTCCAACACCGATGTTCAAAACACTTCACCACCTGGTGACAAGAACATGGTAGTCTAGTTTGAAGTCATGGTTAATGAATACCTTAGTAACCCCGCCAATGTTCAAATGACATATCACCTCCTCAACGAGCATGGGGATAAGATTCTCGCCACCTTAATCATGAAAGGAACCAAACCTCTACCTGACTTTGACATGTCACAATACATTAACGCCTAGACTCTTCCAACACCTCAAGACCCACAAACTTCACAAAACATTCCAGGAAATCCGTATATCCCCGAGGGTCCACTCGTAGAGAATTTGTTTCAACCTGGGTTCAAAAATGTTGTGATGTATCAAGTCACAAGCTACCCTCACATTCCAGCCTTGACCTCGAGGGCACAATTTGATGCAAATGACCCCTTTGCTTATGGTATGCCACAAAATATCCCATCTGCTCCACCACTCCCGCCTCATTAGTCTGGTCGACCACCCGTCAACACTGGGGGAAATATTGTTCTTGCATTGATGCCACCTCCAGGACCTGCACCTACGGGCAATTTACTACTGCCACCTCAAGGTAACATCCTTGTATTCTAGTAGCCTCTCATTAATCCTCAACAATCCACTGTGTCGCAAGCACCTCACAAGCGCCACCACATCATACTGCTACCACTACTATCTCATCTCAACCTCCTCATCAACAACCTCTACACCAAAACGTCCCAATATCATAACAAAATGTTCCATAGCAAAGCATTCCAATCTCGTAGCAACATACTGTCGTTCCTACACAACCCCCTCATTAGGTAACGCAGATGACATCACAACCTCAACCACCACCCCATGGTGCCTCCATGACAATCCCACAATAGAAACACATCCTGCCTCACCCACCTTATCAGTAACTGCCACAATAACAACAACCACCCCAAAATACACACATTCCCACTCAAATGCAACATAATCCCCTCACACAATATCTCTACCATCCATCAAGCACATATACCGCTTATGCTGCTCCAGCCAATCCTAATCCAAATCTGCACCAGGTCCCTTAGAATCCATTGTAGACTCAACTGCCACTTTACACCAACCCTCCACAATCACACTCAAATCCTTACCAAAAAACATCTAATCCACAACCACCTCCATATACCACACAACATCCCAACGTCGCGTACATTACCAATCCAATCCATGCTACACTTAGCAATAACCACCCTATCAACAAGGTGCTCCATCTAATTCCTACTATCAACAATCGTCGTCATACCAACAAGGAGCTTCCACATTGTCATACTACCAAGCTCCTACACAATATCAGTAGGGTGCTCCATCCACTTCATATTATCAACAACCACCCTATCAACAATCAACTTCCACCTCTTACTATCAAAATACATCATCCTCCTATCCACCTTCCATAAATTCTCAACCACAATCCACATATGCCAATCAATACCATCAAACACCTCCATATACACCTCCACCAACTTATGATCAAACCACTTCTGCTCTGCCCTCATCATACCAACAATATCCTCCCTATAATCAACCCAATATGTCCAATCTGACTCCCACAACACCTATCAATAAAGATTTGGAAGAATTCAAAGGTGCGTTAAAGGACTTGCAAGCAGGGACCAACAAACAATCGTTTAAGTTTGAGGACATTTGTCCCTATACGTTTGATCCTTCAATTTCATTGATTCCTTTCCCGAAGCATTTCAAAATGCTTCAATTCAATAAGTATAAAGGAACAAAAGACCCAAAGGCTCAACTTCAGGGGTTTTATGCCCATTGTCAAGAAGTCATGCATAATGACAATTACCTCATGCGATTATTTCCTAGGAGCTTACAAGGGATAGCTCTTGACTAGTTTATGGGTCTCGAGAAGGGATCTATCAAGTCCTTTGCACTGCTTTCAGAATAGTTTGTCTCCCACTTCTCCTTTAATTTGGAGAAAGATATCGATACGTTGGATCTCCTGAAAGAAAAGTAGTGTGAGGGAGAAAATTTTGCAAGCTATCTTCAAAGATGGCGAGCTTTAGCTAGTTATATGAAATCCCCGTTTAGGGAAAAAGACATGGTCACCTTTTTTATCAGAAACTCTCATCCGGATATGGCCCATAATTTTAGACTTTAGTGTCACAACCTTCATAGAAATAGTGGAGAAAGGGCCTATCCTTAAGAGGGCACGTATTGCCAAAGGGTTAGTCAATTTTTTTAACTTTGATAGAGAGAAGTTGCCTGGGGATAAGCCTCATTATTGGAACAAGAACAAAAAAATTGTCAATGATGATGTCACTGACACCAAACACATCCAAGTAGCTAATGCTTCCCAGAAGCCACAATATCCCCCTCCTCAATAGTCAATTCCTAACGCTATATCAGTGCCACAAGGGGCACCTCCCCCCCCGACAATCCAATCGAAACAATCAAGGGGGTAACAAACGACAATTTACTCAACTAGGAGAGCCCCTAAGTGTCGTGTTTAATAGGCTCCTTCAACCTAATTACCTGATCACATATCCTGTGACCAAGCCTCTTGATGAATCCAAGCCCAAACCAACCTGGTACAAAGAAAATGAGTATTGTGAGTTCCATAAGATTAAAGGGAATACATTGAATAAATATCAAGGTTTGAAAACATACATCCAGGATCTCATAGATCGGGGTGATATACATGTGGACGCCAACACAAAAACCTCATCCAATGCTCAACTACAAATATATCAAAACAATTTCCCTAAGCATAACCAAGGTCCTAGTACATCAAACTCAAATCCCGGATCCAGTAACAACAATGATCAAAGTAACACCACAAATAACATTAGTTACAAGAATGTGTCATTCAATTATCAGGGCATAGTCATGCACATTGAGTAAGTAGAACCACATGTGTCTATGATTTGCATGAAAGGGAAGGACCCGCAGTGTGCTGTTACCACCTACCATACTCGCATTACTATTCCTAAAGCCTCTACATCAACCCAACAACCTCCTGTAAGCTCCTAATATAATATTCTTGACCATATAAGGAAGACCCCGACACAAATATCCATTTTGGACCTGCTCAAGTCTTCTCCTATGCATCATGAAATTTTAACCAAAGCCTTACAGGATACCCATGTCCCCAATGACATCGATCCTACTCAATTCCAAGCATTGGTAGGACATCTCTTTGCCACTTATTAGCTTGAATTTAGTCAGAATGACATGCCTTGCATCGATTCCAACCACAACCGTCCTCTCCACCTCAAGGTCCTTGTAAACTACCACAAAGTAAAAAGGGTCTTGGTAGATAATGGCCCTACCATGAATCTTTGCACATTAAAGTTCATAAAACAGGTGGGATATACTCATGCTGACTTAAATAATCAAGTCATCACTATCAAGGCATATGATAATGCAGAGCGTGATTCTGAGGGGACAATTTGTCTTCCAATTTAGGTTGGGCCCGTTGTGCAATACACTACCTGTCACGTCCTTGATTTGGAATTCCCCTACAACCTCCTCCTTGGTCATCCACGGATCCATGCCATGCAAGGAGTTCCATCCATGTACCACCAATGTCTAAAATTTCCATTCAACGGGGTAGAAGTTACAATACATGCAGACCCTCAACCATTTGAATATTACCGCGTATTAGAAGCTTCTTTTCCCCATTCTCATTATTTCCCTGGAGTAGAAATGGGACCACCTCAGACATCATCATCTCATTCATCTACCAATGCACTAGCCACCACTTCATCCACTCCATCATCCACATCTGATTCCACCCTTACCAAAGTCTAGATCATTGACAAGGGGTGTGGTGAATACGAAATGCGCACAACTCTGAACATGGCAACTATGCCACCCTCACCACATACATACGACCAACCTTCTCAGTCTGCACCAAAGGAAGAGGAGAAGACGATCACCTTGAGCTCTAGGAACATGGGATCCAACACCTTCTGCTCCCCTGGGTTAAGGCAAGACACACCATAAGATGACATCAGCCAATGGGTATATCGTGAGGAACCTGAACCCTTTCCCTCTTGAAAGAATATTTCCAAGAGACCTATCCTTGGCCCTCTAAGTTTGTGGAGAAACACGATTATCAGGGGGGAGGCCTTGGTGTAGAAGAGCAAGGAAGACGACAACCGATAGACACTTTTGTGCATCCAAGAAATTTGGGTTTGGGCTATGACACCAAACAAAAGGGTCCTATGCCATCAACTAGTGCCTCTAACAATGTTAGTGTGGTAAATGGTCTCCTCGAAGACATACCAGAAGAAGAAACCATCAAACACACGTACGATGATGTGGATCACATAGACCTTTCTTCCATGTTTGAATTCCTATCTATCTGCACCATCACCCTATCCCTTTGTCATCACGTACTCATAGACTAGGACCTACATGGCAGTGCACCTATCGACACCTTTCCTTCAGTGGGTATGTATGTACATCTTATGGGATTGGGGGAAGATGAACGCCCTAATCACAAAAATAAAAAATAAAAAAATAAAAAAGGGTCACCCAATGAAAACCTCTTTGAGGTGCTTCTTGACTCAAAAAAAGTAAAAACAAAGGGTGTATCTGATAGGGAAAACCTTGATGAGGCGCTGGAAGATGGGGACGTTCATCTTCCCCTTGTAGGAACTCAACTATCTGAATGATCATCCATTTTGATCAAGGAAACACAAGAAATAAATTTGGGAATTGAAGAGGATCCTAAAATCACATATGTAGCCAAATCACTATCAGAGGAAGAGTACTCTACCATCACCCAACTTCTCAAAGAAGGTATCATCAATTTCACATGGACATATTCAGATATGCCAGGTCTTGATCTTGGTCTCGTAGTACATCATTTGGGCGTACATCCAGATGCTAAAACCATCAAGCAAAAACTCAAGAAAATGCATCCTCAAGTAGCTCTACTAGTCAAGAAGGAGCTAGAGAAGCTATTAGAAGCTGGATTCATAAGACCCATCGACTACTCTGATTGGATTTCCAACATAGTTCCAGCTGCCAAACCAAATGGAAATATCAGGGTTTGTAAAAAATTTTGGGACCTCAATAAAGCTTGTCCTAAGGATGATTTCCCCTTGCCAAACATCAACATATTGGTTGATTTAACCGCAGGACATGAGATGCTTTCCCTCATGGATGGCTTCTCTAGATATAATCAGATTAGAATTGCACTCGAGGATCAACATAAAACAACCTTCACCACACCTTGGGGCACATTCTATTATAACGTTATGCCTTTTGGCCTTAAGAATGTCGGGGAAACCTATCAATGTGCCATTACAGTCATCTTCCATGACCTCATTCACATCATAATGGAGGACTATGTTGATGATTTGTTAGGGAAGTCAAGAATAGGAGAGGAGCACTCGATAATCCTCAAGAATATTTTTGAGCACCTAGAGCACTATAAGCTACAGCTAAATCTGAAGAAATGTGTCTTTGGAGTCACATCAAGAAAATTACTGGGTTTCATCATCTCTAGAAGAGGCATAGAGGTCGATCTAGAAAAATTCAAGGAAATCATGGATATGCCTCCACCACGCAATCTCAAATAGTTAAGGATCCTTCAAGGTAAGCTACAATCCATTTGGTAGTTTATAGCTCAATTAGACGACAAATGCCAATAATTCACTCATCTTCTAAAAAAGATACTGCCTTCAGGTGGGATCAATAGTGTCAACTTGGTTTCGACAAGATCAAGGAGTATTTGGCTCATCCGCCCATCCTTATGCCACCAATTCCAGGTAAACTGCTCCTATTGTATATTTCTGCCACTTCAGTCGCATTGGGGGCATTATTGGCATAACATGACGAGTCATCAAAAGAATGAGCAATTTACTATATCATCCAGACCCTAGTAGGCTATGAGCTTAATTATTTCCTGATGGAAAAAGCTTGCTTAGCTATAGTCTTCAGCTCACAAAAGCTTGGACAACTATATGCTCAGTAACCCAGTGAAGTTAATCTCCAAGGTTGATCCATTCAAATATTTGTTATCTAGGACAACTCTGATTGGTCACATGGCTAAGTGGTTCATGCTATTGAGTGAAATTGATATAGAATATGTGGATCGAAAAGCGATTAAAGGACAAGTGATAGTGGATCAGTTGGTAGATGCTCCCCTGGTAGATGCCTATCCTTTAATGACAAAATTTCCTGATGAAGGGGTCTTCACAATAACAGAAGTGGCCATGTGGACACACTAATTTGATGGATCGTACACACACAATGGAGCGGGTTAGGAATATTTATCATCACCCCCAAGGTGATTACATCCTGAAGTCATTTAGGTTTTCTTTTCTATGCACAAACAACATAGCTGAATATGAGGCTTTTCTCACCGACCTTCGAATCACAATCCAATGGCACATCACTCACCTGAGAGTCTTTGGCAATTCCCAATTGATCATCAAACAGGTTAATGATGAGTTTCTAAAAAAAGATGATAAGTTGTTGCCCTATAAGTGCATGGTGGATGAATTCAAAAAGTACTTCACCTCCATCCAGTTTGACCAGATACCTAGAGTGCAAAACAAAGTAGATGATGCAATGGCTACAAACAGATCTTTAATTGGCATGCCAAGAGATCGAACAGAGTGTGAGCTCATAGTCAAACAATTCCTAATCCCAACTTACGATATCCTTGAGAGTGAAATGGTGTGTGACATAGTAGGTCCTATGTCACCATGGTATCACGACATGTATACTTACCTTCATGATAACATCTTACCCCCTGACCTCACACACAATCAATGAAAATATTTCATCCAACACACTTCCCATTACACTATCGTAGGTGATACGCTTTATCATCGTGGGCATGATGGAACCCTTCTCAGGTGTATAAATGAGACTGAAGCTCACACTGCATTAACAAAGTACATAGTGGTGTTTGTGGGACCCATTCAAATGGCATGGCACTAGCTAAAAAAATTCTCAAAATGGGATACTATTAGCCTACACTGGATCATGATTCTTGTGAGTTTGTCAAGAAGTGCCTACCTTTCCAACAACATGTGGATTTGATACATGCTTCTGCTTAGGATCTGCAACCTCTCATAGCACCATGGCCCTTCTCTCAGTGGGGATTTGACTTAATCAACAAGATATACCCTCCATCCTTTAACGGCCACACCTTCATCATCACTGCTACTGAGTACTTCACCAAGTGGGTGGAGGCAATGCCACTCTCTCAAATCACGGGTACTCAGATATCCAAATTCATCCTTTTCCATATTCTTTGCAGATATGGAATCCCATCCACCATCATTTCCGATAATGGAAAGCCATTCAATAACTAAGCCATGAAACACCTCTGTGACACCTTTCACATTCAGTATTGTTTGTCTACGCCCTATTACCCCCAAGGTCATGGTCAAGCGGAGGCTACCAACAAAACTTTGGTCAAGATCCTTAAAAATGTAGTTAACAATACTGGTCAAGATTGGCATCTTAATATCCATCCCACCCTTTGGGCCTACCGCACTTCCATCTGCACCCCTAATAGCGCCACTCCATATTCTCTCATTTATGGTGTCGATGCCATCTTGCTAATTGAGGTTGAGATTCCCTCAGTAAGAGTATCTTTGAAGAACCTCATCAGTGACGAAGATGCCCGAGTTGCAAGACTCAGTCAGTTGGAGCTCCTAGACAAGAAGTGGATCAAAGCATATAGTCATCTTCAAGCATATCAGAATCATCTGAAAAGAATCTACAACAAGAAGGTCTATCTTCTCCAGTTCAATGTTGGTGATTTAGTTCTTAAGGAGAATCAGTGTACCCAGTAGGACTGAGATAAGAAGGGGAAATTTGAAGCAAATTGGCTAGGTCCCTATGTCATCACAACAAAATATGGATCAGGGGCATATAGACTTTCCACACCTGAAGGAGATCCCCTAAAGGAGCCCATTAACATCATGCACTTGAAAAGGGTTTACACTTAAGTCAGCAGGGTTATCCTATCCTACAAAAATACCAAAAAAATCAAAAAATTGTCAAAAATACAAAAAAATCCAAAAATAGTAAAGAGAAATAATTTTTCCTATGGTGAAAACCACCCTTGGTGGCACCTTGGATAAGTATGTCTGGTGAAAACCTGGTCACAAGCGCCACTCATACAGGGCTTAATCATTATCTACCTTGTGTCCTAGATACTTTATGCTTCACTCATCCTATCCTCATATCCTATCATCCCATCGATCCCGTCCTTCCATCCACATCCCCTTTATCTGCTTCTTGGTGTATTTTGGTTGAGCATTGTATGATTTTCATTTGCTATCTATTATCCTGAGCTTTTATCCTAATCTGAGCTTGTGTCATCAGTCCTTGTTGTCATGTCAATCCTTCGCTTCCATCTAGGTTCCTTCATCGTGTCGGTCTTCATTTAGATCACATCCTGTCACGTCGGTCTTTTGGTCTCATTTGTGTCATTTGTCTTCTTCAAACTACGTTGCCCCTATGCTTTAACGTAGGCAAAGTCGATCATTTGATCCACCCCTAGGGATTTTTGTTCATCTAATCGTCATTTTCCATCATTTGTAGCCATCGTCCTCTTTCCATTTTTATCCATGGTCTTTTCTTGAACTATGAGGGCTTTGCGCTTTCATGTAGGCAAGGCTAATCTCTTATCAGCTCCCAAGCCCCTAGTTCTTTAGGTTGTGTCAGTCTTGTGTCTTGTCTTGTGTCGTGTCATCAAGTATGTCCTTATCTAGCTGGTTCTTCACAAATGAGATCTACTTGTATCATGAGATTCAATTGGTTCTGGAGTCTCTTGCGTCATATCGATCTTTTAGTTTAGTATCCATCTTTGGTCTTAATAGGAAGCATACTTCCTAATAGACCTCATCAATCCCATCCACCCTCTAGATCTCGTGGCAAAGGACGTTTGAAATTGATTGTGGTCTTTTGATACTTTTGGCTTTTGTTTATCATTTGAGCTTCCTATCATAACTTGTCAAGGCCATCATGATCTATCATATCATGGCGTGTCTTGATTGGTTAACATAGGGGCGTATCTTGATGTTTCTGTTTGTTGTTGTCTTCTTGGTTGTCTCGCATAGTACCCACCAAGGTCCCTATGGTCTTGTGTTACGTTGGGGCATCCTTTTGTGCTTGTGGTCATCCCAACGCCTGGCCCGACCAAGGTCTTCATGACTTTGGGGTGTTGGGATGGCCTTTTTGTCTGTTGTGTTTGTTTTATGCATTAGACACTAATCTGCCTTGGTTACACATACCCTGGCACCTGGTGTCTTATGCTATAGCAAAAATTAGGGCTCTAGAAATGGAAAATCGTATTAGGATTGCATTTAATGTTCAATTTCGTTGCATTACATCTATACCTAACCTATGACCTATGATTTTGGTTGTGCAAACATTCACCTTCCATCCCCTCTTCTTCTCAGGATACCTATGGTTCTTGACAGGTGCAATTTCACACCCATCCTCCCTTAATTTCGTAATGATTATAGGGAAGTACTTGCCAATAAACTAAAGCAAGTATGATACGCCTACCATTGGCCCTCATCACTATACAAGCCCTTATTTACACTCATGTCCATGTTGCATTTCATTTAACTATTAGTGTTTGTAAGGAATTTAATTGTATCTCATCCCATATTCTAGGTTCATTGCGTTGCATTTCATCTCATGTACTTTATCCGCTCATATTCATTTTAAATTCTTTAGATTAATCTTAATTGGCTATTCTAAGAATCTTAGGTTTATTTTATCGTCAATTCATTTCATTAATATATAACATATATTGCCACCTACATTACAAATTGTTAGATCCACATCCATAACATATAATGTTATAAATCGTCCATCACATCTTGCATCATAAAAATTAGGCATCAAACATATCATCCATTCTATCCACATAGGCATAAACATAAATCATGTACACATACATACATCACCATAAACATATGCATATATTACATCATAATGGCTATCCATTATAAAATCATAAACATACACATGTGCATAAATAAATCATCCATCACATAAGCACAACATAGTGTCAATAGGGGTTGTCGCTTATCATATAAATATCAAAATACAATTTCCATCACATGATCCATAATAATGTCCATCATATCATCAAAATACATATCCATCATATACATCAGTAATCATCAAATAAAATACAAGTACAAGTCTCTGAATCAAATATGATCTCTGCTACTCTGTATTGTACACCCATCTTGCACCTATCAAAAATATGTATCCTGTCATCTGTCCTCTGTCCTCTCTACTAAGAGTTGCCCACATTTGACCTCTGTGGTGAGTCTAGCACTGGCCCTCTGTGCGAAGGGGTTTCTCAATAGCTATTGTACCCTTGAGTGTGTGTCCCTACTGAGTAGGATGGTACCAACATCTGTGGTACTGCTCTGACGTAGGGAGGTACCTGCTGTGCAGTATCTGGCACTCCTATGAAGTAGGCTGCCATAAGTAGCTAGCCTCCCTCATGTACTCGTCTCTCTTTGCTTCTTGATACCTGGCTGAATCTCACTCTACCCTGTACCTGTCCCAAAATCCAGATATGGATCTCCTCTCCTGTGCCCATGCATCATGTGCCAACCGCAACTGACCAATATCTGCCTACACCTGAGACACCTGCTCTATCGCTTTGTCTCTCTCCTCCTGCATGGCCCATACCTGTGCCTATGCGACATCCCTCTCCCTTTGCAATGTCTGCACCTCTACCCCTATCCCACTCCCCTCACCCTACACGGCCTATGCCTGTGCCTGCACTACATCCCTCTCTCCATACAAAGTTTGTACTTGTACCTCTATTGTATCCCTCTCACGCTGCAATGTCTGCATCTGTCTTACTTTTGTATACCTCTCACCCTGTAAATTTTGTACCTATTCCTCTGCTGCATCTCTCTCACCCCACAAGGTCTGTATCTACGCCATCATAGCCTCCTCTCTCTCTAAAAGCAACCCTACAACTCTTGTCGTTTGCTCTGCTACCTCTGCTTTGTCACGAAGCTCATCCCGCTCTCATCTCAGCTTAGTCCTCTCCCTCAACAACCCCTCCACCTGTCTCCTCAAATCCTCCATATCTCTCTTTGCCTCCGCCAAGGCTTGTGAAGATACCTAGTCCACCGATCCTCTAGGCTCCCGCTCTCCCCCTGCCTATAGTATGGTCACCTTAGCCTGCAGTTTGTCTCGCTCCCACCTCACCTCGACCAGCTCCCCATGCTCTCTTTGTCTCACTACCTCCAGTCTAGACACCTCTGCCTCTAACTGAGTCACCTCTACTTGCAAACCACCCACCTCATCCTGTAGTCTATCCCTCTCTGCCTGTACCTCCTCTACATGCAGTGCTACCTTGTCGGCTAGGGTCCCGTAGTCCCTCTATCCCTGTGCCCACACCCTGTCCACCTTTGCATGCAAATTTCTCACCTCAGCCACCAGCCTGATCCTCGAGCCCTCCACATCTCTGAGTCTCTGCTCTACAATCTATAGCCTTGCTAGGGCCCCTCTTAGCAGTATGGTCAGATCCTCTAGTGGTGGCAGTATGTATGGTACCACAACCAATGGATCAACCTCAGGAGCATCTACCTCCATCACCTCCTCATGTGGATCATCTCTCTCCTCCTCTACCTCGGCCTCCTCCTGGCCTCTCCTCTACTGTCATCCCCTCCTCCTCACTCTCCTCTGTCGCTCCTCTCTCTCCTCACCTGCCTAAAAAATGAATGAAATGCAAATGGAAGAACAACAAAAAGAAACACCTCAAGATTAGCCTAGTTAGACTTGAACAAAACAAATATTTTACCTTTCCCAAGTCGATTGGTTGGTTGGCCCTTTGGATTTGATTGCTTATGCGCTCCTTAATGGAAAATCACCTAAAACTATATGTAAAATGATTAATGTGCAACGAAGGATGGAATGATGGAGTTGGGTATTGGATAAGTGTATGAAAGTGGATGCAAGATGAGCTTGTAGAGTGCAACAATGGTGGATGCAAGAGCTTGAATGCTAGAGTCAATTGTGTGAATGAATGAGAAATGAGACCAAAATCCTCTATTTTAGAGGAAAAGTCTCTAAAGAAATGGAGGGCTAGGATTTAGCCACCATGGACAAGATGAAGGGCTAAGATGAGTTGAGGACTCACAAGCTCTCACATCTTGCCATGTGGCAATGAGGTGGAAAGGGGGAGTGCGATGTGGATGTACTTGAAAGTACCTTGGGATTGGGAGAAAATTTCCTTAAAAAAAAGTTATTGTCCCCATGTGGGAAGGATGTGACACATGAGGAATTTTAGAATTCCTCAATAATCATCATGGGAAAGAGAGAAACCTTGGATCAATAAATGTGAATTTTTAATTCACATGATTGGAGGGTACTTGGAAGTACTTTGGTGATAAGACAAGGTCTCCTCAGAAAGGAGGTCCTTGTCCCCATGTGGGAGATGTGACACATGAGGAATTTTAGAATTCCTCAACAACCTACATGGGGAAGAGGAGAGCCTTGGAGCAATAAATATGAATTTTTAATTCACATGGGGAAGAGGTTTCCTTGGCTAAATGAAGAAATTGTTTATGATGGTTGACTTGGAGGCATGCCATAAATGGCATGAGGATTAGATTAAAGTTGTGGAAACAGGTGATTAAGGAAGCTAATGAAGGATTAGAAGCAAGCTGCAAGATATGAAGGATGTGACATTAATCCTGATTAAATGTGTGTACATCTTAATCATGGATTAATTAAATTAATCTAGATTAAAGGGAGATTATGGAGGATATGACAAGGAGAGAGAAAGTAGGGAATTTAAAATTGATTTAAATTCAAAAGGCCAAATGAGTAAATTAAATAATTGATGTATTTATTTAATTTAGAGAGGAAGGGGTGAAAGACAAAGTATTTAATTAATTATTTAATTTAAGAACCTTAGGAAAAGGGGAAATATTAATTAAATAAATCATTTAATTAATATCGATGGGGAATATGAAATAGATGAATAAAGGGGATGAATTTTACCATACGGGAGTGGTCAAATTTGGATGTCTATAGATGCATTTTGTTCTTCTCATGTCTTATACTCTTTTTCCAAAATTTACTTACTATGCTTATTAAATTAGTTGCGAGTTCTTCTATTTTTTCATCTTAAGAGACAATTTCATGTAAACATTAAATATCTAGGACATATTCATCTCTCTAGTAGATATACTAGGGGATGAATTTAGTTATTCTTTAGAGACAAAATTTGTGATCTTTCTCCACCAAGAAGAGGTTTACTCTCAATTTCTTGCTCATGTATTATAATCTAGTGTTAAACCTTAGAAAGCTTAATGGCATGATGTAATTGCCAAGCCTCTTCTTTAGATTATTCTTATATGCCTGCTTTGACCCATCTAGGGGCCTTTCCTTTCTCAAAATCCCTATGAAATGAACTAGAAGTGGGGGTTGTGTCTTCCTCTACCCACTCCATTGTTGGTGATGGTACTTTTGGTGTCTTTTTTTATATTTGGCTCCAAAGGTAAAATACCTCCTAATTTAGTTTGTGTGCTATTTAGAGGTATTGAAGAAGGGGTAGGAAAATAGAGGAGATGAAGACATGGTAGGAGAACCTGTTTCTAGAGATGTTGAAGGAATGTTGGGATAAGTTATTGTTTTGGCATCAAGGAGCTCCTATGACACCTCTGGAGGAGGACTAGCTATTGAATTCATTATTGGTTTTCATCTCATATTTCCTTTTTTACCTTAAATATCTCAAATTATTTAGGAGGTGTACCTAACTATCCAAGTGTTTGCACTACCTTAGTAGCCTCAATATCTTTAGGGGAGATGAATTTTCTAAAACCCTAGAAAAAAATCATTACCAATTTGGTTTTATATCCTTTTTTTGTGGGGCCTTGGAGGAAAATGGAATATTTTTATGCTTTTTATTTTGGATGGTCCTACCTCTTCCTTTGAATCTAAGATAATTATATTTAGTGGTTCCTAGCAAGTTGGGTGGGCCTAATGTTCAACAAGATATTTTTTTGATACTTTAGGAAAAAGTTCTTATTACAAAGTTTCTGGAGAAATTCACTTACTATATTCTTTATTGTTCTTTCAATATCTTTTAACTTTAACCTTTTCTTTTCTTTTTTCTTAGTTAGTTCTAATTGATTAAATTTCTTTTCTTGCTCTTCATTTCTAATAAATAGAAGAGTCAAATATTCTTTCTTATATATACTTTATGTCTTTTAATTTATATTTGCTCAATATTGGTTATTGGGTACTTTGTTATTGGTATTTTACTTTGTTTACTTTTCTGAATTTTATCTCTATCTTTTAATGGTTGATTCTTTCTTTCTCCATTGTTCACCTTCTTTATTATTTTTAAGTACTTTTATTTATTCTATTATTTTTTATTGTTTCCTATACCTCCCTCTCCTCATCTTTCCTACCTCTCCTTTTAAAGCTAACTCTACAATCTAATCTCTCATTTTCCTCTTCCTGGTGATGGATCACTGAGTGTGATTTGAAACATCGAGCAAAAAATATACACAATTTTATCCAGAAGTATACTATTCCTATTAATGGATTGTGGAAAACTAATACTAGATAATGTAGAGGTCATAAAGGTTGAGCATGCAGATACTGAAGATGCCCCCAATGTTCAAGCTTAGCAAGAAACTAAAATGCTTGGACATGAAGTTTCGTTATGCAAAAGTCAAAATCAAGTCAGTTTCAAAATTGAAAGAAGCTACCATGACAAGAATAATGCTTAAGAAAAATTTGGTGGTTCAAAAGAAAAATATGATGAAGAGAAGTATATGCCCCCTCCTATTTTTTCCCTTAGACAAGTGGGATAAAAATAGGAAGGACAAAAGGAACATTTTCACCATGAAAAATGGGAAAAAATGACCTATTTATGCCTCAGGTGGGCCCATGGAAGGGTCATTATCATTATTCAGAGTGAAGAGTTTGTCGACTTTTGCAAGAGATAAGTAAGTAAAATTCCTCACAAAAATGATTACATAACCCTGAGGGTCGAGTAGCTCCATGCAACAATAGCGAGGGGTGATGAACAAGATGAAGTACAAAAAATTTCCACCCAACTTGTCATTTTTGTCATTTTTTTAGCTTTTTATTTTCCTTGAGCAACATAAGTGTCCAACCGTGTCTGAAGGTGTCTAGCCGGTGCATTGTCATCCTGATAGTGCGTTAGCATCCTTCGACTACACTGACATCCATCTCATGCATTGTCGTTGGGAGTTATTTGGATCGAACGCCAACGTGGCGTGTGTCAGTCTCAAAGGTTGACATAGTAAATTTTGATTTAGAGTTAGAATTTTTTGATGATGCAGAATGTCTTGACATGGGAATTTGTGTTTTTGCAAGAGTGGTTAGAGATCTATGAGCATGTTGATGGATCGTTGTTGACATTGTTGCGCAATTGCATCAATGAGATCCACCCTAATGACTAGGACTTGCTAGGACAAGTCAGTCTTTGGTGGGTATACTATAATGTCCCCATTTTTGTGAGCATCAGTTTGTAGGGGGTTTATCCTATTCCTGACCATCGTAGGCTGAGCTTGGTTAGAGGATCTTTTGGAGGTAATTACCTGGTTAGTGGTTGGCTTCTTCTCTTGGATTCTGTGGTTATAAGGGGGATTTCCTATGTTCATTCGAATGTTGGAAAACCTAATGTTGTGCTATGTCGAATGTTGGAAAACCTAATTTTATGTTATGCCGACATGTTTGCACTTTATAAATTCTAAAGTTGTTTTTTAATATAATTATAAAGTGCAAATAAAAATAATAATTATTAATGATTTGTTAGATGCTTCTAGTTGGGCTGACCTCAAGAGGAGAAAAGTATATTAAGAGGGGGTGGACTATGCTTCTATTCATCCAAGGATTGATATGTGTTTTGAAGTTTTGGTTTGGAGAAGGAACCAACTAGGTTTTCTTCCATTCTTGAGCCTTTGGGAATGACACTCTCATTGGTTGTGCAATTTTGAGGCTGTGAAACTATCAAATGAGATTATTGCCAATTGTGGGCTTTATTTCAGAAGTTCAACTTGTGCTTGCATTGCAAATTTTTTGGCCTTTGGTGAAATTTGGAGATTAAGATTACAAATCAGCTTGTTGAAGCTTTTGAGGAAATCTATTAGGAGAAAATGCATTGTTATTTGTTGATCACCATTTTGACATTGAAGAAGAGCAATTCATTGATGACGACTTGTCATAAAGAAGGGACAAATTCACCTTGATAGAAAAAATAGAAATCAGATTTTGTTTGTAGCAGGGGTGCACCATAGCATGGTGTGATTTTGTGAGAAGAGCCATCTAAAAATTCTAAAATAAATTAGGGAAGGTCGTAGGCCCCTTTGGAAGCATAACACAACAACTTGAAGGTAGCAAACAACTATATCAAGAAGAATTCAAATGGATCATGTTGGAAGCCTTTCAATATCAGGTTCTTCACTTGGAGCTATATAGCATTTAGAAGTCACATGTTCATTTTGAAATCATTTGTTGTCTTAAGCAACAATTAAGCATTGTAATTATAGTCATATTAAGATTGCATCACAACAACTTGATATTAACATTGAAGTTTCTAATTGCATAGTGTTTTGAGTTGCATCTGCTGGAAGTCTAGTTGTTGTCCTTAACACTCATGTTATTATCATTGAATATCCATTTTGGAATCAATCACTCAAGCTAGCCACTGTAAGGGGTTTATATCTGAGTTTTCTTTACCAACATTGTATCTCAATTATGCTATGAAATAAGACATTGGAAGTTGGTTGTCATATGTTTGATCAAATGTCAAACTTGTTTACTTTCAAATCAACATCTTAGTTACATATCATATGTTTGTATTAATGCCTAGTTGTTGTAAGTGCATAAGGGCTATCTTAGGATGCATGATAAATGTTTGACACAATTCCTTCTTGTTGTAGATGCAAATTAGGTTGCTTGCTAAGCATTTGACAAAATGTCAATTAGATGTAGGTGCACATTTTCCATGTAGAAATTTTATATATGCATTCAAAAAATAGAAAAGAATTACATTTGCATCCTATCTCTTTGATTAGACATATTAGTGATCATTTGAAAGAATTTAAATCACTTTTGACGTCATTTCAAGCAAGCATAATTAGACTGAAGCACAAAAACAAGTAAAGAGTTTGTATGCAAAGTGTTTGACGATATTCCTCGAGCCTCTAATCAACATTTTGAGGTTAGAATTGTCAAGGGATATTACAATGGTATTAGAGCTTTGATCCTACCATCCTAGAAGGTTAAAATATTTTCATGCATCTATGAGAAGTTGGGCCACACAAATATTATAGCTGTCAAAGAGTAGGACAATAAAGAAATTAGATAGTGGATTTACAACAGGACACAATGGGTGACAAAGGAAATGGTAGTCCACCTAGAAATGGAGGAAGGAATGGGGGAAATAATGAGGAATCAGAGGACCATAAGCTTTTTAGGTGACTGGCAATTGGGCAGGAACAAGTTGCAATAGCTATACAGGAACTTATGGCACAGTTACAACAAAGGAATAATCAAGTAATGTTTGAAGATAAACTAGTTGCATTAGAGCATCTACATGAAGATAAGCTTTCTTGTGATGCTTCATTGGGTGAGTCCAACATTTCTTCATCCTATCATGGTAAAGAATCAGGTTGTGGTTTGATGAATGTTATTCATACATATGAAAGTCTATTGGAGGCCCAAGATATAAAGGTGGACGTGAAAGCTGATCCTTTACTTAGTGGAGCAACCACTAGTGTTTTGACTACACATGGTGAAGGAGACATTTTACAATGGCATGATGTCATTACTGATTTGTTTGAGGACAACAACATTATGTCCCATTATTCTCATGAGATAG
Organism: Sequoia sempervirens; assembly: GCA_007258455.2. Lineage (NCBI taxonomy): Eukaryota > Viridiplantae > Streptophyta > Pinopsida > Cupressales > Cupressaceae > Sequoia > Sequoia sempervirens. Next base: position 441,610,041 of record VDFB02000015.1, read on the forward strand.
GAGCTTGCGATCATGAGAAAGCCAATGATATGATATCATCCAGTGATGGAAGCCCTACACCAATTGGTAGACATGAAGATATCAAGCAAAAGAGGACTGATTTTGTTTATTTTGGCATTGAAGAGGTAAAGAGGTCTAAAAAGATGAATAAAGAATGGTTGCAAAAAGCCAAAGAGGCTAGATTAGTGGTTGCCAATTTTCAAGACATCTTTAAGAATTAAAGGAAAAGATCAATCTCATCAACATAGCAAGAAAAAAAAGGATAGATAACATTAGAAGACTCTTTATTCAAAGAGAGGATGAATATGAAAATGCACTTTGTTCTAATGATGATGACGAGGTTGATAAGTTTGGTCAATTGAAGGACTTGGTAAAGACTCCCAACATGAGGAAACAAGAATAGATTGAGGTTTCATCATGTGAGGCGAAAGTTGTTCATAGCTTGGAGACTCAGTTAATGGTGAAGGAGGATGGGATTATTGCAACATTATCTCATCAGGACAGGATGCACAAACTGATTGAGGATCATCTTTGGGATTTTTAGTTAGAGAGAAGACAAAAGGGGATTGGAGTGCAGGGTCTTCTCATGATGATTTGTAGGTTGTCAAAGAAGGTATGGGAAAAATGAAGTCAAATTATTTGAACCTTCTTTTAGACAAAGACACCCTTATTAGCTTTGTTGGGATCTATTTAGATGCCTTGATGAGGAAAGAAGAGGAAGCTGATAAGCTCTCTTAGGAGCTCGAGGGAATTAGGGATTCTTTGGTGAGTACTCAGTTGGCACTTCAAGATTTCAAGAGATATGTTGATGAGATTTTATCATAGTTGAGTTTGGCTAGATGCACATCATGTACAATAGAGACTCATTCATCTAGGGCATCCATGATACTTGTTGATGATAGTATCATGAGCATTCACACTCAGGATACAAGTGTCATGGGTAATTCGAGCATTAGACTCTACATCGACACTATAGAGATTGTCATTGGACAACCTCATCAGGGGGAGATGAATTCCTCTAGGACTTGCACATGGGATGATGGTGTCAATTCAACTTCTTTCCAAGGATTAGATGAAATTTAGGATGGTATCCTTCTCAATCTTGATAGTGAGTCAGGACTTTTGTAGTTGCATTCCGAGGGAGGTTTTGATGACATGGCTGCATCGAGTTGTGATTCTTCTTCGGATACTACTAGTACAGTATGGGATTGCACATGTTGCAGGTTCATTTGGGATCCAAGTGGAGGAGAGGTTTCTTTGCAACCGAGATTGCTTGGGGACAAGCAATTTAAGGGAGGGTGGACTATAATGTCCCCATTTTTGTGAGCATCAGTTTGCAGAGGGTTTAGCCTATTCCTGACCATTGTAGGCTAAGGAGCTTGGTTAGAGGATCTTTTGGAGGCAGTTACCTGGTCATTGTTTGGATTCTTCTCCTAGATTCTATGGTTATAAGGGGGGTTTCCTATGTTAATTTGAATGTTGGAAAACCTAATGTTGTGTTATGCCAAATGTTGGAAAACCTAATGTTATGTTATGCCAACATGTTTACACTTTATTAATTCTAAAGTTGTATTTTAATATAATTATAGAATGAAAATAAAAATAATAATTATTAATGATTTATTAGAAGATTCTAGTTGGGCTGACCTCAAGAGGAGAAAAGTATATTAAGAGGGGATGGGCTATGCTTCTATTCATCTAGGGATTGATATGTGTTTTGAAGTTTTGGTTTAGAGAAGGAACCAGCTAGGGTTTCTGCCATTCTTGAGCCTTTGGGAATGACACTTTCATTGGTTATGCAATTTTGAGGCTGCAAAACTATCAGCTGAGATTATTGCTAGTTGTGGGCTTCATTTCAAATGTTCAACTTGTGCTTGCATTGCAAATTTTGTGGCCTTTAGTGAAATTTGGAGATTAAGATTACAAATCAGCTTGTTGAAGCTTTTGAGGAAATTGATTAGGAGAAAATGCATTGTTAATTGTTGATCACCATTTTGACATTGAAGAAGAGCAATTCATTAATGACGACTTGTCATAAAGAAGGGACAAATTCAGCTTGATACAAAAAATAGAAACGAGATTTTGCTTGCAACAAGGGCACACCATAGCATGGTGCGATTTTGTGAGAAGAACCATCTAAAAATTCTGAAATAAATCAGGGATGGTCGTAAGCCCCTTTGGAAGCATAGCGCAACAACTTGAAGGAAACAGACAACTGTATTAAGAAGAATTCGAATGGATCATGTTGGTAGCCTTTCGATATTAGGTTCTTCACTTGGAGCTATATAGCATTTAGAAGTCACATACTCATTTTGAAATCATTTGTTGTCTTAAGTAGCAATTATGCATTGTAATTACAGTCATATTAAGATTGCATCACAATAGCTTGATATTAACATTGAAGTTTCTGATTGCATAGTGTTTTGAGTTGCATCTATTGGAAGTCTAGTTGTTGTCCTTGACACTCATGTTATTATCATTGAATATCCATTTTGGAATCAGTCACTCAAGCTAGCTGCTGTAAGGGGTTTATATCTGAGTTTTCTTTACCAACATTGTATCTCAATTATGCTATCAAATAAGACATTAGAAGTTGGTTGTCATATGTTTGATCAAATGTCAAACTTGTTTACTTTCATATCAACATCTTAGTTACATATCATATGTTTGCATTAATGCCTAGTTGTTGTAAGTGCATATGGGCTATCTTAGGATGCATGATAAATGTTTGACATAATTCCTTATTGGAGATGCAAATTAGGTTGCTTTCCAAGTGTTTGAAAAAATTCCAATTGGTTGTAGGTGCACATTTTCCATGTAGAAATTTTATATTTGCATTCAAAAAATACAAAAGAATTGCATTTGCATCCTAGCTCTTTGATTAGACATCTTATTGATCATTTGAAGCATTTAAATCACTTTTGACATCATTTCAAGCAAGCATACTCAGAATGAAACACATAAACAATAAGTAAAGAGTTTGTATGCAAAGTGTTTGACGATATTCCTTGAGCCTCTAATCAACATTTTGAGGTTAGAGTTGTCAAGGGATATTACATATACACCATGCTAGAGATCATATATCATACCCCAATGTTGATGGCGCTCATGGAGTGTTGGTATGCGAACACATCGAATCTCCACCTATCGTTGGGTGAGATGATTGCCACCCTCAAGGACGTCTATTGCATCATAGGCCTACCCGTTTGGGGATAGTGTGTAGCCTACGAGGAGGGCAAGTCAACATATGATTCCCATGCTGCACAATAGTATTGCCTTGGGTGAGTCATCCCAAAGGAGACATCCGAGAATATCTAGATGGGATGGTTGGAGCGAGGGTGGGTGGTGATGCCACTCATATGTTGAGTCATGATCTTGATTGTCACCCTACATGTCGTGATGGATGGACGAGGCTCGCACCTTCACAGGGGCCTTGTCCATTGCATTCGCGCCATGGATGAGAGGGGCACAATTTTTTCCCGGGGTTAGAGTATGCTAGTGCATCTCTACCATGACCTCAGGTGCTATGTACATTATGAGTATCATAACCTCATTATATGCACATTACTATAGGTGTGGGTGTTTGAGCATATTCATTGTACCAGTCTGGTCGGTTTCCCCTTAGCCTAGCTCATGGTACACCCATGGTGCAAGAATACTACTAACATTTCATGCCACCCTTTGATGAACCATCATTGATAACCGATTTGAGAGATCCTACATGGGCCATCTCACATGAATTCTCCTTGAGGAGTCCTAAATTGCCTAAGTCTTGAAGTTTCAAGCTTTCGGGGTGTCGCTTACTTGCATATATGCATTCCTTCTCCATCACTCTATTTCCCTTCTTTGTTCCTCCCACTCCTCTTAAGCCTCTCTTGTTCTTTCCTTTTCCCTGAAAGATTCTTTTAAAAATTTGACTGTGTGAAATTTTTGGATTTCGGGGTTCGGGCTTCCCTCTTACCTCTCACTTTCTTTTAGAGGTAAGGCTTCTTCCTGATTTTCAAAAGTTTATTTCTTATGGGATTTTGGTCTTCCTTTTTCCTTTCCTTTGAAGGGGGTAAACATTTCTTCTCCCCCCTTCTTCCCCGATGGCTTCTTTTAAAATTTTGACTTAGTGTCAAATTTTTGGATTTTGAGGGTAAGGCTTCACCCTTCTAATTTCAGTGGTAAGCCTTCTCTCTTACCTCTAATTTTTGGGTTCTGACTTTTGTTCATCCCTTCTTCTAAGCATGTGGTATGAGGTAAGCTCGATGCCCGAATCTTGATAATGTGCTCTTTCTGGGGGTCTAGACCATTTAATGCATAAGAAAAGGTTTCTTTTTGGGCCTAATGCCTTGACCTTCCCATGGATGTGGTGTGTTTTCTGGATGACACCATTAATGTTCAAATCACTTTTTTGAGTGCCTAGATTTGATTTTTAGGGCTTCAAGGACAACATTAATGCTTTCTTTGACTCTTGCAAGTGGATTTTTGGTAGCCATACTCATTCATTGTTGCTGCTTTATTCCTTATAATGAGCTCCATACTCATATTCCTAATTTTGTGGGGGATTTGGATGACTTTCAGGAAAATATTTATGGCAAGGTGGATGACGTGCAAGATTTTTTCTCTCTAGGCTCTTCTTGGAGTGGATTTCACAACAGATATTTCCTTGATCAGATCTCTTCGACTACTAACCATAGCTAGGTTAGGATTTGACTTGTATTTATCTGAGTTATGCTTGATCTATAAAATCAACACTTGTATATTTTCTAGGGGTTCTTCCTTTGGCTTCTCTAGGTTTTTTCTCTTGCAGAATGTACTTTTTTGCATTTTTCCATTGTAAAGATTTCTTCTAAGCTTATGTTAATAAAGTTCAACTATTATCAATATTATCTCTTGCATGTTTGAGTAAAATATTTTTGCCTTCATGTCTGAACTATATGTGTTTTAGTTGTTTTATTAATGTATTATGTTGTTCTGAAGTAGGAAGAAATAACTTTCCATCTTGGTGTACCACCTCCATTTCCCTTTCATGCATTCCTTTTAACCCTTTTCTCCTATGAGTTGTTAGAGTAGGATAATGGTAGGTTTTCACGTGTTGGGTTGGACCAACACATTCCACTTGGATTAAAAGAGGAAGTCGGCCTTCTCTGGAGATTCAAACTCATACATGTAAAGGTACCACACCTTGAGGTTGTTTCCATAGTGTCATTGGAATGTTGAACTTCGTGTTCAACAAGGTGCAATTTCATGTGACAACAATTTTTGGCACGCTTGGTGGGACTACTTTCTCTTCGTTAAAGAGTTTGGTGTTTTATTCAACATATCTTGCCTTTTGAGGCATATCTTTCAACACCATGGTGACTTTAAGATAAATTTATTGGTTCAAGAAGCCTAGTTTTACTTCATTCTATTGAGGGAGTGGTGCTCTTCAACATTTCAGCCTTTGGAGGCATTCTTCAAGCACATGGCGATTTTGCAACTCAATTTGGGTGAATTTACTGGTATGTACCCAAAATCTATGGTTGGAGAGTCCTGTACCTTCCTTTCAAATTTTCAAAGTGTTTCATGTCATTCTCATGCTTAAACATGTCATATTATAATGGAAACCACATGTACACTCCCCCATTTCATGAAAATTCTAACTTTGCACCTCCTAATCAGTAATATCAGGTTGGTTATGCCTCCCCTTTCATTCCATAGAACCCTAATGTTGTGGGTTCTCAACCTTATAAAAATGCTTACAACCCACCCTCCCCTTCTTAGTCTTCTTGGGAACCTACATATCCCCATCAAAAACCCCAAGAGACTCATCATTTTGAAAATCAACCTTGTTTCTCTCCTAGTCAACCCCAAAGTTTTGATCATTTAAGTACAAGTGAAATTACAAGCATTTTTCTTGATTTCAATAGATAACTAGATGAGATTCAAAGACATCAAGAGTTTGACCTACAGTAGGAGGAGTGGGAAAATCAAGCCTATCAGGGGTAGCAAGGTTATTTCCCACAGTAAGATGAATTTTTCCATCAAGCTCACTATCCACAACAAAAAAATATAGAAGCTCAATGGAGGTATGAGCAGCAGTTGGAGGCACAAAGAAGGAAACAACAAGAAGAGTGTACATCAAGACAAGGTGTTGTTGTTAGGTAAGAGCAACTTAGACTTTCCCTTTCTCTAGCTCAAATGCCCGAGACTCAGACAACCCCTTGTGTGCTTAGTTTCAAACAAACACCTTCATTTGTTCCAGAACAACCTACTAAGGAGGAGATAAGAAAGCATAGGTTTGTAAGTTTCAAGAAACCTAACAAGCCTCTTGAAACTTTTATTAGCCCTCCTTTTGTTCTAGAACAACCTATTGTGTAAGAGGTTTACAAGCACAAAATTTTTAGTTTCAAGAATCCTAATCAGCCCTTGAAAATCCAATAGAACCTCCTGTGCCATCAAGTAGATCTTCTATGTTGGAGATCTGAAGTTTTGAGAGCCTCCATTCCTCTCAAGAACCCATCCCTAAGGAGGATAAACTAAAATAGAAAGTTATCAACAAAAAATAGGAGCACAAAAACAGAGTTTTGAATTATGGAAAATGCAATTTAAAATTTGCACTGGGACAAAATTTCCCAAAGGAGTGTATGAGTCCCAGTGAGGTTTTTTCCCAAAAAATTCAAAAAGAATTTATGCTTTTTGGTTTGGATGATCTATAGACTAAATGCAAATGCAGATTTTAGATGATTTTCAATGATGTAAGATGCAAACATGCAACCTATATGCACTTTCACTAATGCAATATTTAGAAACCCTAGATGTCAATTAACTAATGAAAACCCTAATGCAAAGTTAATGCAAACAATATCTAGGATGATGATGCACTCCAAATAAGAATTGTAATGTTCTAAATGCAGGTTCACCAAAATGAAATGAAAGAAAATTGTTGCTTTGTGGTTTAGGACATAGAACAACACATTTCACTCCATTTCATTGAAGGGAAACCCTAGAGATCTGAATCTAAGATATGCAAAGGAGAAAGAGATCTTGCAATAGGGCTGCCCTAGGGTCTAATTATAAACTAAAGAGGGGTTCACCACCAAGCTAGGGCTTGGAAAGACTAATGAAATGCAAGACCAAATGCTTAAACCTAATGTAATGCAATTCTTCACTAAATGACCTAAAAAAGCATGTAAATCAAAACAAAAAGTTGAGATGAAAGGTGTGCACCTAGAAACCTGAAGAGGACTAATTGAAGACTTGAAATGATGAAAAACATTAATTTTAATGCTAGCTAGGACTCACACACCAGACTGGGTGATTTAGTCCCAAATTAGGGCTTCTAGGTAGAAACTGAAATCTGGTAGAGGTGTCTAGAACTTCTGAAAACTGCAAACTTGCCTATATTGGGAATCATATGCTAGAAGTGGTGTATCAGTCCAATTAGGGGTTTTTGGAAACTCGAAGTCTAAAATTGCTCTTCGATGTTTTCTCTGTCCTTTCCACCTAATTTTTGGATTTGAATCTTCAATTTGCAGCCTGTAGTCCAATGATCTTCAATGCAAGGTGACAACTTTGATGACTTTGAACACTTTACAACTTTCTCCACACTTGCTCTTCAATGTTTCTTCAACCTAGATCTACAAATCACACACTAAAGAGAGGGAAAAATGTTGTTTTGTTAGTGGGAAGGGGTGTGTCTTGGTCAAACCCCATTTTGGTAATCAAACCTTGAAATTTGCAATGAAATAGGAAAGGAGAATGATGAATGAACAAAATGTAATGTTGCAACTAACCAAACCCTAGCAATAAAGTGTTACAAACATGTATGAAGTGGCTCCAATGGATGTAGGTCTTGAATCTTGCTTAAATGTGATAGATCTTGAATTGAATGCTAGCTTGAATCATGAAACCCTACACCACAATTGTTAGCTCAAAAACAAACATGATGCATGATGACTTTGACATGATGCTTGATACTTGAAGAGTGCTCTAAAACATTTGATAATCATCCCTTGAATGCTCTTGCAAACAATTGAATGCTCTTGTGAACTCAAATTTTGCTATAAGGATGCTCATTCAACTTCCTAGGTGTAAAATGAGTGAAAGAAACTTGTATTTATACTTGTTTATGCCTAATTTCTTGAAATTACAACACTACAAGCCAACATCATATCTAGGAGAATGAAATCTGCCAAGAATTTGAATTAATTTTGATTTTGGGCCACACGGGACTCATACGCTAGTAGTGGCATATGAGTCCCATTAGGCATTAATTATGGGACACATTTTCAAAAAATGCTTAGAAAGGTGTGAAATCTAGATCGAAGCCCAAAACCCTAGGTGGGACTCATATGCCTAAGGTGGCGTATGAGTCCTAGATCACTAAATTTGGGCCACACAACCTAAAAATACTTGAATTATGATTGGATGTTGATTTATGTTGGGATTATCCTCAAAAAGATGTATTAAATGAGCCTTGTGGATGCAAAATAAGGCCAATCAAAGAATAAAGAAGCCCAATTATTTAATAAAACCCTAGAAAGGTGTGAAAGTGTGTTACAACACTTTACAACACTCTAAATAAGGCACCGATAAGCTCATTTAGTTCACAAGGGCCCAATACCTAATGTGGATATGTTAGACATATTACAACACTAAATCAAGGCCATGTTAGGGAATACTTTTTTTGTTATTACAAATAATAAAGTGAGTTTATTTCTAGAAGATAAGCGATGTGGTGTCCCCTTCTTTAAAGGGTGGAACACTTTCCACTTTTGGTGGCATCCTCCACTTTTGGTGCTACATTTCCACTTTTTGTGGTTGAATCCTATTAGTTGGATCTCCTAAGTTCTATATAAACTCACTACCTAGCTTGTATTTATATATCTTCTTGTAATATTTTACATTGTATTGATTCAGCTTGGAAGCTCTTAATGTAATATTGTCACATCGACATTGCATAATCTCTCAAAGTCTCGGTTTTCATTCTTATGTTTTTTTAGTTTATGTAACTTTGATTTTCTCTTAAAAAGTTCCTTGGGTTATTCAATCTATTTCAGATTTCTAATACCTTCTATTTGTTGTTCATTGAATTTTGAACTTTAAAAAAATAATCGGTGAAGTTCTTTATGCTCCTATGATAATTGTTTGGTTAACAGTGGACCCACAAATGAGGATGCACAATAGACATGGATTCAAGTAGTTCACCTTGAGGGAATTGTTTTATAATATTTCGAGGAAAGAGATTTTGCAATATCTTTTAAAGTAGTACTTACATAATTAACAATGACACTAAAATATTCTTTTGTGGAATAGTTACTTCTCTAGTGAAACATCTCATCGTGCTACAATAGTGCATTGGTATCTCAAATCCATGTACAAAGACACATAACTCCCCACTTGCATTTAAACTATAAATAACTATCAAGATTGTTCACATTTGTAATGAACTAATAGTTATGAAATTTTAGACTTTTAAATGAGGAATCTAATAAATATAGATTATCGAGGGTGAGGCATGTCATTCTCCGTAATTTACTATATTCTATTATATACATATTTATTGGAATTTTTTCAAAAAATTGTTCATTTCTTCTAACATGGGGAGAAGATCAAATAAAGTTAAGAATGTCTCTATATCACTTAACCTATGTAAGAGGTGAAGAGCTTTCTCTATTGTGTGGTGATGTTCGTGCATTACTCCAATCAAGGATTGATATTTTGAAAAATTTATTGTGTTGGTCCATGCAACGATATCCATCTAATATCAATATTCTTAAGAAGCTTGTTTCCTAAAATTACTATCTCAACAAAATTTTGAAATTTCACAAACCATTTGGGACTTCGGAAAAAGTATGAGTAGAGCTTGCGAACTAGATTTTCAAATTTTGACATTGAAGGAAACTTGCTTACAATTTTAAATGCTAAATTCATTCTATGGGTCATGCAATGAATGTCAATCATGTATGGTGAAGAATTAGTTTGTAACTTTATGCAAAGACTGTTCCTGTGACCTTGTGTTACTGAAGCTCCATCAACTCCTACACACACCAACTTTTTGGCAATTGTGAATTCATCCTACCTCTAATTTTATTCAAATATTTCTTAACTAGCTCAAATAGATTTTGTGATGTCGAATTCTCCTCTATTTTATAAACACAAAGATGAGGTAGGAAGACATTTTTTTGTACAATATATACACATGCATACATTACCCAAGAAGTATTATCTACCACATTAACTTCATCTAAACATAATGCAATAAAGGTTGGCTCTTTTATCTTTTCTTGTAAATCTTGTTTTTCCACCTCAGCAAGACAACTTGCCTATTCTCATCCATAGTTTATTGACCAATGTGTACAAGTAAAGTTAGGAACGTCCAAAAAAGAATAAATTATTATATTTTGGGTAGTCTATCATGTGACACCCTCTGGTCAAAATATTAAAAACAACACTCAATTGAACAATTTTTTCCATTTGTACTCTTGCCATTATCTTTCCAAATTGAGCTTGAATTGATCCTCTAGATTCAACAAGCTTTGCCTTTCTTTGCATATGTGCATATTCAAGGACATGCTTAACATGAAGACATTATTCTTTTCATTTCCATATTATCACTAATTTTTTCTTTCCATTTATAATTTTTTTTCATAAAATTTACTGATATGCTAAATTCTACAGTGTCAAGTTTTAGCTATAAATTCTTGTCCCTTTTATATTTCCAACTATAAATATTACTCTTGCATTATGTTGGAGTTTCATCTTTATTTGTATTATCCACTAGTTCAATGAATGGGTACTTTGGCACCCAATCAATCTGAAAATTCCTTGTCATATCCCACTTGTGCTTCATATTTTATTTACATATTTTCTTTTCCCTTTCCATGCAGTAACATCATCTGCAGTATCAATATTGTCATCTAAGTCAAATAACTCATTCTGACTAAATTGGGTGTCCCTTGGAACATCTTCTACGACATTATAATCGACTCAATTAACTCATTTTGATCTTCCTCTAAGGTATTGCCTTCTTCTTTAATTTTTGGATCAAGTGTTGATGGTGTAGTTCCATCTTGATCTAATGGACCATATACATTGCCAAAGTACGACATTATGGTTATACATTTTGCTAGCCTACCTTCACCACCTTTAAGACTCTTAATCTTGTTCTTGCTCGACATCTCATGAAATAAAAGCTACCAAAAAATGTCTTGTTGTTTAAGAAGGAATCATAGAATATGGATCCCTAGGTCCTAAATGTATCCCTACTTAATAGCATTTGTAGGAATGAAGCAAGAATGAAAAAGAAATAAATAATCTTATCATTATGAAGAAATGATCACTTACCTTCAGGTTTTCACTGACTTTCTATTTGCTAATGCAACAATACTTGTAGTTGTAACTTGCCTATGATATGAGTCGAGAGCTCACAAGTTTAGAATTGAAATAAATGTGTAAAAATAAATCAAAGTTTCAAGTGTATTTATATCAATCCATATTTGGGGAATTTAGTGGGATTTTTAAATGGTATAGTAAAAATTTGGTAAATGCCACATGATTATAAAATGATACATGTAAATGTTGGGTGAATCAAACCTTGACAAAACACATATGTTATAATTTTCAAGGGGATTATGGACCTAGGATTAGCATGGAGTTATCTCAGTATTGTCAAAATGGGTCCTCATACACAATTAATTTTTAGTGTTATTGGTGAAATGGGTCCTCACATGTACTCAACATTTAATGTTTTTTAGCAAAATGGGTCCTCATACACATTATAGTTATAATGATATTGGTGAATATGTGGGTGAATTAGTAAATGCATTCAAAATTCCAAGCAAAAATACTAATTAGACAATTGGAAATGCATAGTTTGTTGTGGAAAAATTATTAATTACATATGCCTCATAAAATAAATTGATGGTAAATTGAATCACATTGGATCGATAATTTGTAAAATCCAAATGATTTGGCCACCTTGTTGGTTGCAATATATTCTCCAATTCAAATTGGCCGATATGAACTATTTTCCAATTGGTGAAGATTCACCATTAAAAAATCCTTGGTAATATGGTTTTTATCTAGTTCATGATTGTGTTATTGATTATTTTGACCCAAAGATAAATTTTTACCACATTTTGGTCCCCATATTTTTGCACATACCATTAACCTTTTACACTTAAGATATAGAGTATAAGAGGCATATCATTCCCATCCCCTTTAAAAAAGAATTACCCTAAATCCTTAAAAAATTTGAATTCTTTTGCATGAATATTTTATTTTCCCATGGCACATCTTGAGTTGGTAGATTCTTCCATCTAATTACGAAGTTGGGAATGACTTAATTTCACAACTGTTTCACTCATTTCTTGATGACTACCTCAAGTTACAAAATAAAATTATATTTATCTAACTCAAGCAATTCTAATTAGACTTGAAGGTTTTTACCCAGTATTTTCTTCATGTGAGAGATATGAAATACAAAATGAATTATGGAAGAGGGTGGAAGTTTTGAATTATAAGCTATACTATAAATATGGTGGAGGATCTTATAGGGCTCATAACATTGGGGTGCTAGCTTACTATTCTTATGCTACTCAACTAACATGTATGGTTGCAATTAAAGGAATATCCAATATCCCTCAAAATGCCTCTCATTATGGTGTTGATCTGCTTGTTAGTTCACCCTATTATGAACCATAACCCATTTCTCAAGGAATTGAAGCATTCTTACAATTATGGGGTAGCCATAAAGAGTCTCACATAATTTCATTTGATTTATAAGTATTCATTTTCACAATAATATAAAACATTTTAACTTAAATGTCACTTCTATCCTTTTCTACAAAACTAGGCAACTCTTTGAATATATCAACAATATCCTTCTCCAAGAGTTCTTTAAGAATTTCTTACCAAATTTGATTGTTAAAAGGGAAGAGATGATTTTTTGAGATATATATTCCTTACCATCCTCCATAAATGTCAAGAACCCTTAAATATCATTAGCTCCAATGAATTCTTTGAGATTTGATATCTTCTAAATCATTTTATAAATTAAAGTTTGTGGTATGAAATGATACAAGTTTCTCCTCTTACTTTCCTCATTAAATTTATAAGAGAAACTTTGAAATGACCTTAAACTTAGGATATTTTAAGATATATGTGATCTCACATTTTTTTTTAATAAAGGATCCTCATACTATACCATATTATTAAGGATAAAATGTTTAGCAAAAAAACTCCTCTTTTTCAACTTGAAAAAGACTAATTTTTTTGCATTGTATAACAAAAATTATTATTTTTGAATACATTCATTTTTCTTTAAGACAATCACTTTAAAATGATACTACACCACATTCCACTTTAGGTTGATAGAAGAATGTATGGTTTCCCCCGCCTTGTCACCCCGCTTCCCACCCTTACCCTCCCACCTCCTCTATTTGCTTATATTTTAGTTTAATAATTCTTTGAATTTGAGTAGAACAAGTACTAAAATTATTGAAGTTGGGAAGATTCTAATAGGCTAAAATGGGGAAGACTACTATAATTTTTAGGTTTAGATTTAGGAATATCTTGTCCATCTTTGAGGTCCTGAACCATCGAATATTGATTATTTTGATCAACAAATTGCTTCCTAATATCTATGAAGTTACGAGAGAAATCTCTAACCAAACTCCTAATTTATGTTTGTTGAACACCCAAAATACTAACAAGGGGGTGAATTAGTATTCACTGAAATTCATTAACTTCATCAACTTAAACATGTATTCAAAGCATCTGATCAAACTTGTAGAGATCGAAAAGAACAATTGAAATATGCACCACAACAACAAACACAAGAACACTAGATTTACATGGAAAACCCTAAGAAGGGAAAAACCATTGTGAGGATTAGCTCACAATATATTATAACCGGTTACAATGGATTACAAAATGGAGGACTCACTGTCCAGAGAGAAAGGCCCATTGCCCAAAGGACTCACTATCCCAAATGGAAAAGAGAATATAAGAATGACTAACTGCCTAATTTTAAATTGCTAAGAATGCATCTGCAACATGTTGAAGATATAATTCCAATTAAGCTAAAAAAACTGACTTTACACACTTCATACTTCACCACTATCACCTTTTGCACTTCACTCTACATCACATCTAACAAAATCACTACACCACATCTTCATTCACATTAATATCCTCATCACAACACTAAATTGACCTTCTATATATATGCATATATTCTGCAAACACTCATATCATCAATTAGGTCAGCCTAATTAGATGAAGTGTGTAACACCATAACCTATCGGCTCAAAACTCCAACCCATATACCTTGCGAAAAAAACCAAAATATGTTCTTTACCAAAATAAGTTAGCATGACCTATAATTACTCCCATGATTCCACTCTTTTCATAATTCAACTCCACACGTCCCCAAAACCCTTAAGTCGACACTGCACAACACAACTAGTGAAGCAACAACTAAATGAACTAATTGTTCATCCACAACTCGACACGTGAACTACCAAATCACTTGCCACTTGAAGTGCATACACTTTTGACATCCTCAAACACTTCCTCAAAACCACACAACATAATAATCATCCATGATGGAATGTAGAGCTTTCTAATATGCATTCTGCACTTGTAACTTTGTTTCTACTAAACCCGATATTCTGTCATCGATATCTTTAGCCATAAAAGACATGCAACCTTGAAACTTCGGATATAGATACCTTCAATACATACCATTATTACCTCAAAACCGCATGACAAGATTCTACAAAGCGAAGCAATGCAAACCACAAAACTATTGCAGTGTTACTATTCCAATCTAGGACTTAGACAATTTTCACCAAAACACTTGGCCTTCTCCAGACTATGTACATATAGATGCACCATCACTTTTACAATAGGTTTCCATCAATGACAACACCATATACCGTCATACTTATGTTGCCAACAATGTTATCTCACTAGGATCAAAAGAGTTAGTGAGAGAAGAGGGTGGACTGAAAATTTATAGTTGATTACATTAAATAGCTTGTGGAAGATTACTTAATTGAGAGAATATTAAATTTTTAAGTATAGGAGTAATATTTTTACTTATACAAGCCAGTATTGGCATGGTGTCATGGTTTAAAGGTGACATTGTTGTTCTTGCCACCAAGGTTCAAACCCTGTTGGGGTGGTATTGTTGAATGGTTGTATTCCAGTTCATAGCTCTGGTTCAAAAGTGTTTACCCCTTGAATATATATACATACAAGACTTAGCTTAACTAGAACAACTAGATCATAAGAATTTGGAAGAAATCCACCACCAAATATAAAGATACAAAACATTAATACCAAATGTGTCTTGGCTTAGGGCAAGGCCCCATGTGGCTGCTTAGTTTATTTTAGCTAGCAACCACTATTTGACTTTTTAAGGAGCTATCTTGTGGAGCTGATGGCCCCATGAATATTTATTCTTTTTGCTTAATTTTTAGTAGTCATCTAAAACATAAAATTTGGAAGAAAAATGTTAAAAGTAGGGAAATAAATTTGTGGTGTCATGTGGCTTTTTTGTCGATATGCTTATTTCCACAACCTATTTTTAATTCTTAAACAGTAGCTGCTCTAATAAAATAGAAAAAGATTCCAAATTTTCTTTTGCTTCACTAAAATAGAAAAAGATTCCAAATTATCTTTTACTGCACTAAAATAAAAACAAGATTTCAAATTATTTTTTCCCATAATTAAAAATTCGTATGAGAACACTTCAACTGCTCAAATTTAAACAAAATGAACTTAAACAATTACGTAGAAACATGAGAATAAAGTGTTTAAAAGTGAAATCTAATACATTAGAAAATAAAGAGAAAAACACATTAACTGAACCAGGAAAAAAAAGAAAAGAAGATGCTTAAGCACAAACAGAAAATTTTAGATAAGAAGTTTTGGATGAATGAATCAAACCAAAACTCTTAATACCACAACCAAGCACAAACACTACATAGGTTGACACACAAGCATAAACACTATGTAGATTGACGCACAAACACAAACACAAACACTACGTAGATTGGCACACAAACGTTGTACATAGGTTATTTGACCTGAATGCACACACAGTGCACATTGCTTATTACACACGAGACCACATAGAAATGAGCAGAAACAAACCTAGAGTAGAGATTCCTTTTCAAGACCATTCACGCTCTATTTTCACAGCAGAGATTTGAATGGGTTGTTGAAGATTTACTTTGGCGATGAAGGTCACCACAATATTGTTTTCCTTTTGCTCAACACCCAAATCCTGCAACACCTCAAAAATCACCGTGCGCATCGACGACTGCTCGCATTCGGCCTCTGCATCACCACACGGGAGCTCCACATATGTTCCGACATACTGAGGTGGCATCGTGTCCATGTAAGGTGTAGCTGCCAACAAGTCATCTAGCTATACAATAACAGCTATGTTTCTCTGCACACGTATCCCTTTGATCACAAGAAGCTCATGGAATGTTCTCGATGACGACGGCTCCCCTACAAAGCCTATATCCATTGGCTCCCTTGAAACAACGATCTTCATTGGCCTACTGAATGTTGGGCTTACCTGCAAGTCCAATGTTTGAACCAAAAAATTGGTTGGCAGAGCAAGGGCGGCTGATGCAATGTTTTCCATCACCCAAGGAGTGGGTATCATCAGCCAAGGAGTAGGTGAATATTCATACTTATAACGGAGCTTCTCCGGGTCGAAGGCGTCACCGGCTCGGATCTCTACCAGGAACGTGTTCTCGTCGTAGAAGTAAAACTTTGTGTCGACCAGATCCGGATCATCGTAGTCCTTCCGCCCGGGCAGTGTCTTCCAGATGGTCCATAGGCAGTCGACGTTGGCGTGGTGAGCAAAAAAATTTGGGTCCTGTGTAGCGGTGTAAAATATTCCATGTCTTCCTTGTAGCATGTTTTGTCAACGATAGGGATGGTGCCAGTCCAATTATGAAGCATGTTATGTGGCTTATGCTCTAGCGTCCCTCCCCTATAGGTGCATTTCGGGCTGTCCTCTTTGATTTTCTCTCCGTGGAAGGCCCGGGTGCATGCGCCCAGGATGACAATTTGCTTGAACATGATCATGTAGTTTCTCCAAATTAGATTCTTACGGATCAAGAGAGCAGGATCTTGCCCTCGACTGAAGCCCAAGTCCACAAAAGCGTTTAAGTGCGTGGGGTTTCTATTCTTGTCATAGAGCGGGGAGCAATGGTCAGCGTACATGGGTGGAATGATCATGCCATCTTCCAAGTCCCAGTTCCAGAAGGGCAACGCGAAGGAATCATCACCCAAGAGCTTGGCCAAAATGTGCTCGTATAAGTAGAGATACCAGCGGTGCCAAGGGAGAAAGAACTGTTGATTTTTATGTAGCTTGGACAGGTGTCTCCATTCCCAAGAAGTGGTTATTTAATTATTTAATTATTTTCTAGAGACTTCTAGAAAGGGCTGAGTTGTCTAGATAATTATGTAATTAAATAATTGTTTCCTCTAGAGACTTCTAGAATCCAGTTAGTTAGGGTTGTTAGAGTCTATTTAATCTTAGCCATTGATTGAGATTAAATCATGGCCATTGGTTTTCTAATGAGAAAAGTATAAAAGGGGATCAATGGGTATTTGGAGAACACACAAGTAGACTTGTAGTGATAGCAAGTAGAGATACTTGAGAAAGACTTGCAGTGTTAGCAAGTAGATTTGCAATGAGAGCAAATAGTCTTGCAGTGTTAGCAAGGGCGCAGTGATAGCGTGGGGATAGCAGCTATGGAATTTCAGCAGGAGAAATTGAGGGAAGAATTTCCAGAGAAGAATATTACCGGAGCTCTACCAGTAAGAGGCAAGAAGTTTATGTATTACTTAATTTGCTGAAGTTTAATATAATTCCTCATCTGTAGTAGTGGTTTTCCCTTCAGGGTTTTTCCATAGACAATTTGTCCAAAAATATTGTGTTCATTATTGTGAATGTTTTCTTCTCTATTTCTGTGAGTTTTATTGGTGAAGTTGCAGTTGTGTTATTTTTTGATGTTTGCTGTGAATTAATTTTTCAAAGTCAAATAATCTATGTACTAGATAGGAGATTAATAATCAGTAACTGCAATAGAATTTTCACATGGTATCAGAGCTGATCTGAGGGCAGACAAGGCTCAGTGCAGGAAAGAGGGTTTATAAAACCCAGTTCTACCTCTTCAAAATTTATTATTATTATTGCTTTTATCTTTTGAGATGGCCTTAGCAGGTTTAAGAGATCAGGATAGATTGGGTGGAGCCTCAAATTTTGGTGTCTGGAAAGCCAAAATTTCTTTGTTGCTGGAAGAGAATGGGATCAAGAAATATGTGACCAGTGTTGTACCTGTACCTATAGATCCAGCACAGCTCTTAGCACATAAGAAGGAAGATGCCAAGGCAAGGAGGCTGATCCTTGATGGTGTCAAGGACCATATTTTTCCACATGTCACAGAGTTAGATACAACGAAGAAGATGTGGGATGCCATTTTGAATCTGTACCAGAATGCTAACACTAACCGGAAGTTGATTCTCAGAGAAAAGTTGAGGAATACTCAGATGAACAAGGGAGAGGATGTGACAAGTTACCTCGCCAGACTTAGACTTGTCAAGGATGAGTTGGTAGTTGTTGGAGATAAACCAGATGATGACGAGCTAGTGCGGATAACCCTAAATGGGTTTACCAAACTGTGGGATGTCTTTGTTCAAGTAATTAATGGATGAGACACCTTGCTGAGTTGGGATCGACTCTGGAGTGACTTCACTCAGGAGGAGCTTAGACTAAGTCTTGTCAGTGGGACCAACAACAAGAGTCAGAAAAGTGAGGCAGAACAAGAGAACGTTGCCCTTGCAGGAAAAGGGAAAGCGAAGAAGGGGTCAAGCAAAGGATCAAATTCACAAGGTGAGAAGAAGAAGGACTTGTCTAAAGTCAAGTGCTATGGCTGTCATGAGTTTGGCCATTATGTCAGCAATTTCCCACAAAGGAAGAAAGGAAAGAAGTAGACAACAGCTTCAACAAGTGCAGATGAGCTCTCTAGTAGAATGGAGGATGAGTTCGCTCTCATAGCTTGTATGGATAGCTCAACCTCACAGGGTGTTTGGTATATAGACAGTGGGGCATCATTTCATATGATAGGAGTTAGAGAGTACTTCTCCAGCTATAAGAAGGAGGAGATCATAATGCAGATTTCTATGGGGAACATGTCCAAACTCAATCCAGTTGGGAAAGGGACTATTCTATTTCAGAGGGAGAATGGTAAACGAATTCCCATTCATGATGTGTTGCATGTGCCAGGCTTGGGTATGAATTTGATTTCCATATCTATCTTTCAGGATAAAGGTTACAATATACTCTTTAGAGGGGCGAGTGTGTTAATCAAGCACAAGGATTGGAAATCACCCACAGCTATTGGAGTTAGGAGCGGCTGGCTTTATAGGTTGCAGTTTGATACTCATAAGGCACTGATGAGCAGAAGTAATTCTAGAGATCAAGGAGAGCTATGGCATAGGAGGAAGGGCCATATACATCATGGAGCACTTAAAATGCTTCGTGAGGTAGTGACAGGTGTTTCAGAGGTGAGCACAGAGCATGATGATGTTTGTAAGGGATGTGTGTTGGGGAAGTTTGCAAAAGCAACTTTGCCAAGGAGTGACACTAGATCCAAGGGTATTCTTGATCTAGTACATTCAGATATATGTGGACCAATGTCGATGAAGTCTCTCAGAGGATATGAGTACTTTGTTACTTTTATTGATGATTTCTCCAGGAAGACCTGGATATACTTCTTGAAGACCAAAGATGAGGTTTTCAGTCACTTCCAAGAGTTCAAAGCTCTTGTGGAGAATTCGACAGGAAAGAAGATAAAGGTTCTTTGGTCAGACAATGGAGGTGAGTACAAAGGGAAAGAGTTCTAGGAGTTCTGTACTAGGGAAGGAATCAAGAGAGAGTGAACTATTCCTTACAACCCACAGCAAAATGGGGTTGCTAAAAGGAAGAACCAGTCTATATCAGAGGTGGCAAGGGCTATGCTGCATGACCAGGATATGCCACGTTACTTATGGGTAGAGGCATGCAGTACAACAGTATACATACAGAACAAGGTTCCACATAAGGTATTGGGAAAGATGACACCAGAGGAGGCGTTCTCAGGGAAGAAGCCAGATGTTAGCCACTTCAGGATATTTGGGAGTTTGGCGTATTGTCACATTCTAGGTGCGACACGTTCCAAGTTAGATCAGACTGCAGAGAGAGGGTACTTTGTGGGGTACAACAAAACCTCAAAGGCATATCGAATATTTATTCTAGGGACCAGGAGGACTATAGTTGGGCGTGATGTCAAGTTCATGGAGGGTAAGGCATTCAAGAGGTCCAGAGATTTGCCAACAGATGATTAGAGTGAGCAGCTAGTGGAAGCTCCAAGGATCATTCAACCAGATCAAGGACAGCGAAGCTCGAGTACAATTACTAGTACAAGCATAGGCTTAGGTGCTGAGAGTTCACAGAGTATGGAGCAACAGATGCAGCAAATCCAAGAGATGCATCAGGGTGATATAGAGGTTGATACTTCATCCTCTACAGTTGGTAGCAGGAACCAACAATCACAAAGGGATACTTAGGAGTTTGTGGGAGCTCCAAGAATGAGTAGTAGATAGCAGAGACAACCAGCTAGGTATGATGACTATATGTCATTAGTCAGTCAATTGGTAGATAGTGAGCCTTCTAGCTATCAGGAGGCCACACAATAGAAAGTGTGGCAAGATGCAACGGTTGAGGAGTATACCTCAATAGTGCTGAATGATGTGTGGGAGGTTGTGCCTAGACCAGCAGATAGGGCAGTGGTTGGATCACACTGGATCTATAAGATCAAGCACAAATGGTAGCATCGAGAAATACAAGGCAAGGTTTGTGTCCAAGGGGTTCTCTTAGAAGGAGGGAATAGACTATGAGGAGACATTTGCTCCAGTGGCCAGGTATACTTCTATACGAGCTGTGATCTCACTTGCAACATAGATGGGATGGCAGATCCATCATATGGATGTCAAGATGACGTTTCTTAATGGTGAATTGAAAGAGGAGGTATACATAGAACAACTAGAGGGCTTTGTAGCACACAACAATGAAACCCACGTGTGTAGATTGAAGAGAGCTTTGTACAGACTCAAGCAGGCTCCCAGGGCGTGGTATGAGCGCATTGATAGATACTTGCAGGGAATGGACTTCGTGAAGAGTGAAGCAGATGCTAACCTCTACTACTTGGTGGTTGGGGGTGAGGTTCTCATTCTTGTTCTATATGTGGACGACTTGTTTTTAACAGGTTCACTGGGGCTCATAGAGGAGTGCAAGAGGGACCTTGCAGCAGAGTTCGAGATGAAGGATTTAGGGCTTATGCACTACTTTCTAGGCATGGAGGTATGGCATACATAGGGAGAGATTTTCCTTGGACAAGGGAAATACTGCATCAAAATTTTGAGGAGGTTCGAGATGGAGGATTGCAGAGCCATATCTACTCCTATGATCATGAATTGGAAGAAGGTAGAGACATCCAGAGAGAAGGATGTAGACCCCACCTTATACAGATAGTTGGTTGGGTCTCTCATGTATTTGGTCAACACCAGACCAGATATATCCTTTGCAGTAAACTCTCTTAGTCAGTTCATGGTGGAGCCGAAGAGAGTACATTGGATAGCGGCAAAGCATGTGTTGCGGTATTTGCATGGTACAATCAAGTATGGGATTAGATATACTCGAGGTGATGGTATCAGGTTGATAGGCTATACTGACACAGATTGGGTAGGCAGTACAACAGATAGGAAAAGCACTTTAGGGTGTTGCTTTAGCTTGGGATCAGGAATTGTCTCTTGGTACATCAGGAAGCAGAAGTCTGTGGCTTTGAGTTTTGCAGAGGCAGAATACATAGCGGCTAGCATGGTGACGTGTGAGGTGATATGGCTTTGGAAGTTGCTGGTGGCCTTGTTTGGTCAGAGGGTTGAGACTATGGTGATACACTGTGACAATCAGAGTTGCATCAAGTTGTTTGAGAATCTAGTGTTTCATGATAGGTCTAAGCATATAGACATCAAATATCATTTCATCAGAGATTGTGTATAGCGCTGGATTGTTCAACTACAGTATATACCTACAGATCAACAGGTAGCAGACATTTTGACCAAGGCATTGGGGAAGGAAAAATTCATCTTCTTCAGAGATATGTTGGGTGTCATGCAAAACACCTTCCTCGCTAAGAGGGAGTGTTGATTTTTATGTAGCTTGGACAGGTGTCTCCATTCCCAAGAAGTGGTTATTTAATTATTTAATTATTTTCTAGAGACTTCTAGAAAGGGCTGAGTTGTCTAGATAATTATTTAATTAAATAATTGTTTCCTCTAGAGACTTGTAGAATCCAGTTAGTTAGGGTTGTTAGAGTCTATTTAATCTTAGCCATTGATTGAGATTAAATCATGGCCATTGGTTTTCCCATGAGAAAAGTATAAAAGGGGATCAATGGGTATTTGGAGAACACACAAGTAGACTTGCAGTGATAGCAAGTAGAGATACTTGAGAAAGGCTTGCAGTGTTAGCAAGTAGATTTGTAGTGAGAGAAAATAGTCTTGCAGTGTTAGCAAGGGTGCAGTGATAGCGTTGGGATAGCAGCTGTGGAATTTCAGCAGGAGAAATTGAGGGAAGAATTTCCAGAGAAGAATATTACTAGAGCTCTGCCAGTAAGAGGCAAGCAGTTTATGTATTCCTTAATTTGCTAAAGTTTAATATAATTCCTCATCTGCAGTAGTGGTTTTCCCTTCGGGGTTTTTCCAAGGACAATTTGTCCAAAAATATTGTGTTCATTATTGTGAATGTTTTCTTCTCTATTTCTGTGAGTTTTATTGGTGAAGTTGCAGTTGTGTTATTTTTTGATGTTTGCTGTGAATTAATTTTCCAGAGTCAAATAATCTATGTACTAGATAGGAGATTAATAATCAGTAACTGCAATAAAATTTCCACAAGAACCACCCGTTGTGGGCTTTGAAGGGCTTTGTTGTGTTTCCCATGTAGTAAGCACCGTTGCAGTAGGCGAAGTGAACGTTGGCCTGCTAAATGAAATTCCTAGGGTCCTCGGTTGGAAGGTTCTTCATCTGCTCCATGGCAAGGGCGTATTTTTTTATGTACTCGCCACCCACACTGTGCGCCGGTAACCGGGTCCACATTGGAAGATCCGTGGGAAACTCGAACGGCTTGGGTGTTTCGCCCTTATAAGGAGGACAACAATGCAAATGTTCTGCATAGGAAGGCACATCGGAGGGCTTGTGGCATCTCTTCAAATCAGGATAGGTAGGAGCCATTTAACAAGTCCACGCTAGAAGGTTGTAGAGAGTTGCGTTTCTTAAAACTTGCATGGTTCTATATTTATGGAAATGTGCATAAATATGCTAGCTTTGGTTTTGCTGCTCACAATAAATTGAAGGTATTATCTATGGCATGCCATTATCTATTACTTCAACATTAATTGATAATTTGAAATATATGTTTTATTACACTGAAGGTATTAACTTTCAAAATCAATGGTTCAGGTTTTCGATTGCAATGTGCACAGCCATTTGATTGTTTCCCGCCGATTTTTTCCTTCTCAAATTTTTGCTTCTTTTACTAGTCTTATATTCCCATTCACTGGCAGAGCAATGACTATCCAGGCTACAAAAAGGCATGGAGGAAGCCATGTGCATACGAAATGCTGCATCCGATGGCAATGGGCCCGTGCAAGGCAACCATCAGACTCCGTATTTTATGTATACCATCCTTGCTGCCGTTTTAAGTGTTTGTCAGTGTCTTTTATAAATGCAGTACTGTAGGTGGAGTGCCTTTTTTAAGCCTGGATAGCCATTGCCAGCCCTTCGTAAAAGATAATTTCTTTTTTTGGAATGAAACACCACCCAGCGCGTAGCTTTTGAAAAATCGTCCTCTCTGACGGTGAACGGGAATATGAGACCAGTCAAATAAGCGAACCGGTTGGAAACGATCAAACAGGCTGTACATAGTGCAATCGTCTTTGCATGTTTTATGCAAGAAAGTTTGAATCATGCTTTCCTTGAAATGAGCGGCTAAAATTTGATGGCAGCGACCGAAAACTTTATCGTTCCTGGAATGCTTCTCTTTATTCTCCCTTCCGTACCAGATTTTTTTTTTTGTAACAACAGATTCTGAAAATTACTTCAAAGATTTCACAAGTCCATATTAATGAAAGTATTCTTTTATGAGATTCATTGAAGAAGAATTTGGTCCACAATCTTTTCTCTGACAAAATTTATGTCCATCCCATTGGGATATCTTTGAGTCATTAAGTCATGAATAGACTGTATTTCTACCATCAGTAAGCGAACACCATTAAATGGATGTCCTTGTTTCTCCCAACCTCTCTTTATGTTGTTTCTTCTCACAGTTTTGGCTGGAACAGTTCTGTATATCTTCCATTTCATACCAGATTAAATTCGCCTCGCCGTAGCATATTATATATACATGTTTCTTTCTCTGTCACTGATTAGAAGTAGTTTTTATTTCTTTGTTTGACCACGAAAAAAATGAATTATTCAATTGTGAAATTTGAAGTTTCAATGGGTCAAAAAAGACTTAAGAAGCCAGATCCTTGCATAAAGTATCAGATGATAAATTATTATTGTTTTTATTGATAAAATTGTACAAAGTATTATGTATTATTTAAATGTTAAAATTGTTATTAGATTGGCAACAGTAAGGAGTTAATGTGAAAATTAATTTTAGCTATTAATATATTATTATTGATTTTTTTATAGTTTTATGTTGTTATTAAAGATCATAGGGTAAAGAAAAATTATTAATGGACATTTTATTGTCTTTAAAAAGGAATATGGTATAATACTATGAATCATCTTTTAAAAAGATTAAAATAAATTAGTACTCTTCTTAAGTTTCATGATATTATGATTAGAATAATGATATATCAAAATAGGAAACAAGATATGAACCACAAATTGTCCATTGGGCTTATGAATAAAAACCCTTGATGATTGGACATCAAAAATGGATCAAAAAGAAGGCAAGGATTATAAACTATATTCTTTAAAATACCAAGTGTTTCATTAACAAAACCAACATTCACCTAAAAATTACATACCAACATTACACATTAGCCAACATATAATTGAGTCACTTCAAGAATTAGACAAGATTAAAAGACCATTACATATGGGCACATAATGCATTCAATATAGTGATCACCTAAGACACTAACACCATAGTCTTTGGAAGGGTTTAAGCAACATGGTGGAAGATGTAAAAGAGATATTTAATTACACATGTAAGTAGAACAACATTTGGGAAGGTAAGGTGATTGCACAATTATCCTTTAAGAAGTTTACTGTCAAGTATATATTCTAATTCTTTTTTTAGTTTATAAGCTTGCATGTTATATGGCCATGTAGTGGAGGATGTATTGATGAGATTTGACATATCATCCAAAGGCTAGATTTTTTCTTTCTACATTCCCAAATATCACACTTTCTTGGGTTGTGAATATTAATTTGAATAGTACTGTAGTGTAGAAAATTGTAATCCTTTCTAAGTGAAAGTACAATTTTACACTTAATTTGGACCTATTTTAGTGACTTTTCATTTATGTATTTTAAAGCCTCATTTTTGAGCCCCTAATTTATGTATCCCAAGGCCTATTTTATTTATTTCTTGAAACTATTTTTTGCATTGAATAAATGCTATCAATTAACTTAATGCCCCGACATTAATTAAGTCCTGAAATTTTAGGCCAGGACCCATTCATCCATGGGTGAATGGGTCCTCTTTAAGTTCAAAAATTCAAATTTAAATATGTTTTTGGTGGCATTTTAAGGTCTCAAATTTAAAATTCAAGTGTCAACTTTCGGGATTTAATAAACGGGAAATTAGAAAGGAGGCCTATAAAACTAAGTTTCCTATTCATTTTTCACTAGCAAGGAAGAGAAATTCACATGAGATCACAAGTATTCACATTAAAGAGCAAGGAGAAGTTAATCAAGCATTCAAAAGTGAAGTCTTGGAGTAGCATTTTAGTTGTTTTTACAGGTCTTCAAGCTCATTTTGTCAACAAGGTCAAGGATTGTCAAAGATTGATATAGATGCCTATGGAGGATCATGATGGATTCTAGGTTTTGGGAGGTGCACTAAGACATTCAACCAGGCCTAATGACTTGTTTCCTAAGTGGTCCATCTTCTATTATCATTCTACTTTCTACCTAAAGGAAGGTATATTCAATTTTGTGACTTATTAGGGTGATTTGAGATCTCCCAAAGTAGGTCTTCATATGTTGTTCATGTTCATTTAGGGATCTTGTTCTAACACACTTGAATCTGGTTCCTTTGCATTTTAAGCTTTCTTAATCTTAGACACACTTAAGGTTAGGGATTGCACACATATTTTATGTTTTAGATATGTATTTTTCATCAAGGTTTAATTACCAAACTTGGGGTTTGATAGAGGCGAACCCCAAACCCCCATCCACCACCAAACAAAAAATTTGTTTTGCAAATTTTTCACTAATCCAAATCTGGGAGTGAAAGATCAGAGTTACAGGGAAGAAGTGCAAGTTTCAAACTTAAATCTCAAATCCAAAATTTTCCTGGAAAAGGCTACCTAGACCCATTCACCTTTGGGTGAATGAGTCCCTGTTAGGGTTGCAAAAACAACATTTTGTTATAGGTGCATAGTGTTATTCCCTCTTAGATATGCTAGGAATTTATTTGTTTCTCTCAATTTTATGCTTAATGTTCAAGATCCAAGTGATAGATTGCATTTTGGAGTTGATTTGCTATTTTTAGTTTTTCCCCCCAAAGTGTTGTTTGACCTTGACCCCCATCCTTTAGTCATAAGGAAATCTAAAGATTCACACTTTGACTTGATTCACCTAAGGGTTGATAATCATTTCATTGTGTGGATCTCATTTCCTAATGAAAGTAGAGAAGTAAGATCCCTTTTCCCTCTCTGGATCCACTTTTCCATTTTGGGAAACCCTAACCTATTTTTCTATGTTTCATTTTGGTGAACCCAACCTTTTACAACAAAATTTTGAAAAGTGGAGTCCCTTTAACCCTAGACTAGAGTTTTTCACTAGTTTGCATTAGATTTGCATTACTTGTATTACATTTAGGGTTCTCTAATTTTGCATTAGTGAACATTGTATTTAGAGTTAAATTTTCTTGTTTGCTTCACTTAAAATCATCAAAAAATAAAAAAAATGCATTAGGTATGCATTTACAAGTTGCATTGTACTTGCAAATTAAGATCATCATTCAATCATTTAAATCTAGATTTAGATCCAAATTGCATACTAAAAATAGTCACCTAGTTCATCATTTAACCTTGGTTAAACTTGCATTTAGATACATTAATTTGGAAAAAATTGTTACAGAAACCCTTGTTACAGATCATAAACAAAAATCACACAAGATAAACTCAAATTCAAGAAATTCAATTTTGAAAAACCTTGACCTGCGACCCATTCACCCATGGCGAATGCGTCCCTATATAGACCTTTTTGACAAATTTCTGAGTACTTTTTAGTCTCTATTTTATATTTCTGTTACTGTTTTCAGATCTAAGAATTGAATTTATGAAACAACCTATTTGTGCATTCAAAGTATTAATCATTTAGTCAAGATTTTGTAATATTATGGAAAACATTTCTTGCATATTTCAGTTAAATATAATGTTAGATTTTTGTATTTTCAACATTATTGCATCATTAGATAGATTAGTTTACATTTTGCAATCATTAGAAAACAAAAACAAAAACCAAAAACATCAAAAGAAACAAACAAAACAAGAACAAATTGATGAAATCCTTGGAGAAAGCATAGTTATTTGATCATGTCAAATATCCTTTTCCAAGTTAACATGTCCCTCAAGACCTTTAGTAGTGATGAATTTGACATGTTAGATGAGGCCCTTGAGGACTTCATCTCATAAGGTTTATCCACTAAGTCTTGTCATAATAACCATAAACAAAGAAATGTTAACGAAATCACACCTCAACTTATCCTTTACCCACCCTCACACCAACCTTGTAACATGCCCCTTGTCTACATAGTAATTTTCCTATTTTTTACCACAAGTGAATTTAATATGAAGGCTAAACACATAGAAATATTTTTTTTCTTTCAATACAAGATAAAATGCACACATGATAGTAACAAAATATCCTTCTTATTCATTCAATGAATTGCGTACAATATTTCCAAAGAAATGATTTCATAATCCAAATACAAATACATTTTCCATCTTTCAAAGAAATAGATACAAGTTACATACATAGCTCAACTGTGCTCCATTGTTACTAGAAATACAATTGATCAAAGAAATCCCCTTTCAAATCTTGGCTTGCCGACTAGGAGGAGAAGCATCACTCAAGCGCTTTTTCGCTATCCATGGAATAACTGCGGTCCCCCACACATCTACCACATATGGTAAGATGAACCTACCCTTCGACGAAGAGCTTTAGTTTGTAAACTACAAAATAGTAGCCTAATTTGAGCTAGTGTTGTGACCTTTCATAATTAGAACTTTATCACATGACACATCTATGTTCTACGTGTATGGAAATCTTGAACTAGTATGAATGAGTAAGGTAACACAATGAACTGACAGTGTAACTAGTGATGAATTACACCACTTTGGCCAAAGTATTCATCACCCCTATTTTAGAATGGATGTCACATGCTCATCTACCATTCTAACTCAATTTTTTAAGATTAATTATATTCTATGCATAGGTAATTCCCTTCACAGGATAGTATACAACCCTAGGAACAACCTATATATTCAAAGAAATCTATGACTCTCCTACTAGGTTAAACAAGTGTTCCATAACCTACCAATTTAAGTCTAGCTATAAGCTAAAAAGACCTCACTCTATTGAGTACTTTCTACTATGTTTATATATCTATGTAAACAATCACTCTTTCTTATGGAGTATGTATAGTCACTTCAAATAATAGAGATTTCTAATCTATAACACATGGATATTTACATTCAAATTCTGAAATAAATCTTTCCCTAAGCTTATTAATTCTCAAACAAAAACCAAGCAATATATAATCAAAACAAAATGAACAAACATAAAAGACTAAGATTCCTCATGCCTATAAGAATAAAGCTCCAATTGATCTAGCTGGTTTCCAATCCTAGCCTCCACAAATAGCTTGCAACTTAGCAACATATCCCTTCTATACTTTCCCAAGCACTCAAAAATTCTCACAACAAAAATCTTGCAAATCACTCTCAAACTCTCTCACAAAACTCAAGAAAATAGAGCAGCTCTCAGAAAATATACAATAGAGTGCAATTATGCATCCCAATGAGGTATGAAATGCGTCTATTTATATAAAATATTCAACTTCTAAAGGCTAGTAACATGGAGAATGGATTGAAACTTCTCAATTGCATGGTTTGAATCAACTTGGCAAACAAAAGGTGACAAACTTAAAACACATTACTTAGCAAATAAACACATCAAATCAATTTTTTAAGAGACATCAAGAATGCATCAGAGATATGCAAGGTAACAGTTCAAACAAGTTGACTTATTCCATACCATCATTCTCTATACTTATTCTCCCATTTACTCAGGTTTGAATTGCTGTAGTACAAAGCTTCTAAAATAGACTTCTATTTGCAATGCATAAATTCATATTTTGGCACCACATTTACCTCATTTTGTGCTTTGGGTGTTTGTTGCACTTTGATAGAGTGAAAGCTTTTAAATAAATTGCAAACATCATTATGATATATGTTGACCAAGTCTCATATATGCTACACACCTTTCCATTATATATGGTGTTCAATATGCAAGCAGATTGAATCATAATATATGTTATTAGCGCTGCATTTTTCACGCTATATGGTTGCACCATTCACCAAAGAAATGTACTTTATACTATGGTTACATAGTATGCACATGGTTTACAATAATATCAACGCTTCATTTAAAACAACGCTTTAATAGTCATTATAATATGTTATCAATAACAATAATACATATATTCTATTTTACATGCACACACACACACATATGTATATGTATTTATGTATATATATAAATATATATATATCAACTCATATGATTATTGATATACTTCATTCGATAAATAAATTAGCTTATATCCATTTAATATTCAAACTATTATTATCACGTACATATATATATATACATACATATGTACATTTATATATATATCAATGTACTTGTATGGACGTTTTCCTTTACATCAATACATACACGTACATCAATATATATATACTTATATACATATATACATCCATCGTATTATATATATAACATTACCTTCAAACACAAAGCAATAATATCGAATGATATATATATATATATATATATATATATATATATATATATATACATGCCACTTTATCCATTTGATGCTCCTGTGCATATGGGTAGCTTTCCCATAGACATGCGTAGACATGTTTATCTCCGTATGCTTATGTACGTGATTACTCATGTGCATGATTTCATCGTGGACATGCATATATGTATGTATGTATACATCATATGTAAATATCTCCTCGATTGTACTTTTAAAGAAGTACTAAAAAACACAAAGAGGCTCAAACACATATTTCAAGCATGACTTCACAAACAAACAAAGCCTTTCCTAACAATCAATTTAAGGTATCATACCTTCACTCAAAACTATTGATTTGACTAGTCTATTAGTGAGTGTGTGAAAGCCCAACTTAGACTCTCTTAAGGGTTTCCAAACCAAAATCCTTCTCTTGAGTGATACTTTCCCTCCCTTTTGGAGGTGCGAACCTGCACCTACAACCAACTTACCAAGTCACATTTGCAAAGGTTGTCAATTGATCACAAAATAATCACTTGCAATATATATTCAATAGTTAGAATAAGACACATATATAACATCAATTTGAATCAACCATTTTATTCATTATATTTCCAATGATTCATATAAACAAAGTACATTCACATTTATTTTCATCAAAGTTACAAACACACACATGCAAGTATTTCATCTAGCTAGGTAAAAGTAACTAGGTAAATATACTATGGGGTATAAGAAACCTCAAGTTCAAAATAAACCTGTGCTTATCTTAGAACCACCTAAAAAGAAACCAATAGCTCCAAGAGATATCTTAAACTTTACAAGGAAAATAGATAGTAACAATGTTTTGTAGTAACTGAGGTACAATACCGTTGCTCACAAATATAATACAAGGAATAATAGGCAACCACAACCCACTTCCATTTCATTACCATTAACTCAACCTACCTTTCCTAGTGCTCCTCATTTTCCTTTACACAATGGAAAGGAGTATGATCTTGCTGAACAACTTAAGAATACTCTTGCTAAGATATCCTTATGGGACCTTATTCAAGCCTCATCTAATTAATATAGTATGCTTCAAAAAACCTTACAACTTAAGTTGTGGTTCCTCCTAATACAAATCTAAATGATGTGGCAGCCATAGTTCAAGGAATGAATGTAATTAATTTAGACATTGTTTTTCACCAAAGCAAGTTACCCTCCTTGGAAGTTCAAAACCAACATGAAGCCTTTGTGATAGTAGCCATTATTAATCAGGTTGGAGTAAAAAGAACCCTTGTTGACAATGGATCGACCCTTAATGTGTGTAGTGTAAACCTCTTGGATAATATTGGAATTGGACAAGAGTGAAATTGAACTTGATTCTTTTTCCATTCTTGGACAATGGCTCGACCCTTAATGTGTGTAGAAAAACCACTGTGTTTGAAAACACCCATGCGCATCCACACCCACTTCACATTTGGAAGACCAAGAATATGAAACAAGAAACACCATAATGGTTAAAATAGAAAATGAATAAATCATGAATGAGCATCACCATAGATTTTTTAAGAAAACCTATTAAAAAATCTCAGACCCAAAGGCATGAGTCTAAACCATGCAGGTACTAGACATCCTTAAAAAGAAACAACAGTTTAGAAACTCCAGGCCCATATCAGGCCAACTCCAAAACCATCAACATGCACATGCATCTGAGGGAGATAGGCTATTATAGGAGCTTCCAGATCATCCAATGATCAACTCCATATCCTTCATGCAATCGGGGTACCCTTAAAACTATGCCTTCCAATACCAGGAAAAATACCCAGCATAAGCACATTACTCCATGACTGAAAAACAACCAAGCTCCTCCATATCATTAGGGAGCCTCTCACATAGACACCTAATATGGAAGCTTTGCTGCAACACAACCACGAAGCAGAATATTCCACCTCATGCATCAGGATTATACCGCTTCCAAGTCATGAGCTTTATGTTACATCATTTCAATATGGCCAACTCGAGTTTCTCCATCTTCCATACTACATGTTGTCTCTTGGAACTCAAACAAAATATCGAGAATTTCTACTCACCAAACGATCAATCCATCAGTCGACTCCTTCAAATTTCCTCAAGCCCGCCACACTAAGAAATCTTCACAAAAGGAATACCCAGAACCAGAAACACTAGGAACTCACACTTCCAAAAGCTGGCTCTGATACCATTTGTTGGGAAATTTTGGTCATCTCAGAAAGAAACATTCAAGATCAGAAGTTCCTTCGGTAGCTTTTATTTCAGACAGATTGCCTCAAAGACACAAACTACTATGCCACAAAGCGGAATCAAACATAGTTCATTTCCCACATTGACCCTTAGAGAAAGTTAATACTAATTAAAACAATTCCAAACAACACCATTAAACATGAAAGATGGAACAAAAAACATGAACAAAAATTTACATGGGGAAAATCCTTTTGGGTTAAAAAACCCACACTCCAAAAGCCCAGATCACCATTGTATTATTCAACAAAAAAATATAATTTAGGCTCTAAGCCTTTACAGAGTTTACATCTTGTTCCATTATGGAGAGAATCTGGCAGGATAACCTCATTCTATTTCCCTCTCACTCACATTTCTATACGTTCAATGTTTTATAACATCCGTTCTCTTTCCAGGCCAACCAGGAAAACAACTGATTCAGTTCCCAACTATCCATTCAACTTCTACAGATAACTGACACTAATCGTTTTAGGCCATCAAAGAGACTCTTTTCATCTCTCTTTGATTAGAAAAAGTCACTCCGATGTCCAAATCACCCTACCAAGTCAATCCGCCAAAAAACATTCAAAGGTTAGCAACCAATTACTGCTTTCCATTTTGGCATCGGTCGGGTCCCACCATGACATTCTTTATAAATTTTCAAGTCAACCATTGTACACCACTTAGCCAATCCCGCACACCCAACGAGAGTCACTCGGGACCCACCACAAGAGGTATGGGGCTAGCGAGCATCATTAGATTAATCTTATCACAACCATTGTTCAAGTTATATCATTACATTGCTGTGGTCCCCACTACCACCATGACATCCAAGTCACCATTGACAAGCCAATGCCCACACACCCTGCACAATACTAACTGGGTCCCACCAAAGCACTACGAGGCTGGCGGGTGAACACAATATATTGTATTATTGTATTGAGGAGACACAAAATAATGTCCCAATGATCAAACCACTTCCCGCTGATAAAACATAATGGTGAACAGACTACGACCATCACTAAGTCGCTAGAAAACTGAACTTTCGAACCTCATGTCAGAGGTTTTTAAGTTCTGAAAACTTTTGACTTGCCGACATCAAAGAGAAGCTCAAAGTCTCTAAGTCAGGAGGTTATGAAACATTAGAACCCCATAACTTAAGTTAGAAAAACTTGGAACTCAGCGAGTTAAGTACAATAAACCATTCCTGCTAGCAGGACTTTAATCAGACTAGTAACTTCATCCTGGTGGCATTCAACTGTCTATTCGAAAATGCAGAGATCTGACATCTGTACATTTTAGGCACCATTTCTCAATACCAACAACAATGATTAGCTTCATTAATCCAAAGGCATATAGCCAATCTTTACAATGACAAAGATGCAAAATTCAATTCTTCAAAAGAAAAACCTCAGGGGAGCCAGAAGAAGAAGAATCCCCAAAAAATATACAAGTGTTGCTTTATAGATCAAGCATAACTTGGATAAAAGTAAATCAAACCCTAACCCAGCTAGGGTTAGTAGTTAAAGAAGTACCCGCTCAATGAAATAACTGCTCATGAAATCCACACCAAGAGCCAGGAGAGAGAAAACCTGCATATCATTCACTATGCCATAAACGTTTTCCTGAAAGTCATCCAAAATCCCTCACAAAATCAGGGATATGGGTATGGGCTCGTTAGAAAGAATATATTAGTAGAAATGAAGGAGCATGGTCACCAAAAATCCACCTAATGGAATCAGGGAATGCATTAAAGTCATCCTTGAAGCCAAAATAAAGAGGTCTGGTAGCTAGGAGTAGCTACGTATTAATGGTGTTTCCTAGAGAAGCACGACAAAACCATTGCCGAAACATCACCATGTCAAGGGGACCAACATCTTGGTCTCATTGATATGCACCCTTCTTTGATGAAGAGCCCCTATGGAATGTCTAAGGCATTGTAATTTATATCTCGTTGATATTTCTTTGTCACTTTGATGTCGAGCTCCTGATGATTTTCCTTTTGGCACTTTACACCATCGAAGACACCACCATATCGTACTAAGACACATTAGGGTCTTACTGATATTCATACTTAATTTCGATACCACTGGAAAAAAGATACAGACCCACAAAGACACATGTCACCTCAACACTTGTCGTCCACTATTGTCACCAATCTCTATCGGGTCCCACCAAGATCATTGCTCGGGCATCTCTATGTCAAAGGGACCACATTTCAGCTTACTTTGAGAATGCCAAGTCTCACCAATGCTACTTTGGGATGTTGAAGGGACCATCCTTATTGTCCCATCAATATCTACCCCTCCCCTCGACGAAGTGACCCTATGATCTATCGGGGTATTGAAGAGACCATCATTTAGGTCCCTCTGATATCCATCTTTCTCTTCGATGAAGAGACCCTCAGAGCTCAAGCATCAGGCATACCGTATATTGCATACCAAAAGAGAGAAGGAGAAGGAAGGAAACCATGATCCTGAAAGGTCAATATTTAGCGATCATCAAGGATCAGGAGGATGGGTTACCTCTCACCAAAGAAAGGTAAGAGGTAATGGAGAATGCCGAAGGTCGACATGCAAAAACTCAACACTTAGGATAATTTGGAAGAAAAGAGTGAAAGTGAGAAGGAGAAGAAATAAAGAAAAAATATTGAAGAAGAGAGGTATTTTAGAGGTTGGAAGGAATTCCTATGCTTTGTGAAGTGAAAACGGTAAGAGGGAAGAGGGAAGACTGAAGGCTGAAGGCCAAAACCCAAAATATCTTGAAAAAGGGGAAGGAAGGGAGAGATGGAGAAATGAAGATGGCATGCAAGGTAAGTAAGTAAGAGACAACTTGAAAACCCATAAATCTAGGACTTAGTCAATTTTAGGAACCTTCAAGGAAAACTCATGCAAGATGGCCCATGTAGGATCTCTTAGATTGGATATCAATGATGGGTCATCTAAGGGGGGAATGAAATGTCAACATTTTGGAAACTTTTGGGAGATGATTGTCTGCTAGTCATGGGATGTAGAGGCCTTATCGGTTCATTGGGCATAGAGTCGTGAAGGGAAAAATTCAACAACAAGGCCTCCTCAAAGCAAAAAAAGACATGTGCAACTGCACTTGGAGGAAATCATGAAAGCTAAGAGCATACATTCCCTTAAGGAGAATGTAGGGTTTGCAAACACACTTCATGGAAATAAAACATTTATAATATCTACACAAACTAACAGAAAGCAAACAATGGAAGCTTGACTCTATCAAAGATGAACCTTTTGAAGGATTTGATCTCCCTCAAACCATAGTTGCGGACCTCACCTAGCTGCAACCATTGAAAACTATTGCCAACATACATGGATATGCACAAAATGCTTACAAGGTGAAGGATTGATTCAACATAAAATTTTCCAAATGTTGCAAGGGAACCATATGATGCAAGTGTTAGAATCATCTAACACTGGTGTCTCAGCTAAACATATAACAACAGAGGTGAACTTTTTTGAAGATAGATCAACACCCAAGAGCCAACATTCTGTAGAAGGGAAATAACTCACCTCACAAAAGGATAGGCGAATACTATCATCACTGACCTCTTCATTGCATGAACTAAAACAAAAGGAGAATTTTTCCAGCTCACATGGTGATGCAAAATGTGCCAAATCTGATTTTTGATCTGCACAAGGAATCTCTTCTTCATGCATCTCAAAAGAGAAACTTTGAAGCTCGGGCATACAAACAAATTGAGCAACAGGAGAATCACTCTCTAAACAAATGTGTGATTTCTCAATGGTGGATTTTTCAATGTGTTGGCTCCATGTGAAGCACTCTAACTCATTCACATTATCCCTAATGCCAAAGGCCACATATTCATCTTGAATGAAGACCTCATATTCAACATTGCTACTTTCAGGGACAACAGAAAACCAACAAACCTCATGATTACTTGTATTGATGCACACTTTATCAACACATACCTTAGATTTGTGAGATAGCTTGAGTGAAGAACTGAATTCTTCAATTTGTCTCTCTGTTTTGACTTCTTCTTGGCAATGAGTTGCAACGAAACTAGAATCTTGTCATGTAATGGTTGCCATGTCCTCTACTGCTACTTCACTCTTATTTTGTTGCACACAAAGCACCTCTTTTGGGGGTGATGATTTTATTTTTAAACCTAAACAAAATATTTATATAACATCCCAAGAGAGGCCCTCCACCTCAGAATTGCAGACCTCAATAGATTGGGGATCTTCATCCACTATGACAAGGGTTGAACATGTTTGTTGTTGTTGCTTCAAAACCATAGAGTTATCTTCATCCACCAAGCCAAGGCCAAGCTATTCAGAGGCTTCAACTGATGTAGGTATAGTTGATCTATCCTCCTCATATTCAACAAAACAAGGAAGGGAATAAAATGAGAGGAATGATTCCTCTATTGCATCAATTTTTTCTACCCTTTTAATGCCTAATTGTTGCAACATTGTTTCATCTTGAATTTTTTCTTGCAACAAACTAAAACACTCATTATTTTGAGCACATGAAGGCTCCACAACAACAACGTCTTCACTCCTAGCTTGAAATTGCTCCTTCCTTTATTCTTTTGACCAATTAGGATCCCATACCATAGGTCCACCCTTAAAGAGTGAAATAGGGAAAGAGGGAGCAAAATAGTCAAAAGGGGATTGAAACTCTTGTTGAAGTTCTGGAAGGGGCTGCTCAATAGCAGTAAAAGGTTTAGCCTCCTCAAGAATGGGTTCATGTGAGGAATGGAGGCTCTCAAAACTTAGGATCTCCAACATAGAATATTTTCTTGATGGCACAAGAGGTTGAATGGGAGTTTCAATGGGATGATTAGGATTCTTGAAACTAAAAATTTTGGGCTTGCAAACCTCTTGCACAATAGGATGTTCTAGAAAAAAAGGAGGGATAATGGGGGTTTCAAGAGGCTTGCTAGGTTTCTTGAAACTTAAAAATTTATGCTTTCTTACCTCCTCCGTAGCAGGCTGTTCTGGAAATGGTGGAGGTGCTTTCTTGAAACTAGGTACGCGAGGGGCTACCTGAGTCCCAAACATTTGTGCTAAAGCAAGGCAAGTTGGATTTTTCTTGCCTAGCAACAACATCATTTGTTGTACACTCTTCATGTTTCCTTCTTTGTGCCTCCAACTACTATTCATACCTCCATTGAGCGTATAAATTTTGTTGTTGTGCATAATGAGCTTGATGGAAAAAATCATCATGATGTGGGAAATAACCTTCTTGCTGCCCTTGATAGGCTTGATTAGCCCACTCCTCCTGATGTAGGTCAAGCTCTTGTTGCTCTTGAAGCTCAACAATTTTCTTAAAGAGATCCTTCACCACATGAGTTCACTCTCATTTTGGGGTTGAAAGGAAGAACAAGGCTTGCCTCCTTTTGTCCCCAAATCTCACCCAGTTGTCTTTTGAAATCAAGCAAAAAGCTTGTGATTTCACTTGCACTTAAATTATCAAAATTTTGAGGTTGATTAGGAGAGAAACAAGGTTGAATTTTGAAAATGATGAGTCTCTTGGGGCTATTGATATGAATGTGTAGGCTTCCAAGAAGACTAAGTGGGGTGGGGTGGGTGGTATGCATTTTGTGAAGGTTGAGAACCCACAACAACAGGGTTCTTTAGAATGAAATGGGAGGTATAACTGACTTGATATGGCCGATTGGGAGGTGCAAGGTTGGCATTATCTTGATATGGTGGAATGTACATGTGGTTTCCATTAAAATAAGACATTTTTAAGCGAGGGAAACACTTTGAAATTTACAAAATAAGAGCAGAGGACTGCCCAACCACAAATTTTGGGTACATACCAAAGAGTCACCCGAAGAGTGTTGCAAAGTCATTAGGTGCTTGAAGAATGCCTCCAAAGGCTGAAACGTTGAAGGCACCACTTCCTCAATGACATGAAATGGAACTAGGCTACTTGAACTAGTTGATTTGGAATGGAGTCACCATTGTGTTTGAATATTTTCCTCCAAAGGAAAGGTGCATTGAAGAAAACACCAAATTCTTCAACTGAGAGAAGCTTGTCCCACCGGGCATGCCAAAAACTGTTGTCACATGAAATTGCACCCTACTAAGCACATAGCTCAACATTCCAATGACACAATGGAAATGATCTCAAAGTGTGGGAACTTTGCACGTATGAGGTCGAATCTCTAGAGAAGGATGACTTTCTTTTTTAATCCCAGTGCAATGTGCAAGTCCAACCCAACACATGAAAACCTACCACTAACATCTCACAAGGAAAAGGGGAGAAGGAGAACATGAAAATGAGAGGGAGGTGATACACCAAAATAGAAAGGTCGCTTATTCCTAGCTAATATTTGCACAATACATCAAAGAAGGGGACCAAAGAACTCACACAACTCTCTATTTGATTGATTTTAGAGGCAAACATGGAGGTTAGGGTTTGATAGAGCATTGGAAGGAAAGAAAATTTCTCATCATAGCAGTTGCAAACAATTTTAACATAACATACATGCATAAAAATGCAAACAAACACTCAAACATGAAGGTAATAATTTACTCATACATAAAAGAGGAGAGAACCAGTAAAAATGATCAACTTCATTAATCCAAAGGAATATAGCTCCAATATTTACAATGGTAGAGATGCAAAATGAAAGTCTACAAAAGAAAAACCCTAGGGGAGCCAAAAGAAGAAACCCCAAAAAATATACAAGTGTTTCTTTTATAGATCAAAAATAACTTGGATAAAAGAAAATCAAAACCTAACCCAACTAGGGTTAGAAGTTAAAGAAATACCCGCTCAATGAAATAACTGCTCATGAAATATGTGCCAAGATCTAGGAGAGAGTAAACCTGCATGCCATCCACTCTACCATAAACGTTTCCTGAAAGTCATCCAAAATCCCCCAAAAAATTAGGGATATGTGTATGAGCTCATTAGAAAGACTACAATAGCATCAATGAAGGAGAATGGCCACCAAAAATCCACCTAATGGTGTTAGGGAATGCATTAAAGTCATCCATGAAGCCAAAAGAAAGAGGTTTGATAGTTGGGAGTAGTTGCGTATTAATGGCGTTACCCAGGGAAGCATGACAAAACCATCACCAAGACATCACTGTGTCGAGGAGACCAACATCTTGGTATCATTGATATGCACCCTTCTTTAATGAAGATCCCTCACAAAATGTCAAAGGGACTACAATTTCTGTGTCGTTGATATCTCTTTATCACTTCGATGTCAAGCTCCTGCCAAATTTCCTTTTGGAACTTTACACTGTCAAAGACACAACAACATATCAGATTGAGACACATTAGGGTCTTACCAATATTCGTACTTCATTCTAATACCGATGGAAAATGACGTGGGCCCATAAAGACACATGTCACCTCAACACTCGCCCTACTATCATCACCAATCTCTATTGGGTCCCATGAAGATCATTGCTTGGGCCTCATTGTGTTGAAGGGACAACATTTCAGCTTACTCCAATAATATCAAGTCTCGTCGATGTTGCTTTGAGATGTCGAAGGGACCATCCTTATTTTCCTGTTGATATTTGCCCCTCCCCTTGACGAAGTGACCCTGTAATCCATCGGGATACCAAAGGGACCATCATTTAGGCACCGCTAATATCCATCTTTCTCTCTGATGAAGAGACCCTCAGAGCTCAAGCATCGGGCTGTGGACAATGATTATGGCACCCAACTGCTTTCTTGCACTTCTAGGGTTTTTCCCCTAAAAGGGAAAAGAAATGGGCCAAAATGGGTAACGTCTACACTCAAGATTAATGTAAATGAGATGTATTATGTATAATTAAGATGCTCTAATGCTCTGATTTGAAAATGAAATGATCTAATGATGCAAAACCTAAGAAATGTGAAGTGCTGGAAAACACACTGTGATATGCAGAAATGCCTAAAAATGCAAGTAAATGATGAAATAACAGAAAAAAATGAAAGAGCTGCACCTAGAATATGGAATTTGATGTTGGGAGATTCTGGAATCCTAAAAAATTGGCTGAAAATGCTGATTGGGACACTTATGCCAGGGTAGGTGACTTAGTCCTGGTTTCGAGAAACTTTGCCAGAACAAGAATCTATCAAATGGGTGTCCAAAAATGTCAAAATAACTTTTCAAGCTCGGAAGTAGGACTAATTTTCCAATAGTGGTGACTTAGTCCTCCTGCAAATCTCAAGTGTTTGGAACAAAATCTTGTAGCCTTAGGTCTGCACTTTCTTTTCTGAAAAGTGTCTGCACTTGATTTTGCAGAAAACAGGGTAGAAAGTCTCTCCAAGATTGAATTAAGGTTGTGATGAATTGATTGACTTTGAAGAACCACTTTTTCAACACCTTTTTTGTTTACAAATCTGCATAAAAATTTTGCAAACACACATGCAAAAGGGAAAAAATGGTTGAGGGTTAGAGTATAGGGGTTTTCCTTAGTCAAACCCACCTTTGGTAATCAAACCCTATGAAATGAAAAGAGAATGATAAATGAACAACATGCAATGTCATAAACTAACCAATCCCTTGATGTAGAAATCTGAAGATATGCAATGAAGTGCTCCAATGGATGACTTGATAATGCTTGATTGCTTAATTTCTTGAGAATTATGATTGCTTGAATGCTTGATGAACTAAGAGATTTTTGGAGATGTAAAATGAGGAGAAAAACCCTTATTTATACTTTATTTTACTAAAATTTCCCAAAAATAACACATCACAGGCTGACCTCAAGGGTTAGAGGACAAAATTTCTCTAGAAATTTAAAATTATTTTGAGTTTTATGCCAAAAAGGACTTAGAAGTCTCCCCTACTGGCGACTTAGTCCCACTTAAGGAAATTAAGTGGATGTTAGGAATTATGGGGCATTAAATGTTGTCCAACGAGAGTATCCTAAAAAAAACACTTAAAAATGACCAAAAAGTGTATTAAAGGGTCATTTATACATGAGAAAGGGTTGAATTAGTGATGACAAGTCTAGAAAAGCGTGAAAGTGAGTTACAAAACTTTACAACACTTTACACCACTTTGAAATAAGACTTGGTAAGGAATAAAAATGAGTTATTTAGGTGAATTATGATGGAATGGTCCTAGAAAAGTGTGAATTATGATGGAATGGTCCTAGAAAAGTGGGTTACAACACTTCACAACACCTTTACAAGACAACCTAGAAGTCAATGATTCATAAAGATTCAAGACCTAATGTGAACGTGTTGGCCACATTACAACATTAGACCTAGGAAAAATCACTTGCGAAAGTCTAGAAGAGAGACTCAAGTGAGCATAAAAATGTCAACTATACATTTTTTGGCGACACACGGGCAATACATCATACTACATACCAAAAGAGAGAAGGAGAAGGAAGGAAATCACGATCTCAAAAGATCAACCTTTAGTGATTATTGGGGATCAGAAGGATGGGTTACCTCTTATCGAGGAAAGGTAAGAGGTAATGGAGAAGGCCGAAGGCTGACATGCGAGAACCTGACACTTAGGTGAAATTGGAAGAAAAGAGTGGAAGTGAGAACGAGAAGAAAGAAATTGAAAAGCTTGAAGAAGAGAGAGATTTCAAAGGTCAAACCTTGGACCCTCAGAGGTTGGATGTTGGAAGGAAGGCCTACACGTTGTGAAGTGAAAACGGTAAGAGGGAAGAGGGAAGAATGAAGGGTGAAGGTTGAAGGCCGAAAGGAGAAAGGAAAAAATGGAAGAGGAGAGGGATC
This sequence comes from Sequoia sempervirens, assembly GCA_007258455.2. NCBI lineage: Eukaryota > Viridiplantae > Streptophyta > Pinopsida > Cupressales > Cupressaceae > Sequoia > Sequoia sempervirens. The sequence goes on from VDFB02000015.1 coordinate 441,652,351, forward strand.
AATAGAGGGTAAAGGGTAAGGCCAAAACCTAAAACCCGAAATACCTAGAAGTAAAAGGGGAAGGGAGGGAGCGATGGAGAAATGAAGAAGGCATGCAAGGTAAGCAAGTAAGAGATAACCCAAAAACCTAAAAAATATGGGACTTGGTCAATTTTAGGAACCTTCAAGAAAAAATCATGCAAGATGGCCCATTTAGGATCGCTCAGATCAAATATCAGTGATGGGTCATCTAAGGGGGGCATGAAATGTCAAGATACACCATACCTCAAAATTTAATGTCACAGTAATGTTAGAATCCTTGTTCAAAAAACAAATGTACATGATACATCTTATAGTTCCATTGTACTAAATTTAAACATCACTATTATTAAATATAAAAAGAAAATTATTAATACGAGTCTAATTTTCTTCATGTAGAGCCATTGCATTTTCAATTTTCTACTTGAATTTATAAATATATCATAAATATTATAATATTTTACAATAATAGTTTCCATTTGAAAACATCTAATCTTGTAGACTGGGCAACCCTTTAACTTTAATTTATTATGGACACCATCAACAAGTGAAGGAAAACAATAGTTTCAAACATAGATGAAATTTTCATTTTTAGACAATCAAAAAATTATAGATTACCAATATTTCTAAATTTCAAGCATGCAATCAAGCATATGAATAACATTGAGTTCAATTCATAACAAAAGGCTACACTTGTCTAAAACCAACAACTCAACTAGATAGATTTCATAATTAATTTGTGATAATAATCAAATACTATCAAATATCTAGATCTAATGCAATATCCTTAATAATTAGGCCATGTGACCTTATGGTTAATTTACTAGATTGTATTAAATTTGAAATTCCTAGTTCTAAGAAAAACACCCACATAGCATGACCCTCTTTATTGCAAATAATTATCTAATAATTTCCCAAGATAATGACTTTACAAACCTTCATCTATATTTTTATAATGAGAATCCATCTCTCAACCTTTCCTTTATAAGCAAGGCATCTCATGTATATTCAAGCATATTCAACCATTATTCAATCTTGCATTATTGAAGAAAGCTTTTTTTCCATTCTCTCTCTTGTGGAAGATATTTTGGTCTAGCAATTGTTCTTGGGGGTGTTGGGGAGTCACCATTTACTCCCACATGGTATCAAAGCTTCAGTGTTGCAGATTTCTTCCCAAATTTGAGGGTTTCATGTTGGCTTGAAGTTTTTGCTAGGTGAATTTTGGGGTTTCAAAGACCTCATGGTTGAATCTAGGGTGTTGAAGAAAGTCAAGTTTTCCTTTCATTTCATCAAAATTGGTTATTTTTTGGCTAATCTATGAAGGGTTTGAAAAAGTGTGAAGAGTAGCTGATCCAACATGTCACTGATTTTTCAGAGCACTTTGGGCCTAGATCTACATCGCCATTGTGTTCAGTATGCCTTGCAGATGAATTTTGACTATAAATTCATCCATTTTCGATAAAATTTGTTTATGAGGAAAAATAATTTTACTTGGACAAGCCGTACGACCCCCCAGGTCGACATATTTTATTTAGAAGAAAAAAATTATAAAAAAATCTATTATTTTATTCTATCAAATTTTTTTAATATATTTTCAAGCATTTTTTGATATAGTTGGGGGTGGAAAATATTATGTGGGGGCTATAAAATTTTCTAGGCAAAAAGTAATATTTAATTAGCATATTGGAATATCTGCGACATATTTTGGGCATATATTGTAGATTCTCTATGCAATCATTGTCCTCTCTTGCATATGGTCTCCGTCAACGGTGTCATCGCTGTCATATCCTAGATGGTACAAAGCTTTATTTGATTTTGGATGTAGATTTTTAAAATATATAAAAGTTGTTTTATAAATATTACAACCTTCAAAAAGGCCGACTATTGTTGTACAATAGTCACATCAAATTCCTTCACTGTCATTGTCAGTTGTATTCGGTGAACAATGCATTTTCCTTTTACCATAGATTTAATATTATTTCAAAACTTTGATTGCAAAGTTCTTTGGCCAACTTTATTTTAAGGTCGATTCAATGTAAATAAAAACTTTGTTTTAAACATTATTTAGCCTACCATATAAAATGTCGATCACATCAAAGTCTTTTAGAATATATTCCATGTCTTGTTTAGTGCACAGTCATATGATAAGCCCTTGAGTGCTAGATTTTTGCTCCAAATTAGCCTTCATCCACCAACTTTTTTGCTCCAACTTAGCCTTGGCAGTGCCTTGTATTTGCCCCTTAAGTGCCCAAACTAGATTATTTTTTCATTTTGTCATAACTTTCACATACGGAGGCTAAATTTTTGAAATGAAATATTGTTGAAAAGATGAGAAGCTCAATTTTCTAGTGGTGAAGTTATTTTTCATATTTTTTTTGTTTGGTGCTTGTTTTTGCTGATTGAAGTTAGATCTAATTTTTTGGCTCTCGAGTTTGTAACTTCTTGCCATGCTCTCTGATTTTCGTGATTCTTGTAGCGTTGAAAAGGTATTGAGGAGCTATATCTAGCCATCCATGCACTTTTTCTAGTTTCTATTCTAGTTATTTCATGATTTTATATTTTTCCTGGTGGGTCTACTAAAGGATCCTTGGATATTTTGGCAGTTGGGAGGGTGTTGTTTTGATCATTGTACTTCATTTCAGCTATATTGTATATGTTCTTCTCATATTGTATCAGTTGAGAAGTGTATTATCATTGTAATCATGGGTTATTCAACTCATCCTTCTATAATAGTTCTGACTAGGGATAATTATGAGTCATGGAAAAAAGGCATCATAACACATCGTAAGTGGCTAAAATTTTGCCACATCTTTATGGAGTCATTCCTAAACTAGAAACAACATATAGGAAATCAGTTTGGGGTAATAAGAATGATCATATCATAGGATTTATTGGTTCTAGTTTTAGTGCAAGCATCCTTAGAGAAAGCTATCATAAGAGCTTCTCCAACATCTCATGCCCACGCATAGTTTGGACCAAAGTTTGGGAGATTTTTGGAGATCCACACAAGCCTCCATTCCCAGATGATCCTGCTTTAGATTGCCTCATTCCACTTTCAATGATGTTGATAATGTACCCTATGATGATGACACCTTAGAGGAGTTTAAATATGATGTAGAACTTGAGTGTCTTGATGTTCCAAAGCCTTCTCCCGCAACTCCTAATTTTCTATTTGAGATCACATCTTCATCTTTTGTTGATGATTCATTGAGCATGTCCAGTGATTCATTGCAACAGGTATCTGATAGTCTTCCTTACTGGGATTCCTATTTGACAGACATTGCTTCTTTGTTTGTGGAGTCTCACATTTCAGATTTGGAAGACCAATTTGAGGGTCTATCTCTCTTATTTGACGATAGTGATGGATCAACTATTGTCACTTCATGTTTGTCTTTGGAGCTTTTTCAAGATCAATTTCCACTTGTTCTCGGTTTTTCATAGTTTTTTATGATTGGGAATGTACCTGATTAGATTGTGGCATGATCATCATCATCCAAGAACTTGGTAACACATGAGTAGATTTCAGAGACACAATCTTCATACATTTGGATTCCTCTTCCCACTAATTCCTATCCAAAATGGGAAGCATTCCTACATTTGTACTTGGTGTATCTTCTTCCTAAGGGGAGAAACATTGTTTGTAGGCATTGGATTATGTTTTGTCTTCAAACATTTACCATATTTTAAGGTAATCACACATTATGGGGGGATATCTTGTCTCTCTTTTTCCCTCTTGAGGGGGGGTCATTGATTGTATATACGTGATGTATGTAATCCTTGGAGATACCATTGAGTCCTCCATACATCATGTTCATGTTCATTTTGTTTTGTTTTCTCTCTTTTAGAGAGGAGTTTTGTCCCATTGGGTTTTCTCCTTTTCTTCGCTTGTGAGAGATTGCATTGATTCTGTTTACATTTGTAAATGGGTACCTAACATGGCCTAGTAGCCAAGACCCATATTCATCTTCATCTTTGCATAATAATCTTCTCTCTAAGTTGCACTTAAGCGGTGGTGTTGGTGTGAATAAATGTCTTGTACCTAGCTAATTCATTCACTAGGTAATTAGGGGACATATTCACATGTTAAGTTTACTTAGGATATAAAATTATTTCTAGAAGTCTTAGTTGGCTTTTATAGAACTTATCTTGTCTAGCTAGTATTGCTTTATTCCTAGGTAGTTAGTTTGTTAGTTGTCTCATATTATAGGATTAAGACACTTGTCATGATCATGTCTAATCCTATCTATCAACCTTGCCTTTATAAGCAAGGCATATCATGTATATTCAAGAATATTCAACCATTATTCAATCTTGCATTGTTGAAGCAAGCTTTCTTGCCATTCTCTCTCTTGTCAAAGATATTCTGGTGTAGCAACAGTTCCTGGGGGTGTTGGGGAGTCACCATTTACTCCCACAAAACCAATTAGGACCCTATGCAAAATAAATTAATTAACACAACCCCAAAGTTCTTAGTGTTAGAAATTGGCTCTAATACCAAATGTCATGCCCACTTTTTACCCCTCTCAAATCCAATTGGCAACCACCATTTTTTTTTTTTTTTTTACATTCCCTTGTTATCCTAGAAACCTATTCAAGAAATCCACTTTACAAATACACGAAGGATTTTTCTTTCCCTTCCTTTGGTTGAGTTAATTGGATATTTTATTTTATCTAAGCTCCTAAGGATGGAAGTTAAACCAATCAGTTCAAGATTCCTCTTCACAAAACTATATCAGAAATGACTAACTATAACCTCGAAGGATAAAATAATTACACTTACCAAAATAGTCTCACACATCAATAACCTATCACTTTTTCTATACCATTTACTAAAATAAATATTCCTCTCCAACACTTAAATAAAAACCTATCTTGCTCATTAACTAACATTGCCCAACTTGTTTTGAACTTTCTAACTTCCAACTTCAACTCCCCAATCATTACCTAATTACCCAAGCCTTATGCATAGGAGAAGAATCTCTAATCTCATCAAGAGGAAAATAATAGAATGAGAATCAAGTTAAGATAGAAACTGAGACGTCCCGAGGTTTTCGTCCATCATTTTATTACTAAACTTACAAAGAGATAATAACATGTTTTAACACCAAAACCTTGCCAAAAGTCATACTAAATGATTTTGACCAAAAACCACACATTATTAAAACTATAATAGTTAATTCTTACCATGATTTATTCTCAATGTTTAAAGTGTTTAAAATATTGAACCTTAGCCAAATGTACATTCAAATTTTGTCTATTGGCTGCTATAAGCCCAATTATTCATGAGGTAATTATTTGGATATGAGGTTCAAATAATATTGAATCCAATTAATCACAACTTAATTGCTTTTTTCTACCTCTCAACCTTAAAGTGAAATACAAAACCTCAATGTGTGTCAAAGATCCACAAGGAAAATATTTTCTAAAATCTTTATTTTACCCGTTAAATTTAAACTTATGAAGAAGAGTAACTAGTTCTTAAAACTAGTCTAATCAATATTAACCATTGGCACTATACTTTTCTAATCACTTAACATAATGCAATCCAACATAATAATACTACCAATAACCAGACATCTCGATCAATGCATACTTACATAGAAAAGAAATGGAACTCATCTGGTTACCACAAGAAATCACAACAACCATTAGTTAGATATGATTAATCAGTTAACCATATCCATTAATAATAAAAAATATGAACATCTTTGATGTATAGGAACAACCATCATTCATGTGTAATATCTAAACATAAAAGAACATAAAATATATTGGTCATAAACCATCGACGACTCAAAGAATCAACATGACCACAAAAGATGAGGTCTTACAATTATCTATTGGTTGTTAAATTTGAGTTTGAATTGTTGGTATTTGTAAAAATAAATTTGTATGAAATTAACGTTGATTTATTCTCACTCACAATTGAATAGTTAAATAACATACTCATATCTTTAATCTTGTTGATAGATCCTTATACTAGTATATTCCATTTAGTAAAATTTAACTTATTAATTTTAAATATTATTACACTAATTGCTTTGAAAAAATGGTTAATAGGTAATTTTTGAAAAAAAAAGGTATGCATAAGTACACTTTAAGTTTAATTAAATGGAGTTCCATAAGTTAAATATTTTGTTGGTTGACAAATTAACTTTATTAATAAGTACAAGAATTCAATAGTATGGGTTAGATGTAGCTTTACTCATTGTTGTTTAATTTAATTATTGAAGTAACAAAGGTTAATAGTTGTTGAGTATAATTTGATTGTATAATTTTTGTGAGCAATTTAATTATGAAAGTAAACATTTAGTCATGTCTTATCTTAATCGGGAATTTGTATATGAATGTGTTTTCTTTAAAAGAGTTTTGATAGACATCTAGGTCAATAGTTTTCCCTTGTAATTGGAAGCAAGATAGAGTTTTTTCCTAAATCTTTTTGGGTCATTTCCTTCCTCACATTATGTACATAGTTTTCATCATGGCATCTAAACATGATGCCATCAATCATGCAAAGGTGATGTCTTGAATATGTCTTGCTTTGTGATTTATTTTTAAGATTGTGTTATTGTTTAGTCATGTAAAAGTGGGCATGACACTTTCAACTTATATGACATTTAGTTCATCTTGAACAACTAGATCATAAGATTCAAGAAGAAATCCACCAATTAATAAAAACATACAAAGCATTAATACCAAATGTGTCTTGGCTTAGGGTAGGGTCCCATGCAACTCTTTAGCTTATTTTGACTAGCAACCACTATTCAACTTTTTAAAGAGCTATTTTTGGAGCTGGTGACCTCATGGATATTTGTTTTTTATGTCTATTTTTAACTATTCATCTTAAATAACATAAAATTTGGAAGAAAAAATTGGAGGAAAATGTTAAAAAGGAGGAAAATTTACTTTGGGAATGAGAGTCACCACAATACTCTTTTCCTTTTTCCCAACACCCAAATCCGCCAACACCTTAGAAATCACCATGCACATCGACGACTACCTACACCCGACCTCCACACCACCACGTGGAAGCTCCACATATGTTCTAATGTACTGAGGTGGCATCGTGTCCACGTAAGGCGTAGCTGCCAACAAGTCATCTAACTGTACAAACACATCAAACTTAACAACAATGTTTCTCTGCACATGTATCCCTTCGATCACAAGCAGCTCATGGAATGTTCTCGATGACGACGAATCCCTTGCAAAGTTAATGTCCATTGGCTCCCTTGAAACATTGATCTTCGTCGGCCTACTGAAAGTTGAGTTTACCTACAAGTCTAGTGTTTGAACCACAAAACCGGTTGGCAAAGCACCCCGAGACACCATTGAAATGGTAGCTGACGCAATGTGTTCCATCACCTAAGGAGTGGGTCTCATCAGCCAAGGAGTCGGTGAATATGTGTACTTATAACTGTTTAAAAGATTTACATAGTGCTATACATATTCATGAAAAAATGGGTGAAAATAGTGACATCTTAAAAGTTTAAATAGGGTGATGGTTCAAAATAAAACATAAAAATAAAAAAAATACAATTACAACAAATCGTTATGTAGTGAGAGCAAGAGGAAAGTGAGGAGGGGGTGGATTCCAATTATCTAATTTGCACCCTAAATCAATAGGTTCCAGAGTATCCACAAGAAGGTCCCAACCATCATTATCATCTTATTTACTTCACTAGAAACTCAAACAAATGAAATGACAAGAGCCAACTGAGAGAACTTGCTAGAGTCAGGCTAGCTAGCAATCCCACCACCAAAAGTTGGGGGAGAAGAAAATGATGGCTAATACCTACTATGAACATCCTCACTAATTATGGTCTCTTCTTAGAGTAGATGGATTGGCCTAAGAATGTGCATCTCGATTGACACAAGAAAATTGGTTATGCCCATGAGGTGAAGATTGACCTCTAATGAGAGTAGGATGCAAATAGAACCTGGTAACAACACATAGGACATTACTCCAATGATCCAACAACACAGGTAGAGGTGAGAAACTTCAAGTGCAAATTTATTATAGTGCACTTGAATATACATAAATACATTAGAACATATTATGATCTAGAATAAAGAGAGAAATTATGATTAATAGAACATCTTGAAAAGATAGTAGCATTTTTATATTTTTGAATTCTAAAAGGAATTTCCACCTTGAAATTATGCCAAATTTAATTGTATCTTGAAGGGACTCTAAGCCAATCTCCTAACAACACCATATGCATAGAAAAAGGCTAAGGTTGAAAAGGCTTGAAAATTTTAGGTATCTAGGTCCAAGAAGCTTGAGCTCTAGGACAAAACCAAAAAATATGTTTGAGAAACTCCAAGGATCTAGAGTCCTTGAGTGTGCTAACTTGTAACCAATAGGAAGGAATTGAAAAAGAACACACTATGAAAAATGAGTGAGCTTTGGGTCAATAATGGCCAACCAAATGGTGCAGAATCTAAACTACTAAATTGATAATGGATATTGTAGAAGCCATTTGTTTTATAATATAGGCACTATATGTAAATGATGTGAAAGCCAATAGTAGCCTTTGTGAGGCTTGTAATTTCAAAATGGTGTATTAAGGTAATATTTTAAGGGTATGTGTAGGATCATCATGGAAAAAACAAGCCCTTAAGTGGCAAATAATTCAGAAAAATCAGAGTTAGGCAACTTGATGTAAAAATTTGAATAAGTTATCTATATTATTTAAAAAATATGTAAGAATATAATTTGTAACAAATTTAATGTAGTTTCTAAAATACTAAGTTTATTTTAAAAAAATAAAAAATCTATTTGGTGAAAATTTGAAATTTCAATGTAGTAGTGCTTAAATTTTAGGGAAAAAATAAGAAGTTGTCTGTCTAACCACCCTAACCACAATAGAATGATAATATTTTTTTATAAGATTTTAGATATAAGTAGAGGACTCATGTCCCGATGTGATGCATATCTTTTTTGTAATTTTTTTCCAAGTAAATAATTAATTATGAATTTTTTATTACAAGTTTTAAAAAATATAAAAAACTCATCTATCTAACCACCTTAACTTGGTCAAAACTTCATGTTCAGTTCATTTTTTTTGTTAATCCTATAGTATGCGAAGCATAGAATGTGATGCATGTTTCAGATTAAGAAAATGTGATACTGTTTGAAAGCTATAGATTTTTTTCAATCAACCTATCAATCAGGATTTTATTCATAATTCAAATAGAAAATGAATAATAATTATTTATCAAATTCAAAATAAAGCATAATTTATATTGGTGGAAAGTTGATAATCTCCTTTAAAAACCCTTTTCATTTCATCAATTTTGGGTAAAAAAAAGTTGTCAGCCACATACCCATCATATCGCCACTTTTTGGCCCATCATGATCCTGCACATACACTTAATCTTTCCACCAAGGTTTTCAAGACAAAACTCTAATTTTGTGAACCATGTCTACAAGAATAATATCAATAAAAATTTCAAAATTTTTGTGATCCTGATTGGATAGATAAAGAATTTCCTTGAATTCAAGCTATGTTAAAAAATTCTTGATAACCTTGGAAAAGATGTTTGGGAGAGTTTTTACCACCTTTTTGGAAAATATCAAGCAAGAGGATACCACCAAATAGTTTGTTAATTGATAGAGATGCCATTACAAAATTCAATTCTATTCCAAAGAAGCTAAGGCTTCATGGCTTCCCAAGATCTCCAAATACTTTTCAACAAAAAAATCCTAGATTTGAATGAGCTATTTCATAATGACAAGGCTATGAAATATAATTTCCTTCCAAGTCATTCTACCAAAAGGGATACCAAAAGAAATGTAGCGATGAATCAAAATTTTATACGTCTTGATATTGTAGTCTATTTTCTTGTTATTGTCCTTGGCAGTTATTTTAAATCAAACATTTTCTGTTTTAATAGTTTTTGTTTTGACAATTAATCCTTGCATAAAGGTGTAGAGTTTATTGTCATTCACATAAGGTTTTACAAAAGGTCTTTCATTAAAAGAGAAACTTATCTCAAGTGGTACTTTTTCCTAGGCCAAAAGAAAATCAGTTGAAGAGATTATGTTGCATGAAAGTGTAATGTTGTAGAATTGTACCTAGGGGCAATTCCACATTTTAGCACTTTGCCTAGCATTTATGACGTCTAAGAGCATTAAAGACAAAAATACCATGGGTCAAAATCACACAATTCTGACTCCATGTGGACCAGTGGCGATGCAACATCAACTTGATGACACGTTTCCTAAAAATTGATGCCTTGGATGCTTGCACGACGTGTGAATGTCTGCGCGACGTGCTATCCTCCTAATGGTTTTCCGAGTTTGAAATAAGGAATCATGAATATTGACTCCTGACATGTGTCTTGGCAGTTAGGGTTTCACATGTAACGACTCTTTTTTTCCCTTGCATGCAACAAAACCCCTCATTTTCTCTCATTTTGGGGGTTCAACTCATTCAGTCAATCTCTCTCTCGAGTTTCACTCTTGAATCTTTCTTCATTCTTGTAAAGCAACATTTCTACAAGCGAATCTATGCTAGACTAAGGTGCCTCCAATAGCTATAGCTCTGAAGCAAGCATTCAATGATGCATCTATGTGATCTGAAGAGGGCCTAGGCCCATGGGTAACACTCTCTCTCACTCCTTTATACTTGTTCATTTACTACTTAGTGGTGTGGGTTCTACTCCTGAAGTGGGTTTTGCTTTCACCACACGCTTTGTCCATTTCGGTTGCACTCCTTTTCTACTTGGTTGTCTGTGGAGGTGAGAATACCAAAATGAGGGTCTGACTGAGGTAGGCACCTATACAACCCCAAAATTTTCCCCTCGTTCCTCTATGTGTAGGTTGTAAGGCGAAGCTTGGAGTGAAGGCTCGAATGTCTGGTTGAAGGTAAGTTTTCTCCAAGTTCTCCTTGTGCTTCTCTTAAAGTTTTTGTCCTTTGTTTAATTATTCTACTTAGTAGACCTTAGATCCAAGTTAGGAAGTGAGACCTTATTCTACCCATTTGAGCTCTTGAGCCTTCTGTTGCTGAGGATGCCATCACACCATTTGGATGATAGTGCGTCACGCTGGAATCTTGAATCCATGTTGCCATCCTTTGGCTGAGAGCTCCTCTATTGAAGGCAGATATCTGGAAGTTTTACTCTCTTGAGATCTGAAGTAGTTTTCTCTAAAAGATAACGTGTACTCATTTCCTTTGCAATTTATTCATTCTATTTATGTTAAGTGCATAAGGGCAATTCATTCCCTGGTGATCTCTTGAGAACAAAGAGACCCCTGTGCAGTGAATCCCTCTTATCTCACATTTTGGTGAACTCGATGTGAAGATGCCAGATCTATTTTTACAATGTTTCCATGTTTATGATAACACTTTCTCTAAGGAATATTTTGACATGTTGGATGATGCTCTAGATGATTTCTTGGTAGCACCTTCCTCTATCTACAAATCTTCCGAGCAAACTTCTTCTTAAAAAGCTGATGAGTTAGTAGATGTTGTGGTGGTCTTTGTGGCTTCTCCAAGCCCTAAGAAACTTGTCATTTACTTGACCTCAGCTAGCCCTTCTTCAAGGAAGGATCATTCTGTCAATGATATTTCATATCGATATGATTCACAAGATATGTATTCAAGGTTCATAAAGGCTACAAACTCTACTTCCTATAATGTTATTGGGAACACATATAATACAAGAAGAAACAAACAAAACTTGGAGCAACAACCCTCTGTTCCTATGTCTCAACCTACTCAAGTTCCTACTTCTTTACCACCTTCTCAACCAAGTCTTCCTTCAACACCTAAACCTGTGCCTAAAGAACTAGGTGATTATGATCTTGTTGAGAAACTCTGTGTTACTCTGGCTAAGATATCACTTTGGGATTTTCTTCAGACTGCTTCGGTTTATCAGGAAATGCTTCAGGAAGCCTTGTAGAAGATCCTCTTTCCTACCTTTGCTAGGATTATGGATGTTAATGTGTTTTTGGCTCATATTCATGTGGATTCACTGAATATTACTTTCCATCCACAAGAACTACCACCTTAGGATGTGCAGAAATAAGTGCACCCTTTGATGATTATAATAAATGTTAATAATATTGGTATTAGGTGTACTCTCATTGACACCGGTTTCACTCTCAATGTTTGCGGTAGTGACCTACTACCTAAGATTAAAGTTGATTCATATTCTCTAGTTGCTTCTTCTTTGTACATTCATGGGTTGGATAATGTTGTCCACCAAACTCTAGGCAGGATAATACTTCCTTTGTAGCTAGGCCCTGTTACCCTACCTAATTTGGTTTATGTGATGTTCGACCCTTTACCTTACGATGTTCTTTTGGGGAGACCTTGGATTCATGCTATGGGTGTCATAACTTCTACTTTACATCATTATTTAAAGTTTGTTGTAAATAATCAGGTGGCCACAGTTAAAGTTGACCCATAAGCTATTTACCTTTGTGAGTTAGGGGTTGTTGGTCGGGCTTCAGTTGTCTCCAATCTTAAGAATTGTATTCCATCCTTAACCATTGATGCTATGACGTGTTCCTCGGTGATACCCTCTGTGGATGTTGTCCCTAAAGTGAATGTCGTTAAATATGAACCACCTAAAGCAAAAAGTCCTAAGTCTTCCCCATCCACTTCTTCTTCTAAAGCAAGTACTTTCCTTGGTGATGATTGGGGGTCCTTGGAATTCTCTAAATTTTTTTATTGCAGAATACAAAGTAAGTCCCACTCATCTAGAGTTTCCGAATGCATTTGGAATAAAAGTGGATGATGCTCCCATTGAGGAGAAGATTTGTGATCCTATACAAGAGGAAAGCCCTTCCCCTACTAAGGAGATTAGCCCCACTCTTTCAAAAGAGGTTAATGTTTGTGAACCGAGTAAAGGAGACAGTTGTGCTCTCATGGATGCATTTGAATTTCATTGGTGGAATGAAGCTCTCTACATAGAGCAGCCACCTCTCGAGGTTTTACAAACTCATTATGGTTTTGGATATCAACTCAATTCTTGGTATGGCTAGAAAGGAATCCAAGTCCCTATCTAGTTTAAGTCACAAAAATGCTATCTGGGTTTGGGGTGCCCTATTGAACAATCTAAGCAAAAACTTTGGTTGAGTGTCAATATGATTCCAGTTGAACCACATAGTTTGGTCCATCTTGAATTAATAGAGGATAGAGGGAAAGCCAAGAAAGTCCCTTTATATGTCTTCTCTTCGAATGAAGCACTTGAGGAATTCCTAGGTTCCTACTCCCCTTTGCCTCCCTTTTATCACAAAATGCAATTTTTGTATCACTTGCATGAACAATCATACTTTGGAGAATCTATTTTTAGTATCGATGAGGATGAACCTCTATCTAATGTTGATGATGATGTTCCAATATCACATCCTATAGATCGTAGTTCTCTCCTTAAGGGAGAAACTACTGAAACCTCTATGGATCCTAATTCTTCTGAAAAGGTGATTAAGGTTGGAAAGTGCCTTTCTTCTGAAGAAGCTAAAGAACATTTTGATCTCCTACATTCTCATCTTGATATCTTTGCTTTGACATATGAGGACATGCCTGACATTGACGAGTCTATAGTGGTTCACAATATTGTCCTATGTTCCGATGCCAAGCCAATTAAGCAGAAAATCAGAAAGATTAATCCCAGGGTGCCTTTGATGGTTAAGACTGAGATATAGAAGCTATTGAAAGCAGGCTTTATCCGTCCAATCAAATACTCCCCTTGGATCTCGAATATTGTCACAGTTAGTAAACCTGATGGCCATATTCACATATACATTGACTTTCTGATCTTAACAAGGCTTCTCTTAAGGATTATTTTACATTACCTAATATAGATATGATTGTGGGTTCATTCATAGGCCATGCATTGTTATCTTTCATGGATGGTTTCTTGGGTTACAATTAGATCCATATTAATCCAAAGGATTAATACAAGACAACCTTTAGTACCCCTTGGGGCATTTTCTATTATGTGGTTATTCCCTTTGGGTTAAAGAATGTGGGAGCTACTTACCAATGGGCAATGACCCTAATATTCCATGACTTCATTCATAAGATTTTAGAGGATTATGTTGATGAAATCTTGGTGAAATCTATAACCCATCAGGTTCATGTGAAAAAACTTAGTCTTATCTTTGAGATACTTTGAATCTATAAGATGAGACTCAATCCTCTTAAGTGTGTCTTCAACACAAACACAGGAAAACTTTTGGGATTTATAGTCTCTCACTGTGGAATCGAGGTCGACACAAATAAGATCGATGCTATTGTTAACATGCCTCCACCTAGGAACATTACTAAGTTGAAAATTTTACAAGGGAAGACTCAGGAAATTTGTAGATTCATATCCCAATTGGTTGATCATACCCTTCCTTTCACTTGTTTGCTAAGAAAAGATGTTAGCTTCATATGGGATGAAGAGTGCCGAAAGGACTTTAAGTCCATCAAATCCTACTCGAGCAATCCTCCTATATTGATGTCGGCTATGCAAGATAGACCATTTTTTATTTACCTCGCAAAATCACCATATGCTTTGGTAGCTTTGTTGGCTCAGTATGATGATTTCGGGAAGGAGAGAGTGGTCTACTGTTGTGCAGTTTTTGCACACATGCCCATTGAAAGCACATACCCTCTTTCGCTTTGGTTTTTGTTGTCTTGGCCCTTTTGATTTTGGAGGATTTAATTTTCCTTGGTGTGTACTTAAATGTTTATTTTGCTCACCTAAGTGATTCCCCTAGGTTATTCATTGAAGATCTTTAGTTCTGGACAAAATTCAGGTTCTCACCCGAGTTTAGGATTTTCCACCCCATTCGGATTTTCTTGGATCCTACTTAGACTCCAGCTAAGCACTGTGGTTTGGAAATGTTTGGCCTTCACAGAATTCTGCATGGGCCAGATTATTCTGAAGTTCGTCCTATTGTCAGGTTCCCGAGCTTTCCTGGTAGTCTTGTCGGTGACATTAATGTTCATTCGTATTGTTGTAAGGGATGCATTTAACCAATCTTTGAGGTCTTTTGTGCCATTATTATTTATTGTCTATGATCGAGTGAGCTGAGGAGTGCATTCTTGGAATATTGGATTTGATTTGGAGCGTTGATTTTGTGAATTGTGGGTTTTGGTGGTGATTTCCTGTTTGTTATTGTTGCTAATCTTTGCGGAGCGCCATTAAACTCACATTTGTTATTTCTGGGATTGATTTCATTTCATCATGGTACGTATATGATTTCCGTACTTTTGATTGATGAATGTTATAATTGCTTTGGCATTTTTTGTTTGCTTGGGGTTTAAATTCTTGCATGATTTGAGCATTTTCATGGCTAGGGTTGCATGATACTATTTGATTCTTGGTTTCCCAAGCAAGTTTCAAGTTCACTCTTTCATTCGCATCATGAGGTAACTTGCTTGTGAGCCGTGAATACCCCTAGTAAAGACCCAATAGTTGCAATGATTGAATCTTGAGCTTGCCTATGTGTTAATGGCAGATTTGTAGGGTTTGATATCTAGGGCATCACCGTTTCACCTTATCTTGCTTTTGGATTGGCTTAGAAGACTAAGAAAATCTATAGAAGGTCCATATCAAACTCATCGCAAGCCTAGATCCTTGAAATATATGATCGATCCATTAATATGGGCGAAATCATGATTTAATGCCGAAGTTGGGGTTTTTCATCCAGTTCAGGATTTTCCGGCTCTGGCGAATTTCTCCTATTTTCCCTGTCCTCTTAGTTTTCCTAGAAATTGCTATTTTTCAGAGATTCATCTTCTTCAAAGATTTCCTTTGGCTCTAGATTTTCCCAAAATTTTGTGTTCCCCAGTTTTTTTTGAAGTTTGCAAAATGTCTCCTTCGCGAAAATTCGTCCCGTGTGGATTTTCCCAAAATTTGGTGGAAAGTGAAAGAATATAAAATAGCTTGATTTTTTAACAAATGATGGTGCATTTTATGATTAATTGGTGCTATTTTGAGATCTCACATGTTGTTTATTGATTGATAATGATCCGATTGAGTTGCTAATAGGTTTTTTCATGTTCATTCTGCTGGAATCCGTCTGGCCTAGAATATTCCGAAATTCCTCCTTGGCTTGGATTCCGCAGATGGTCTTGAAACCCGAAGTTTTTTATGGTCATTTGATTTGAGATTTAATGACACCTTGCTTATATGGGATTCATTTTAATGATGATTTTGATTGATTAACATTGGTTTCCTATGGTTTTTACTATGGTTTCTTTGTCAAGTGTAGGCAGAATCTAGCAAGGTAGTAGCTGGGAAAGCTAAGGGTGACATGGAGGGATCTTCCGTATCTGAAGCAGAAAGGATTAAGATGGATATCAAGAGAAAAATCTTGGAAAGCAAGATCACTTCTATCTGGTCAGAAGTAATAGATACCAATGTTGGATAATGGGACTATGAGGAGTTCAAAGGCAGAATGGCAGCGCAGGATCTTCCTCTGGTGGCTACAAGAATGTTGGAATCAGGATTGGAACATGTAGCTGGTTTTCCCTCTATAGTACAGTGTTATGAATTAGTCCTTGAGTGTGATAGGAATTATGACAGTGATACTTAGAGAATAATTGGTCCTCAAGGGAGGATTATGGAAAATTTGAATCCTGTCTCAATAGCTCAGACCTTTGACATGCCAGATAGATCTCATGTGATGGCATTCAACATGGAAGCAACTAAAAAGTTCTATGAAGAGGAGACTATTAAATCATAGCAGCTCATTAATTCTTGGCTAGAGAAGCCCAAGTCTCATTATTCTAAACTGCCTAAACAACTATTCAGGGCAAAGTTCAAGAAGGAGTATTATGATGCCATCACTCTTCGTAGCAAGGTGGTTGGATTAAAGAGTGCAGGTATGTTTGAGAATTGGATGTGCTATGTCATTGCAAGGATGGAATGGGAAAAGATCAACTGTCATTGGGCAGGTGTCATAAGTAGAGTGATTCATGAGAAATTGTCCAATGTGCTGCAAATGAAGACTTTGACAATGACCTCATACTTAGTCTATGCACTTGCAAGATTTCATCCATAAAAGGGATGAAGTACCAAGGGTGTCTTTGGGAAAGATGTTATCTATGAGGTTTACCCTCAATTGCACTTGGGAAGCTCGAGCTACAGGAGGGTGCATTCACCATGCATATCACCAGATTGCTTTAGGGTGCTAAGCATATGAGAATTTCTGACCAAGCCAAGGAGCTCATCAAGAAATATGGTGCTTGGTTCATTCAGTTCCCAACCCTCTCATACATCAGGGTTGATGGCTGTCAAAGGGATCCATACAGGCTTCTAAGGTATCCCACTGATCATATCCTACTCTTGGAGGTCACCAGACAAATATGTTACTTTGATGCTATTGTTAAAAGAGACAAACATAAGATTGGTTTTGGTGGAGACTTCCCTTTGAGGATAGGCACTGGAGAGGCATGTCCTTCCATTAATTCAACTCAGGCTTTAGAGGAAAATATGAGTACTCTTGGTTTATCTTTCCACTCAAAGAGATCCAGATTTGACATAACAGGTGAAACCCAAAAGAAGGCTAGTAGAGAGTACAACCACAAGGTTAATTTGGAAGACTACTGGGCCAACTACAGTGATGAATATGAGGTTAGAAAGAAGAATTTTTTCTGCCTTCCAATTGAATTAGTCTGATTATATAATGTAAAGGTAGTTCCTGACCAACACAAGGATGATGGGAACCTGATTCAGGGCAATGCTTATAAGGTGGTGAAGGATACACCAATTGGTGATGTGGATTGGCTAGAAGAAGAAATGACAAAGTTAGGATAGATAATGGATCCATTTACCAGGTATTCAAAAATGTGGACGAAGCATAAAATGTGGGAGTTGGAAAATGAAGGAGTACAGTGCACCTATGATCTGATGGGAGATTTGGACCCTCACTCCACTTCTGAGGAATCAACTGATTAAGATCCTAAAGGTAAAGGTAAGGTGGATTTTCCTTTAAAAATGAAGATAAAGGGTGTTCAAGGGGAGGAAGCCCAGGAAACAAAAAAATAGAGAAGGCCAATTGCTAAGAAAAGGGGGCATACTTCAAGAGCTAAGAAGTCTGAAAAGGAAGAAACTAAAAAGGAGAGTCCTGAGGTTGATGCTCCTATGCCTAAAAGGAGAAGAATCATAAGATTGTCACAACAGGAAGGTTCTAAGGATGAGGAAGAAATTGCTCCACCCGTGGTGAATGTAGAAAGTTTAGGAGAAAAGACACAGGTGTATACAAGGAAGTCAAGGACTCCTTCTCCTAAGGATAGTGTGCCCAAAGCACATCCTCCTCTAGTTACTTCTCATGAGTAGTAGCATGCTGATGTTCCTTCTTCCCATGAAGCTCAAAACAAACCAAGTGAATATGAGAAAGCTGAAGATCATCTAGACATTGAAGGAGAAGAACTTCATGAGGGTGAGCTTTTCAATGCTGAGGCAAAAGTAGAAAAAGTGATGCAGTCTCCTCTGGTTGCATATGAAGAGTCACTTGTTAGAACCAAAGGGGTCAAATCACCTCCAAGAGAAGAAGCAGTGAAAGTTTCATTACCTTTGCACAGGGAAGAACATGTTGCAGAAAAGGAAAATAAGGCAAAAGAGGTTTCTGAGAAGCAGGGTTTGAATAAAGAAGTACCTAAAGACTAGCAGGAGGAAGTGGGACAAATTGAAGTGCAATTGGAGTCCACTGTTCCTGATTGGTTGGATAAAGAAATAAGGAGAAAGCAAGTTGTTGTGGAAGATACCCCACCCAATTGGGATGAATTGCTGGCTAAGATAGGAAAGGATAAGGGAAAGAAAAAGGCCAGGGTCATTTCAAAGATCAAAAAAAGTTGAGGCAAGCAATAGAGTGGTCCATATTGAAACTCCTGCTCTGAATAAGTACATGGATGAGGTTACTGGAAAGGATTACAACCTTCAGACTATGAATTTAGGGCCCACTTCCATTGAGTAAGACATTGAAGAATATCAGGGTTCTAGCACAGTCATCCTAGGGAGATTGAGGAAAGAAGTTCAAACTAAGCAGGAGCTAAAGAAAGAAAATAAAAAACTCATGAATTGCTTGGAAGATCTGATGAAACCCTTGTAATCCATTAACCCCTCATCCTCCGTTGCAAATCCCTTACCCCAAGAAACTATCACTGAGTTGGGAAGGATGAAGGCTTCCACTCTTGCTACTGCAAATTTGCTACAAGGGGTGCAATCCAAAGGAAATGAAGCTATCCGAGGCATTCTCTCAACTGGAAAATATGCTATAAGGGCGATAGATTGGTTGAAAGAGGTATTAGCTCAAGATAAGGAAGATACATACCTCTTGCTGCAGAAAACTAAGACCATCATGGAGTATACCGCAAATAATATTATAAGTGATGGAATTCTACCTTCCTCTAGAGCTGCCGAACCTTGGGAGTGGTTTGAAGCTTTACAAATTAGGTAGAAGGTTTTGAAAAAGATCTACAAGCAAAGGAGGCAAATTGATGATACCCTAACTGGTGTCTATAATGGATGCATTGCTTCCTTTGAGATAATGACAGGGATAAGGAAGATTGTACCTAAATATTTGAGTTTAGAGTAGTTGAGAAAGTGGTGATAGGATGTTTATGCTCCAGCTGGTGATGATTCTGTTACTGAGCACCACTTAGATGATGCAGCCACATACATTGCTGTTATTGATAAATATCTAACATATAACGTTGAGTGGGATAAATCGGTGAAACAATCAAGGGAGGCTATTACATCAATTGAAAGTCGACTTAAGGTTTTGCCTTTACCACGTATGGCCGACTTGGATAAGGTACTTTTGAAGGTGCATGAAATGCTGGATCGAAATAAAGACAAAGGGGAAGATAGTTAATGCTAAACTACATCGAGATTTGTGCTTCCCTATTTTTTTTGCATGCATTGGTCTTAGCTGCATTGGAGATCCCAGGCCGAATTGGATGAAGTTCATGCATTTAATGCATATTTTATTTTTAATTTCTCTTGGCCAACTTGTTACGGCTAATTATTATTCTAAAACCCTAACTAGGCTGACATATCTTGGGGGGTCTCTATTAATATGGCATTTTGCCTCATTTGTAAGGGTTAAGTATAGACATAGACGAATAGAGAGATAGCTAGTATAGAAGTGAATTAAGTAGAGAAAGAGTTAGAAAGTAGTTGTTCTCAAGCAAATATTGTAAAAGAAAGATGGAATTGTTGCTACAATGGATAATTTGATGCAAGTAATGACATTGTGATTTGGTGCCATACTTGTGTTCTTCTTATCTTGCATGGTTCTTGTTATTCTATCTTTAGAATTGTTTTGAGGGAATTTGATATTTAGATATTTATAGTTATATTTGATTTAATGATGTTTATGGTTTGATATTTGAAATGTTGTAGCAATCCCTGGTCCATATTTTTCACAACCAATTGATTTTTAATTGCTTTGTAAAGTTAGCTTGGACTTTATATTCATTGTTCTTAGTTCAATTGTGAGGGTTTATTCATTTGAATTACAATAGGGTTGTTTTGAATGAGTGTTCATGATCTAAAAATACTAACACCTTAGAAGATTGCATTGTTTCTATAAGATTGCAAATCCATCTGGGTCAAGTAGAAATTAGTTTTTGAGGGATTGGTCCATTTCGAATGTTTTGTCATTTGCATTGTTAATCTTAGGAGTAGTGTTAGATCTAGAAATATCTTTGAAACCCTTATCTTTTGTTATTTCTTTATCATTTGGGTTAAATTTAGGATTGAAGTATCATGATATTGCTAGATTTGATAAATTAGAGATTCAACATTTTGCTTGTAGTAAGGTCCCATTGTGATTACCAACATTTTCACATTTATCACTGAGTTGTTTATGCATTGTCAAGACTTGACATTAGAGACCTTGGGGTTAGTTCTTGAGGATTGCTGATAGAGATTTACCTTTCAAAAGAGATATGATATTATATTATGTCTGAGTTGTTGTGCAAAAAACATCATCAACAAATTGGTGCTAGAAGGAGGGCCTGAATAAGCAAGCTGGATCAATTTTTGAACGCCATCTCTCCTAAGAGATTTAGAAGAAGAACCAGATCTACTCTAGGAGAAGAGGAATTTCAAGAATTACCAGTCCCTACTAGGTCAAGAAGGACCAATAGAAGGGGAGAATCATCATCCTCCCATGCATCTCTGTCATCTCCATCATCCCCATCTTCATCAGGTTCATCTTCATCTTCATCTAAGGACATTCCCATTCCACAACCTCAGCCAGTCATAAATCATCCGTTACCACCCCCACCTCCACCAATAGCTTTCCTAGCTAATAATCCATCTCCATTGAGCTTCGTTAATTACAATGTCATGCCCAAAAACCATGAACACTTTTGTTCAAAGTTCCATGTTAATGATCCCAATAGAATTGCTGAAGAACACATCAGGATCTTCCAGACTGGCCTTAAGGATAGAGGAATCAATCATGGGGATGTAGCATGTAGGCTCTTTCCTTACTCATTGGGAGAGGATACATTCTATTGGTACAATCATTTACTTGCTGGGTCTATCCAAAATTGGACTGAGCTTGAGACTACATTCTTGTAGAAGTTCAGGGTTCCCATTAGTTCCAATGAGCTTTACCGTTAGTTCACTAATGTTAAGAGAGAATTCAATGAGCCTATAGGGTCCTTTAACAGTAGGTTTGATTGTGCCTATACCAGATTATAGGCTCCTTATGCTATTGATCAAGCCACTGCTTTAGAGGTTTATTATGAAGGTCTTGACAGTCTGACATCTACCTTCATTAAATGTTGAAACAACCCTCCCAATACCCTACTTGATGCCTATGCTGAAGCTATGAAAGTGAGCACTACCTTAAGACAACATGTGTCTGGACCTTTACCATCATTAGGACCTGTTGCTCACCCTGGACAAGTCCCAGCTCTCAACCAGGCTCTCACTAGCCACACTCCAATCATGAATCCGGTTCCCTAGTTGCCTATGGTTCCCCACCCAGGGCCTCTGGTGAGTCAAATTCCACCTATAGTTAGCTATCCTCAACAAAATGTGAACTTACCTCTGCATCCACAACCTCAGGCTACCTACCCCCATATCTACAAAATTCTTAAGTTTTGAACCAATCACTGAATGCCAATGCTGCAGTAGAATATCCTCAAAACAATTCCAATCAGCTTCCATACAACAATCCTAACAAGAAGAGATTGGATGAATTGTTTGAACAAGTGAAGAAGCCGAATATGGAGGTAACCTATTTGAGGAACCAGAATAGTTAGTTGCAAGCTGCTTAGAGAAATATGCAGTCTAATCAGAGCAGAGAAAATTGAGATAATCAACAAGGACAACATTTTGATAGAGGGAAACATTTTGAAAGAGGATATAACAATGAAAGAGGATATAACAATGACATAGGGTATAATAATGATAGAGGACAAAATTATGATAAAGGACAATCCTCAAGCTAGAAGTTTGATAGAGGGCAAGGTGGAGGACAAAGGTTTGATAGAAGGCAACCACCTAGACAGAACATGACCTGGAACATGAGGCCTAACAATGGAGGAGTCCCCACCCCATTGGATCAACCAGTAAATCAGCTTGTCAATCAACCAGTTAATCAAGAGAAGCCTCCTAATGGTTTATATTTAGTTCAGGCTGCTTTATCAGGATGGTGTAGGCTCCATAAAACGAGTCAACATTCTGAGTTAGATTGTCAAGAGTTCCAGATAGTAGCCTCAATCTTTTAGTATGAAGTGGAGAATAATGAAGGTAGTCAGGAAATGGTGCCATCCACTCCTTATGATTCATCAATGTTGGTACTGAATCCACAAAGCAAGGAAAATGTACCTGAAGAAGAATCTAACCAGTTAAGGAAGAGGCATACCAGGTATGCAATGGAGATGAAATTACATAGTTGTTTGATGAAATTCCAGTGAATGAAAATGGTCCCAGCGATGAAGAAGAGGCTTATGTTGAAGTACAGACCTTCTAGAGACCTGTCAAGAAATATGACTTGAGGGAATTGCCACACAGGCATCTGCAAGCTGGAGGCCCCTTCACCACCTCCATTCCACTGAACAACTTCACTACACCTCCAGATCCTAATGCCAACAACAATCCCTCACTTCCTCAGGTGTCTAGGCAATATTTATCTCAAGATCAAGGATGCAATGATGTGCCGAAAGAGAGAAGTGCTGATGCAAACAAAGAAAAGGTGATGGAATACCCAAAGGAGACCCCTGCTGATCTGAGTGAGGAACAATTGGCCATGTATGTTGCTGAAGAACTCAGAAAACTAAAGGTAAGCCTCTCTGAATTTGAGTTATTGAGAGTTCCAACCATTAGAAATGCAGTTCTAGGAGCTTATAATGAAATTTTCATATCACAAGATAAATCAGTTAGTGAAAGTGTCAATAAGGCCTCTAGTTCTCAATCGGTAGGAAGGAAAAATTAGAGTCATAATCAAGTCCACATGCCTCTTGGAGATAAGGGAAAAAAGAAGGAAAAAATCAAGTTGCTCAAGTGGATACTCCCTTAACTTTGTTTCAAGGAAAGACAAAGACTCCTCCATTCCTAATTTCTATTAGTATATTTGGTAAGAATTTGCATAACTGTCTGTTGGATTCAGGTGCTTCCACTAATGTAATACCCTTCAGTGTCTATAGAGCTATGGGTATTACTCCTACTGATTCATAAAAGAAAGTTACACAATTGGATAGGATTGAAGTTAATGTTGTAGGGGAGTTAAATATGATTCATATGAAAGTTGCTTCTGATCCTAGAATTCAGCAGGTTATCAATATATAGGTGGCTGACATACCTAATGCTTATGGCTTAATCTTGAGGATAGATTTTACTAGGGCCTTGAATGGATATGTCTCGACTGATCACTGTCACATGTGGCTTCCCTGGAAGGGAGTGCGAAATCAGATTAGAATTGAAAGAGAACCCATAATGAAATACATGATCACAAAATATAAGAATACCTCCAATGAAATTCTAATATCAGAGGTAATTATGTGCTTGCAACCCCTTTTGAGGAGTCAGATGTAGAGGAAGTCCTCATGTTGCATACAATGTCTGTTGATCTCACAACAAAATCTAGTGGTACTAAAGTATTGATGGAACCAGTTGAAAATGATGATGAACCAGTTGAAAATGATGATGATCTAGAAGATAGTTAGCTGGGTTTGCTAGATAATTTTCAAGAATTCATTTAGAAGTGCATTGAAGATCAGGGTTAGTTAGGAAGAGGAATGAATTTTGGGGAATTACTCTTACCTAATTGGTGCATGGTGCATAATGCCTCCCATTCAAAATTGGATTGTTGCTTGTGTCAGGATGCTGTGGAACAAATATAGAAGTGTATCAACCCCACTCCAACAGTCAAAATTAATATCCAGAATGTCCAAGAGGATCCCAAAGGGAAAAGAGTAATGCTTTCTAAAGAACCATCTAGCAGCAACAGTGCAAGAGATACTGCAAAGAATTTTGTAGTTGCTAGTTGTTGGAATTTAATATTTGATGGATCAAAATCAAAGCAAGGAGCTACGACAAGATTTGAGCTAATCAGTCCAAGAGGTAAGACATTATTTGCTACTCATAGACCTCAATTTCATTGTATGAATAATGTAGCATAATATGAGGCTTTGGTTCATGGACTGTTAATGGCATTAAAGAAAAAGGTTAAGATCTTGCAAGTTTTTAGGGATTCTGAGTTAGTAGTCAAGCAAGTTAGGAGACAATACTCTTGTCATGATAGAAGAATGACCAACTATAGACACATAGTATGGGATCTTATTGAAGGATTTGATGCCTTTAATATTCAGTTGATTCCATGATGTAAAAATTAAATAGCCGACTCTCTTTCTTAGGCAACCAGTACCTTGCAACCTCTATCTCTTTCTGGATTGAAGGAGTTTACAGTGGAATTGACCCCAATACCTTCACTACCTAATAACATTACCAACTTCTAGGTATTTGAAGATGACATGCATATTTTGGATTTTATCACAAGCTTAGATGTCTTTACCTCTCAAATTATCGATGAAACTGAACTCCAAGAAGAAAAGATGGATTTAGAAGGGGTAATTAATCTGAAGACCAATACTATTCCTAGGGGAATGGTGCAATTAGAAAGGATATTTGATTTGGACAAGGTTAGGAATCAAGAACATGAAGCCAAGAAAGATTCCATCAGTGGATAGTGTGACAAGTATAATATGGGGACTCAGGATGATGCCAAAAATTTCTTCATTGGTAAGGTGTGCACTCCAAAAGAAAGGAAAGGAATAATCGATGCATTACATAGATATCCAGATGTGATAGCCTAGAGTTATGAAGACTTAAAGACCTATGACACATCAATCATAACTCATACTATCCCTCTCAATCCAGGAGTGAAACCTTTCAGACAGAGGCAAAGGCCAATTAATGCCTTACTAGAACCCATAATACAGAAGGAAGTGCAAAAGTTGCTATCTTCCAGAATCATATTTCCAGTTAGGCATTCGACCTGGGTTGCGAATCTAGTTCCTGTCAGGAAGAAAAATGGTGAAATCGGGCTATGTGTAGATTTCAAGAACCTCAACAGGGCATCAGAAAAGGATAATTATCCAGTACCCTCACTAGATGAAGTTGTCTAGATTGTCAATGGATCTCAGATGATGTCTTTCTTGGATGGTTATTCAAGATACAATCAGGCAATGGTGTAGTATGAGGATAGGCATAAGACTACTTTCACCACCAAGTGGGGCACTTTTGCCTACAGGAGGATGCCCTTTGGCTTGATTAATGTTGGAGCCATGTTCCAAAGAGCCATGTACATTGCCTTTAAAGACATAATTGGTAAGTGCATAATCATTTATATGGATGATCTGACAATATTTTCCAGGAGGAGAGGTGATCATATTGCAGATTTGTGCAAGGTTTTTGAGAAATGCAGCTCGAGTTTGGTATATCTCTCAATCCAAAGAAATGCAACTTTGGAGTTACATAGGGTAAATTGCTGGGGCATGTTATCTTTGAGAAAGGAATTTCCATTGATCCTGAATGAGTGGAACCTATACTCAAGATCCCACCGCCTACTAGCAAAAAATAAATGAAATCATTCTTTGGCAAGATCAACTTTGTGAGGAAGTTCATCACTGGATTCACAAAAATAGTCAAGCCATTGAATGCAATGTTGAAGTAGGAGGCCAAAGTTGAATGGAATGCATAAGCAAAGGAAGCATTTTTTGAGATAAAAAGAGCTATTGTTGAAGCTTCTATTTTGGTGATTCCAGATTATGCTAAACCATTATATATATATTCGTTTGCTTCTGATCACTCCTGTGCTGCTATGTTAACTCAAAAATCTGACCAAGGAAATGAACATCCCATCGCATTCATGAGTGCACCATTGAAAGATGTAGAGCTGAGATACCCAAGTGTGGAAAAGCAAGTTTATGCCTTAGTCAGGGATATAAAGAAATTTAGATACTATATCCTCAGAAACAAGGTTTTTGCTATAGTACATGATCCTGTAGTCAAGCTGTTGTTGATGCAGAATGAGCTAGGAGAGTGCAGAGCTAAGTGGGTAACTATGTTACAAGAGTACGATATTGAGGTTCAACCCATGAAACTGGTTAGAGGGCAAGGACTTACAAAGACAATGGTAGAGATAGGCCCTGATCTTGCAGCCCGACATTACAATCTAGAGGATGTCTCTCCTAGCGAATGGTATGATGACATCGTTCACTATCTCCTAACTCAAAGATGCCCTGATCATCTGAATGTAGTATAGAGAAGGGAATTGCACTTAAAGAGTGATAGTTTTATGTTGAAGGGAGCTGTTCTATATAAGAAAAATCATGAGGGTGTTTACTTAAGGTCCTGGGAAAGGCAGAATCTGAAAGAGTAATGTTGGAATTTCATGACAGATATGGTGCATGCCATCGATCAACACCTTCTATAGCAAACTAGATTCTGAGAGCTGGTTATTATTGGTCTACACTGTTTAAGGACACACACAACCATGTCATAACTTATCATGTGTGTCAGACTGCAACGACCAGAGAGAAGTATGCAACACTCCCACTCCAACCAGTCTTTGAGGTAAAACCTTTCGCATAGTGGGGCATGGACTTCATAGGTCGAATCCACCTACCTTCCTCTATAGGTCATAGGTATAACCTTACTGTCACTAATTTTTTACAAGATGGACTGAGGCCCTTGCTTGCAAGCAATGCACTTCTGAGGTGGTAATTAATTTCGTTGAATTAGGTATTATCAATCATTTTGGATTTCCTATGTCTTTAGTTTGTGATAATGGTCTTGTATTTTCATCGTTGAAGTTTTCTAATTGGGCCTTTGATCATGGGATTGTCATTAAGTTTGCATCCAATTATTACCCTTAGGGTAATGGTTTGGTTGATTCATCCAACAAAAATATCCTGACTATTATCCGCAAACTGTTAGAAAGAAATCCTAAGGACTAGCACACTCAACTCAAATTTTCTCTCTGGGAAGATCGTACAAGACATAAGACTTCCATAGGAATATCCCCTTACCACCTGGTTTATGGGTTAGAGCCTGTGTTTCCTATTAAGTTAAAAATCCCCACCTTACAGTTCATTAATGAGTATTATAATGAGGAGGATAAGTGTGAGGCCAGACTTGCTGAATTATTACACCTTGAGGAAAAAAGAGATGAAGCCCTGGAAAACTTTGCTAAACATCAGGGGGTAGTCAAAAGATGGTTTGATAGAAGAGCCAAGGTAAAATATTTTAGGATTTCTAACTTGGTTCTTTATTGGGATGAAGCCCATGACCGTAAAGGGGAGCATGGAAAATTTGACAAAATTTGGCTTGGCCCTTACTAGATTTCAGAAATCCTAGGAGATAATGCTTTTCATTTGAAAAATATCAGAGGGGAGGATATCCCACTACCTGTCAATGGGCAGTATTTGAAGCATTATTTCTAGTCTTGAGCTGTTTTCATCTCTTTTCCTATACATAGTTAGATTAGGTTTTCTTTTTGTTTTGTTTGCTTTGCTTTGCTTTGGTTAGAGTAGGTTTCCCTTTCTGCTTTGCTTTTGTTTGTTTTGGTTAATGTAGGTTTGCTTTTGGTTTGGTTTTTTTTTTCTCTGCTCTTGCTTTGGAGGTTTTCTTGTTTTCTTCTGGATGTGTTGCACCTGCATGGAAAATATATCATTATCTGGGACCGTTCTAGGTATTTTATTGGTGGACTTTAGTCTTGTATCTTGAAAGGATGGTTGAAGTCTTTGTTATCATCAAACAGTCTAAAAGTTTGATTTATAGAAGATGGTTCACTGGTTTTGATTTGAATTTGAAGTATTCTAAAATCTTATATCTTTCATACATCTTAAGAATCCTGATGTTACAGTAGGATCCTTGTGAAGTTTGGTCAGGTGAAAAATTATATTTCTACTTTAGCGCCACTGTGGTTATCAGCCTTGAGTGTGAACTTCATTGTTCACAAGTTGAAATGAAAAAGTAAAAGGAAAATAATATCAAAAGAAGGAAAAAGATAAAATATTGAAGATCAAATGAATTCAATCTATCAAGAGTATCTGAATATCTCTATCCGGGCTATAGACTCATGACTGGAAATAGAGCTATGTTCAGGAGAGTCACAACAATAACCTTGTTAGGGTTATAGACACCTGACTGGCAGTGAGGCTCTATCCAGGTTGCTTTTGAAGTTAGAATCTTTATGTAGTATGTCCTGACTGAACTTGGTTTTTGTAGTAGCTCAAGGAGGGAAATGAATTCATATGCACACACTTGGATTTTCAGTTTATGGAAGGTTCAGTCTACCCTTTGGTTATGATTATTTAATCTTTGCATTTTAAGTTGTTTGTTTGATAGTGAGACTGAAACTAGAGGTTCTGGGTTCTCGATTCTTGTTCGTCATCAAATGCTCTAGAGCATGTCCTAGCAGAGTCGCCATTTGTTGTGCAATTTTTGCACACACGCCCCATTGAAAGCATGGACCCTCTTTCGCTTTGGTTTTTGGTGTCTTGGCCCTTTTTATTTTGGAGGATTTACTTTGCCTTGGTGTGTGCTTAAATGTTTATTTTTATGGCCTAAGTGATTCCCCTAAGTTATTCATTGAAGATCTTTAGTTCTGGACAAAATTAAGGTTTTCACCTGAGTCCTGGATTTTCCACCCCATCCAGATTTTCCTGGATCCTACTTAGACTTCGGCTAAGCATTGTGGTTCAAAAATGTTTGGCCTTCACGGAATTCCACATGGGCCAAATTTTCCCGAAGTCCGTCCTATCGTTGGGTTCCCAAGTTTTCCTGGCTGTCTTGTCAGCGACATTAATGTTCATTCGTACTATTGTAAGGGATGCATTTAACTGATATTTGAGGTCTTTTGTGCCATTATGCTTTATTTTTTGTGATCAAGTGAGCTGGAGAGTGCATTCTTAGAATATTGGATTTGATTTGGAGCATTGAGTTTTTGAATTGTGGGTTTTGGTGGTGATTTCCTGTGCATTATTGTTGCTAATCTTTGTGGAATGCCATTAAACTCACGTTTGTTGTTTCTGGGATTGATTTTGTTTCATCATGGTATGTATATGATTGCCCTGCTTTTGATTGATGAATGTTAGCATTGTTTTGGAATTTTTGGTTTGCTTGGGGTTTAAATTCCTGCATGATTTGAGCATTTTCGTGGCAAGGGTTGCATGACACTATTTGATTCTTGGTTTCCCAAGAAAGTTTTGAGTTCACTCTTTCATTCACATCATGAGGTAACTTGCTTGTGAGCCGTGAACACCCCTAGTAAAGACCCAATAGTTGCAATGATTGAATCTTGAGCTTGCCTATGCATTAATAGCGGATTTGTAGGGTTTGATATCTAAGGCATCACCATTTCACCTTATCTTTCTTTTGGATTGGTCTAGAATTCTAAGAAAATCTATAAAAGGTCCATATCAAACTCATCGCAAGCCTAGATCCTTGAAATATATGATCAATCTGTTATTATGGGTGAAATCATGATTTAATGCCGAAGTTGGGGTTTTTCATCCAGTTCAAGATTTTTCGGCTTTGGCGGATTTCTCCTATTTTCCGTGTCCTCTTAGTTTTCCTAGAAATCACTATTTTTCAGAGATTCATCTTCTTCACAGATTTCCTTCGGCTCCAGATTTTCCCAAAATTCTGTTTTCCCCAGTTTTTTTTGAAGTTTACAAAATGTCTCCTCCTTCGCGAAAATCCGTCCCATGTGGATTTTCCTGAAATTTGGTGGAAAGTGAAAGAATATGAAATAGCTTGATTTTTTAACAAATGATGGTGCATTTTATGATTAATTGGTGCTATTCTAAGATCTCACATGTTGTTTATTGATTGATAATGATCTGATTGAGTTGCTAATAGGTTTTTTCATGTTCATTCTACTGGAATCTGTCTGGCCCAGAATATTTTGAAATTCCTCCTTGGCTTGGATTCCGCAGATGGTCTTGAAACTTAAATTTTTTTATGGTCATTTGATTTGAGATTTAATGACACCTTGCTTATATGGGATTCATTTTAATGATGATTTTGATTAATTAACATTGGTTTCCTATGGTTTTTACTATGGTTTCTTTGTCAAGTGCAAGAAAAATCTAGCAAGGTAGTAGCTGGGAAAGTTAAGGGTGACATGGAGGGATCTTCCGTATCTGAAGCAAAAAGGATTAAGATGGATATCAAGAGAAAAATCTTGGAAAGCAAGATCACTTCGATCTTGTCAAAAGTAACAGATACCAATGTTGGACTATGGGACTATGAGGAGTTCAAAGGTAGAATGGCGACATAGGATCTTCCTTTGGTGGTTACAAGAATGTTGGAATCAAGATTGGCACACGTAGCTGGTTTTCCCTCTATAGTGCAGTGTTATGAATTAGTCCTTGAGTGTTCTAGGCATTAGGACAGTGATACTCAGAGAATAATTGGTCCTCAAGGGAGGATTGTGGCAAACTTGAATCTTGTCTCAATAGCTCAGACCTTTGACATGCTAGATGGATCTCATGTGCTGGCATTCAACATGGAAGAAGCTAAAAAGTTCTATGAAGAGGAGACTATTAAATCATAGCAACTCATTAATTCTTGGCTAGAGAAGCCCAAGTCTCATTATTCTAAACTACCTAAAAAACTATTCAGGGAAAAGTTCAAGGAGTATTATGATGCCATCACTCTTCTTAGTAGGATGGTTGGATTAAAAAGTGCAGGTATGTTTGAGAATTGGATGTGCCATGTCATTGCAAGAATGGAACGGGAAAAGATCAACTATCATTGGGCAGGTGTCATAAGTAGAGTGATTCATGAGCAATTGTCAATTGTGCTACAAATGAAGACCTTCACAATGACCTCGTACTTAGTCTATGCACTTGCAAGATTTCATCCATAAAAGGGATTAAGTAACAAGCGTTTCCTTTGGAGGGATGTTATCTATGAGGTTTACCCTCAATTGCACTTGGGAAGCTCATGCTACAGGAGGGTGAATGATGCATTCACCATGCATATCACTAGATTTCTTGAGGGTGCTGAGCATATGAGAATTTCTGACCAAGCTAAGGATCTCATCAAGAAATATGGTGCTTGGTTCATTCAGTTCCTAACCTTCTCATACATCAGGGTTGATGGCTGTCAAAGGGCTCCATACAGGCTTCCAAGGTATCCTACTGATCATATCCTACTCCTGGAAGTCACCAGACAAATATGTGACTTTGATGCTATTGTTAAAAGAGACAAACATAAGATTGGTTTTGGTGGAGACTTCCCTTTGAGGATAGGCACTAAAGAGGCATGCCCTTCCATTAATTTAGTTCAGGGTTCAGAGGAAGAGATGAGTACTCTTGGTTTATCTTTCCAATCCAAGAGATATAGATTTGACATAACAGGTGAAGCCCAAAAGAAGGCCATTAGAGAGTACAACCATAAGGTTAATTTGGAAGACTATTGGGCCAACTACAGTGATGAATATGAGGTTAGAAAGAAGAAGTTGTCTCGCCTTCCAATTCACTCAGTCCCATTATATAATGTAAAGGCAGTTCCTGACCAACTCGAGGATGATGGGGACTTGATTCAGGGCCATGCTTATGAGGCGATGAAGGACAGGCCAATTGGTGATGTGGATTGGATAGAAGAAGAAAAGATAGAGTTAGGATAGATAATGGATCCAGTTACCAAGTATACGAAGATGTGGCTGAATAATAAAATGTGGGAGTTGGAAAATGAAGGTGTACAGTGCACCTATGATCTGATGGGAGATTTGGACCCTCACTCCACTTCCGAGGAATCAACTGAGCAAGATCCTAAAGATAAAGGTAAGGTGGATTCTCCTTTTAAAATCAAGATAAAAGGTGTTCAAGGAGAGGAAGCCTAGGAAATAGAAAAATAGAGAAGGCCAATTTACAAGAAAAGGGGGCATACTTCAAGAGCTAAGAAGTCTAAAAAGGAAGAAACTGAAAAGCAGAGTCCTGAGGTTGATGCTCTTGTTCCTAAAAGGAGAACAATCATATTATTGTAACAAAAGGAAGGTTCTAAGGATGAGGATGAAGTTTATCCATAGAAAGTTCAGGAGAAGAGACACAGGTGTATACAAGGAAGTGAAGGACTCCTTCTCCTAAGCATAGTGTACCCAAAGTAGATCCTCCTCCAGTTACTTCTCACGAGGAGTAGCATGATGATGTTCCTTCTTCCCATGAAGCTCAAAACAAACCAAGTGAATCTAAGAAAGCTAAAGATCATCCAGACACTAAAGGAGAAGAACTTCATGAGGGTGAGCTTTACAATGATGAGGCCGAAGTAGAAAAAGTGATGCAGTCTCCTTTGGTTACATATGAAGAGTCACTTGTTATAACGGAAGGGGTCAAATCGCCTCCAAGAGAAGAAGAAGCGGCGAAAGTTCCATCACCTTTGCACAGGGAAGAGCATGTTGTAGAAAAGGAGAATAAGGCAAAAGAGGTTTCTGAGAAGCATGCTTTGAATAAAGAAGTGCCTAAAGACCAACAGGAGGAAGTGGGACAGAGTGAAGTGCAATTGGAGTCCACTGTTCTTGATTGGATGGATAAAGAAATAAGGAGAAAGCAAGTTGTTGTGGAAGATACCCCACCCAATTGGGATGAATTGCTGGCTAAGATAGGAAAGGATAAGGGAAAGAAAAATTTCGGGGTCATTTCAAAGATCAAAAGAGATGAGGCAAGCAATAGAGTGGTCCATATTGCAACTCCTGCTCTGAATAAGAACAGGGATGAGGTTACTGGAAAGGATTACAACCTTCATACTATGAATTTTGGGCCCACTTCCATTGAGCAAGACATTGAAGAATTTCAGGGCTCTAGCATAGTCATCTTGGGGAGATTGAGGGAAGAAGTTCAAACTAAGCAGGAGTTGAAGAAAGAAAATGAAAAACTCAGGAAATGCTTGGAAGATCTGATGAAACCCTTGCAATCCATTAACCCCTCATCCTCCACTGCAAATCCCTCACCTGAGGAAACTATCACTGAGTTGGAAAGGATGAAGGCTTCCACTCTTGCTACTGCAAATTTGCTATAAGGGGTGCAATCCAAAGGAAATGAAGCTATACAAGGCATTCTCTCAACTGGAAAAGATGCTATAAGGGTGGTAGATTGGTTGAAAGAGGTATTAGCTCAAGATAAGGAAGATATAGACCTCTTGTTGTAGAAAACTAAGACCATCATGGAGTATACCAAGGATAAGATTATAAGTGATGCAGTTCTCCCTTCCTCCAGAACTGCCAAACCTTGGGAGTGGTTTGAAGCTTTACAAATTAGGCAGAAGGTTCTGAAAATGATCTACAAGCAAAGGAGGAAAATTGATGATAGCCTAACTATGGTCTATAATGGATGCATTGCTTCCTTTGAGATAATGACAGGGATAACGAAGATTGCACCTAAATATTTTAGTTTAGAGTAGTTGAGAAAGTGGTGGCAAGATGTTTATGCTCCAACCAGTGATGATTCTGTTACTGAGCACCACTTAGATGACACAACCAC
Organism: Sequoia sempervirens; assembly: GCA_007258455.2. Taxonomy (NCBI): domain Eukaryota; kingdom Viridiplantae; phylum Streptophyta; class Pinopsida; order Cupressales; family Cupressaceae; genus Sequoia; species Sequoia sempervirens. The sequence continues at coordinate 441,686,331 of VDFB02000015.1, forward strand.
CTACATTGATGTTATCGATAAATATCTAACATATAAGGTTGAGTGGGATAAATCGGTGAAACAATCAAGGGAGGATATTACATCAATTGAAAGCCGACTTAAGGTTTTTCCTTTACCACTTGTGGCCAAATTGGATAAGGTGCTTTTGAAGGTGCATGAAATGCTGGATCAAAATAAAGACAAAGGGGAAGATAGTTAATGCTGGACTACATCGAGATTTGTGCTTCCCTATTATTTTTGCATGCATTGGTCTGAGCTGCATTGGAGATCCTAGGCCAACCTGGATGAAGTTCATGAATTTAATGCATATTTTATTTTGAATTTCTCTTGGATGACTTGTTGTGGCTAATTATTATTATAAAACCCTAACTAGGTTGACATATCTTGGGGGGTCTCTATTAATATGGAATTTTTCCTCATTTGTAAGGGTTAAGTATGTACATAGATGAATAGAGAGATAGCTAGTATAGAAGCGAATTAAGTAGAGAAAGAGTTAGAAAGTAATTTTTCTCAAGAAAATATTGTAACAAAAAGCTAGAATTGTTGCTACAACAGATAATTTGATGTAAGTAATGACATTGTGATTTGGTGCCATACTTGTGTTCTTCTTATCTTGCATGGTTCTTGTTATTCTATCTTTAGAATTGCTTTGAGGGAATTTGATATTTAGATATTTAGAGTTAGATTTGATTTAATGATGTTTATGGTTTGATATTTGAAGTGTTGTAGCAATCCCTAGTCCATACTTTTCGCAACCAACTGATTGTTAGGTTCTTTGCAAAGTTATCTTGGACTTTATATTCATTGTTCTTAGTTCAATTGTGAGGGTTTATTCATTTCAATTGCAATAGGTTTGTTTTGAATGAATGTTCATGATTTGAAATTCCTAACACCTTAGAAGATTGCACTATTTCTATAAGATTGCAGATCCATCTGGGTCAAGTAGAAATTAGTTTTTGAGGGATTGGTCCATTTCGAGTGGTTTGTCGTTTGCATTGTTAATCTGAGGAGTAGTGTTAGATCTAGAAATATCTTTGAAACCCTTATATTTAATTTATTTATTCATCATTTGGGTTAAATTTAGGATTGAAGTATCATCATATTGCTAGATCTGATAAATTAGAGATTCAAAATTTTTCTTGTAGTAAGGTCCCATTTTGATTACCAACATTTTCACATTTATCACTGAGTTGTTTATGCATTGTCAAGACCTGACATTAGAGACCTTGGGGTTATCTCTTGAGGATTGTTGATAGAGATTTACCTTTCAAGAGAGATAGGATATTATATTCTGTCTGAGTTGTTGCTATTTAGAAAACATCATCAACATCTACTACATTAGTCATGTTGTGGTAGATTATGAAACTAATTACTCCTCCATGGAAAAGCAATGCCTTATTTTTCTTTTCTACATAGAAGATGAGACACTATCTTCTCCATGTTGAAATGCATGTTATTGTAAAAAGTGACCTTCTAAAGCATCTATTCTCCAACATCGACCTTGCTGGGAGGTTAGCAAAATGGGTGATGTTATTTTTTGAGTTCAATTTAAAGTTCATTACTCATAATTCAATAAAGGGTCAAGCAGTTTCCGATCAGTTGGCAGATGCTCCCTCATCTCGCTCCTTCCTGAGTTTGGATTTGTTTCCTAATGAGAACATTTTTGTGATCAATTATGATCTTGAATGGAAAATGTACTTCGATGGATCGAGGTGTCAGATTGGTTCTAGAGTAGGTGTGGTTCTAATATCACCCGAAGGTAAACCAATCCATCTCTCCTTTCAATTGGAATTTCCTTGTAATAATAACATTGCTAAGTATGAAGCTCTCATTTCTAGGTTGTGTGTTGAAATTGCACTAAAAATGAAACATCTTCGTATACTAGGTGATTCTAAGCTTATTGTGAACCAGATTACAGGAACCTATCAAGCTAAGCAAAGTAAGTTATCTTGTTATCAAGATCTAACTTTTTCCTTGCTTAATCAGTTCTCTTCTTTCATGATAGATAGTGTCCCTAGGAGGGAGAATAGAAATGAAGATGCCATGGTAATTAAGCACTACTTCCCTTGTACGCTTAGATGAGGATACAAAAGAATACCACTTCATGGTTCAGGTCCTTCAGACCTCAGCTATTTTTGATGAACCTGAATCTGGCACCTTTGTGTGTGCTTACGTGGAATCGCGAGAATGGTTCTCTAATATTTAAAACTACTTGAAGACTGGAAAATTTCCTGATGATGCGATGAAAAATTATTCCACTCATATACAAAAACTTTCAACCTGTCATGTTTTTTTTTTGATGTCCTCTATCGGAAGTCCTATAACGGCTTGCTTCTTCAATGTCTCACTAAAGCGGAAATACCCCTTGCCCTTAAAGAAACCCATTCAGGCTTTGGGGGTGGACACTTTGGTGGTAAATCCTTGGTGAGGAAATTGATATACATGGGGAACTTTTGGAAAATGATGGAACAATATTCTTTCAATTTTATAAAAAAGTGCCTGCAATGTTAGCATCATAGTCATCTTATTCATGCACCAGCACAAGAGTTACAAAACCAAACCTCTCCTTGGTATTTTGCAAAATGGGGGTTGGATATTATTGGAAAGATATCACCTCCTTCTTCTAAGGGAAATACCTTTATCATTACTGTTACAGATTACTTCATGAAGTGGGTCAAAGCTATTCCACTTCACTCTACGAACGCTGAAGCCATTTGTAGTTTTCTTCTAGATAACATTATTTCTCTCTTTGGATTGGTTTCTACACTTGTTTATGACAATGGTATGCCATTCAAGAACAAGGAAGTAAAGAAATTCCTAGAGAAATTTGACATTCAACATAGATTTTCTACATCATACTCTCCTCAGTCTAATCCCCAAGCGAAAGAATCTAACAAGACTCTTGAGCTCATTCTTCACAAAATAGTTATTAAACATGGTAAGGATTGGAAAATTCAATTAGCATATGCTTTACGGGCCTATCACACAAGTGTTCGTATGATGACAGGAACGATGCCTTACAACCTTGTGTATGGAGCTGAAGCTATCATGCCTTTAGAGTTGGAAATTCTATCTCTATGGGGTTCCCTTAAAGGGTTAATTGATGATGAGACTTATCGAGCTAATTGCTTAAATCTACTAGAGATGCTCGATGAGCGTTGATTACAGGCCCTTGATCATCTTAAAGCTTATCAATGATCATTATATAGACAATATAATTAGAGTGTGCTTCCTAGGACCTTCAAGCTAGGTGACTTGGTCCTTTATGGGAATCAGAGAAGTGTAAATGCATCACCTAATCAGAGGGGGAAGTTCACTCCTAACTAGTTAGGCCCTTACATTTTTATCTCTGTGTATGGTTCAGGTGCCTATGGATTATCGTCTATGGATGGAACACCTCTAAAAGAGCCCATTAATCTGAAGCATCTTCATCGATACTATGCATAGTGTCTAAGGTGTCATGTGTGTGGTGTTCACTCTTTAAGGGTAGTAGTACTACATATGTTGGCATTATTTATTAACACATTGTGAATTTTTTTTGTGTTATGATGTGACTGTTTGTGTGTGTGGATAAAATATACATACATGTGTTTTACTATGCTGTGTATCCATGCATCACATTATATATTTTAAGGCAATTAGATCATCATTACATTTAATTAACATACATCCATGTGTGTTCATTAAATTATGATAGCATCTAATGTAAACATACATCCATATACACATAACATCCATAGAATCAATATACATGAAAATAAAGAACCATACAAGTCAAAATAGACAATGTCATGATATCAAAACCAATATCTCATATATATATATGTCATGTACATGTATAGGTCACTATTTTCAAAAAATGAGTGGCTACTGAATGTGTCAAAGTATATACAAAAGATCTACAATATATATCTCACTAAAAAAATTATGTACAAAAGAGGAGCACCCTAAGGCTACGACATGTGCTCCCAGAGCCCTCTAGCTCTAGCTATGGCTATGGTCTAGGAGGAGGCTACATAGTGGTGATGGACTTGGAGCAGTGTGAGTGTGATCCATATAGGGTTGCATGCATCCCCCTGATATCCCCCTGAAGAGAGCATATAGTCATATGAGCCTGCATTAGCTCCTATTGTAGCTACTGATCACCTATTGGGATCATAGATATCAGCTGAATCATGAGGTCATCAAGGCGGATCTAAAGGGCTCCACGTTCCTGATCGGTGATCTCAGCCCTCATCACTGCCACATCTCGCTCTGCGAGTACTATTCATAGCTCCCTCAACAATTGGTCATACTGTCCCTAGAGTGTGGTAGCATCTACATCCCCCTGCATGATCTCTACCTCATGCTCCTCATAAGCAGTCCTCAGACACACTACCAACTTGAAAAAATAGGCATGTCACCCTGTGAAAACTAGCTAGTATGCCTCAAGAACCATCCCCTAGATGGGCACGTCAAGGGCCACCTTTGAGATGCACTAGGCTATCAAACCAGTCCATCCCTGTACATCCTCTATAACCATAGATAGAAAGGACAAGATCAATATCACATGGAATATCTATGTAATCATAAACAAAGAAAACTAAAGGCACTAAAATGAAAATAGCATGCTTAGTATACTTGGGTCCCCTGGTTGCCAAGTAGGATTAGGGTGAGGGGCGATGCTAGGACCCACGCTGTTGGTGTTAGAGGCTGCTCTTGATGCTACTAGAGATGTCGCTACTATGACAGTAGGCGTTGTTGGGGGTGCCGATGAGATAGGGGTAGCTGGTGGGGGAGATGATCTCCTCCATCGATGTCGCAGCCTCAGTGACGTTGTTAGTTGCTCCTCCTTCTCCTGTGGCCTGTCCTCCTCCTCACCCTCTCCTCCTATCTCATGGAGCCTGTGCTAGAATGTCCCCTTGTGGATTGGGATCCCCTTTGGGGGCATCCTCTACAAACACTAGACGAGGATGGTGCCTCTCTCACCACTCTTTGAAATATGTAGCTATATCGATGTTATCTGTTGATGCTAGTGGTGGAAAATATCGGTTGGGCTCATCATCGTCTGAAGGAACAATATTTGTTATGGAGTGTGAGGAATGTCCCTAGGTCTCGCAACACTCCTAAAAGCCCTTGTATGCATGGGCACATCAGGAGGGATAGTCTGTACATGACCATGTTGTCGCATGACTTGACTCTAATAATATGGAATAATAATATGGTCATGGCGACCTATGAGAAAATGGTCCCGCTACAGATTCCTGAGGTACTTGCTATCATCTACCCATCCGAGAAAGTAGTAGGGTCTCCATCTGACCTAATCAGGCAAAAGTGTATCAAACTATAACCACTAAAACTATAAATCTCCATGTCTCCACTACCTTGTCACATTGTACCAATGGGCCATGGGGATAGTGTATGATTGTCTTTACGGGAACCCAATTGGTCTCGTGCACATGAGTGGGCAAAAGCCAACACTTGTAGTAGTGTGCACACTATGAGGCTGTGGTACTCATAGTGCACATACCGCCCCAACTCCTGGTATAGGTGAGCGAACATGTTGCACCCCTAGGAAAATACTATCTTATGCTCGAGACCATCTCACGAATGGTATGGACAAGACCCTCATGCAGGTGAGAGCCTCACCCATCTATTGTGACCCAGAAGGCCACAATCATGACCATCACTCGATGTAGCAAGGGTGCAATGGTCCATGCACTTGGTCATACCAGTATGTGTAGATGTGACCTATGCCGTCACTGCTGTCAGTCCTCCCTAAGTAGTAGAGGACACCCTCCGACTGTTTCTGTGCCAACTAGGTGTCATCTATCGCCACTTGTTTCCATGGATGGGGAGCCCGAGAATCTGATACACATCCTCCAAGGGTGCTTCCATAATTATGGGTTAAAATTTCTAGGAAATCCTAATTTTTTGCTGAAATCACATATTTTTGGAAAATATAATGATTTAAGCCTTTAAAGGTTCCATTTAAATGATTTTAATTAAAGATGGTTTGATCAAACCCCCTTAGATCAAACCCCCTTGGATAGAAACCTATTAGTTTTAAACCATACCTATAATGGAGTCTCCTCTACACTTATCAAAATGATGATAAAAAACTACTTTTGATTTACCTTTTGGGTGATCAAATGAATTCATTTAAAATTTATGTTTTATAAGTATGTAGCCCTTATTATAAGCTTCCCAAAAAGTATAAATTTAAATATATTTAATTTGATTATTATATTTATTTTTTATTTCTTGTGAATGTATGTTTTTTAATGAACATCAAGTTCTTTGTTTCACACATACGAAAAAATAGGAAAATAAAGAAAAAAAATTCTAAAAAATACATGTGCACTAGGTATTGATGACAAAAAAAGAATAAGTTAATTCAAATGCATACAAAAAAAATTATGTGGTTCGAAGTACACTTTTGTCCAAATTATAATTACTCTGACTTGGAAAGTTAATTAAAAAAGATGTAACAAAAAAACATGAAAAAGTATCCATGCACTAGATATTAGTGTGACAATTTTGTATTTTAAAAATTAGAATTGTATCCTTTCTATAAAAAAAAGTTACACTGTCTGAAGTAAACATCACTTTTTAAAAATATTGTTTAGTAGAAAAAACAACTTATCAAAAATTACATAAAAGGATTCACAAATTATTTTTTATTTTTATTTTTAAAAAT